>JAVJGJ010000042.1:2295882-2307930 GCA_035590215.1 Microhierax caerulescens | reverse complement strand
GTTTGGTTCTACCAGGATGCTGGGTGCTGGGACCAAAGCAGAGCGGGGCAGAAGGGGTGCTGGTGGGACCCTGGGGAACTGGAGCGGCCCGTGATGGGGACACAACTCCTTGAGCACAAAGCACCCAGCACAGCATCCCTCCCAGCTGTGCCCAGGGATGGGGCTGTCCTCAGAGCCAGCTATGGACCCCCAGGCCATCACCTGGGGTCTTCTCCATATATATATATATATATATATATAAATATATATAAACAGACATACTTCTTCATGCTAGAAAGCCCCAACCCCCCAGCAAGGGGAATTTTGACCCGAACTTTACCATTTTGATGCTTTCAGTGACAAAGCAGGAGGGGTGAAGGCAGGCGGGGGAAACCCAAGAGTGCACAAAAGGCAGCTGTGACAATCTGTTAAGATCAAAGATGCAGCCTTGAGCCCCTGGACCACCCTGGTCCCTCCTCACCGAGACATCTCCGGTGTGGGCAATGGGGAAAGCAGGGACAGAAGATGTCCCCAAGGGTCCTTGCTGAAGGGTAAAGGGCTGGCAGAGGCTGCACTGCACTTTGTACTGGGGTGGGAGAAGGGTGGACCATTTCTGTTGCCGATTTTAGTAATTCTGCATCAATACGATTTCTTAACGAGGCAGCAGATCACATTAGCTGCTCCTTCCATGACTTCTCACGAGATACGAAGCCAATGAACGAACTGCTGCTGTTGCTCTGCCTTTCAAAGACCTCGATAAGAATCGCCACCTAAAAAAAAAAAAAAAAAAGAAAACCCCAGTGAAAGAACTAGGTCCTTAATATTTAAAAACACTCGATTGACATCATTAGGAACGGCAGATGCTGCTTTCAGAGGCGCAGACCGGCAAAGGCTGAGCCCGTGGTTATGTCGACACAAAAGGCTGCCGAGACCCGGCCAGACTCATTACCATCTAATAGTTTCCGCTGAAATGCAAACACCCAATCTTAATCATTTAATTTTCCAACAGCATATAAACACGCAGTGGGAGGGTGTCTTAGACACCTCTAAAACCAAATAAAACCATACCCGGTGCAAATAACCCCGTGCCCGAGCCAGCTGCATCGCTCCGCTGGCAGCTCCGGCTGCTGCTGGTTGAGGGGGGGGGCAGAGGAGGGGGGGAATGGGGACAAGGTCTGGTTTTGGGGTGGCGGTGGCCCCGAGCTGCCCAACGAGTCCCCCCACAAGGCCAGTTTATTTGGTGCCATCTGGTGGCAAATTGACCCCAGCTGGAGGAGCCCAGTTTGGGAGGTGGCCAGTCTGGTCCCACCCGGGTGAGGATGCGCGTTGCTCGTCCCCTCCCCAGCAAGCACCCTGTGTCACAGGGGGTATGGTGGGGAGCAGTGGGGACCCCTCAGGTGATGCCCAGCCACGGTGGGGAGCAGTGGGGACCCCTCAGGTGATGCCCAACCACCTCCACCTTCCTGAGCTGGTCCTGCCCTTCCTCCAGTGAGGATGAGCTGGGACAGACAATGGTGGCCTGTGACCGGGTGACCTGCCCAGCCCTGCTGGCATCAGGGCCACTGCTCTCTTTTGCAATAGCAAGTGGAAAACAAATGAGGTCAAACTGGCCTCACTGCAAATCCTGCTCAGACCAGGACCCTCCAGCCCCTCTGGGCTCCCCGCCTGGACCAGCACACCGGTATGTGATGGTGACAGCGACGGTGACAGCGTCGGGGACGGTGGTGGCTGGTGGGACACACCACAGGCATGCACGGCCGTGGGTGGTGGGGAACGGTGACCGTGGGGCTCCGTGTCTGTTCCAAAGCCCGGGGGAAGCTCCCGGAGGCTGCCCTCCAGCCACGGGCACTCCCATTAATCCAGTGCCAGCACTGGGATTGCTGCTGGTGCGTGTGGGTAATTACAAATGACTCAGCCGTTTCCAAAGCAAATGAAGTCATTCGCAGTAATCTTTCTGCAAGTGGCGAACACTCGTTTACCAAAGGCTGGAAATTACTAATCGTGTTGCTTCCATCCCACCTGGCAGCAAAGAAGCAGGGTGTCCCCAGCCATCACCAACAATTTCTTGCTTCATTTCAGGCTGTGGAAGGAAACGATCTGCACAGGGTGGCTCAGACTATGACCACGATGGCTGGATGATGCTTCTGGGGGGGAGGAGATGTGGGGCTTAAAGCACCAGCTGTGTGAGACTTCCTGCAAGGGGAAAGTGGTATTATTTTTTTTGTAATTAGCTTTCAAAATTAGATGCTTTCACCCACTCGAGCTCCTGGACCCACAGAGCATCCCCGAGAGGTGCGTGCCCGAGTGGCTGTGTGTGACAGCGTGATGCAGAGTGCAGGGCACGGTGGCTGCCAAGCTGCCACTCCATATCCAGGGTTTGTCTTCATGTGCAACACAAACTGGTTTTTGGACTGGTTTTTTATACCCCTTAGGAGCCAGCAGTGATTATGGGGGGATACATTGCCTCAGCTGTGCTTACTTCATCTTCCACGAGTCTTAGGCAAGGTTGCTGCTTCCTGCCTGTGTTTCCTCATTTTGGGAATCTCTCAGGCTCCAATTTATCTTCAGGGAGGCAGGATGGCATAAGGGATGTGCTGTCATCTCACTGCCCCCCCTGTTATCGGAGGGCAGCCCGGGGAGTCATTGCTGCTGGGTCATATCAATGCACAGCTCATCCCAGCTTGACGCATCACCATCCCGGTGTTCCCGGTCTGACAGCTGCCGATCACGCCCCAGCTGCTCCTGCTCTGCTGCTCAGAGCTGATTTGGCTAATTTGCCAAAGTTTGTTGATGCTAAGCGTTCATTGCTTGCACTGCAAGCAGAGACCCGTGCAGTGAGAGCATCGCGGGCCTCCGAGGGGCTGGATCACGTTCCTGCTCCAGATGCCTGGTGCAGCATCACCCCCTGCTCCCAGCTTGTGCTGTGGGTCTGCTTGCACCGACATGGTGCAGGCGTTGGGTTCATGTCCAGGGTGGTGGCAGAGGGTGTCTGTCCCTCCCGGTCCCCAGGGGACTGACCCTGTTTCAGGATCGCTGCCTTGCTTGTAACCAAGATCCAAAACACAGCTTCTGGTGGAGGCCACCCCTGGCTAACCAGAGGATGGGGATGAGTTCCCGGCCTTGAGTTTGAATTAGGATAAAAATTTAGGTGAGGGTTTCCAGAACAAGAAGTTCCTTAGTTACAGTTAAAAGCGGGGCTCAAGAGCTTCCCAAGGGAGGGTTGCTAGTAAAATTGTCTGCTGAACATCCTCAGGGTGTCTCTTGGCACACATCTCACTCTGGGGTTCAGCTTGGCAAGGTGGCTCTTACTGGGGACGGGGGGGCATCCCCAGCAGAACTTTATAATCTGCCTGTTCCCTCCTGGGCCCTGGTTTTCTGTGATGCAGATGTGGGTGGCTTATCACCATCCATGCCAAGACAGGGAGCATCAACTGGTGCTGGGCTGTCACCTCTCCCCAGTGCAGGTGAGTTGGCTGACGGGGGTCCCCATCACTTCACCCCACTTCTGTGAAGTCCTTGGTGAGGAGGTGGTATGTCCAGCTGGAGGGTCACTTCTGCCTGAGGAAGGTGTCTCTGGGAAGTGTCCTGGGCACAGACCAGCCTTTCTCCATCCCCATCCCACGTGCCTCAACACTTGCATTTCCCTGTGCCCAGACCGTGCTTTGCTGCCCAGCGCTTACGATGCTGCTCAGCATCTGCCCATCACCCGGCAGTGGATCCTCCCTCAACCCACAGGGCCATGAGGGGTCTGGGCAGGGATCTGGGATCTGCAGCCCTAATGCAGTGAGGGCTTTAACGAAGATGGAGCCAAGCTGACATGCACGGGTGGGTGCGTGGTACCTGTGTCTCCCGGTTCCTCTCTCTCACTCATGCCCAGACCTTCTCTCTGCCTGACAGACGTGCTGGGGGGCTTAAAAAGGGACATGCCAGGGTGACAGGCTGCAGCCAAGCACAGTCCTGCCCACAGCTGAGCCTGTGCCCTGTCCTGCGACGCTGCATGAGATGCATCAGGGCTGGGGGTTGTGCTGGACCCACACTTGGTTTGTGCCTGGTTTGACTCCAGAAAATCTCCTTGGTTTTATGTGAACTCATGCTGAAACATTCCTAAATTCCCTTCCTCTCCTCTCTTCTCCCCTCCCTCTGCTCCTCCATGCGGGAGGGCAGCTAATGACACTCCCAAGGGGGCTGAGGCTGCCATGGGGGGCCTGAGGACATCCAGAGCAGGTCCCCTGCCACCCCTTCTTGTCCTACCACTGGC
The DNA here is from genome assembly GCA_035590215.1 of Microhierax caerulescens. NCBI lineage: Eukaryota > Metazoa > Chordata > Aves > Falconiformes > Falconidae > Microhierax > Microhierax caerulescens. The sequence continues at coordinate 2,303,693 of JAVJGJ010000042.1, read as the reverse complement.
AGAAGGTTTCTTTGCGCTGCTCAGCCCTTCGCCCAGGCGCTTGAATCCTTCTACAGATGAGAACAATATTAGCACCAGCAAGACTGATACCAGGGCTCTGTTCAGAGCAAGGCATGCTCTGCCAGAAGCAGGGGGTAATCAGCACAGTAATTAAATGTGCAAATAATGGGAATTTGGGAGTTCTAACAAAAGGCAGAGAAATAATCTGGAAGGGCTTGGAGAAATTAAGAACATAGAACAAAATCTAATCAAGCAGAAAATAGCATGAGTGGAGCCAGTGGCTGGGGGCTAAGGCAGCTGGCCTCGGAGCGCTCCTCCCCTGGCATCTGGGGGTGTCTGTGGTGCCGTTTTGGGGCAGAAGAGGTTTTGGAGAGGTCTGTTCCTGCTTGGTGAGCAGGTCTGGCTGCAGGCTGGGTTCCTGGGAAAAGTTCCCAGATCTGTGCTATTGGTGGACGGCAGATTTTGGATGTAATATTGATGCAAATAATCACCCAGAAGAGCAGCCTGGGGAAATGCAGCTGATGGAGGTGGAGGAAAGATACTGAGGCCGGTGGGAAGCTGGGCTGTTTAGGGGGAGAAAGTGGTTTTCCACTGCAATGGGTTTGCTGGGGCTTATATATTTTGTGCAGACATACTGTTCCTAGACGCAGTGTTTCCCTGAGATGAGCTCAGACACGTAGAACTTTCTGGCCAGGGGGGAGAAACAGAAAATGTGAGCTGGTTTTGGTCTGCTGGACACAAATCCGCTTGTGAACATCCTGGGAGGGGCTCATGGTAGGGGGGGGAGCAGCAAGGTGGAGCCAGGCTCTGGTGTTCATGCTGAGCCTTGCCTGGCTTTCCACGGGGGAAAGTAGGGGCCAGTCACTGCATCCCTGGGGAAGTGGTCCACGAGGCTGGGAGCCAAGCCCAGGGGGCTCGGCACTGTGCCACGGGCATCCCGGGGGGCCAGAGCTCAGGTGGCACCACCAGCGTTGAGCCACGTGCCTTGGTCATGCACGGGGGGATGTTGTCTCTGAGGACCAGGGGGATGTTGTCTCTCAGGACCGTCAAGGGGACACCCACGGGGTGGAAGGACCTTTTCCCTCCACCAACGGAGACCCCAGATCTGTGGTGCACGGGCAGGGACGCCTCCACTGGACAGCAGGCAACAGAAAGCCTTGTAGATCCGATCCCAGCCTGACTTCCAAAGCTATCCCAGACTCTCACCCAGACCCACCTCCCAGCACTCCCTGAAGTAGCCCCTTAACCAGGTGGGCTCCAACATCCTGGACACCCCCCAGGCACAGGTGACAGGGCTCAGCTCTGCAGGGACACGCTGCAGCTGCCTCCAGCCCCTCCAGGTGCTTTCTCCCAGTGCCTGAAAGGTCCTTTCAATACGTCCCAATCAAAGAGGCGGTGTGGCGAGGAGCGAGCCGCTCCGATGGAGGAGTGCATCCAGCCAGCCCCCGCCCCAGCCTTGTTCTCCCATTTCCCAAGCAGGTGACCTGGCAGCAGGATTGAAGACAAGGCAAGGCAACAGCCCTGACACTGCAGATCTCATTGCTGCTGGAAGTTCACCTGGGCTCAGCAAGGTGTATTCAGCAAAGAAAGGCTGTCACAGACCGGATCACCTCTGGCGTGGGATGTCCTAGAGCCCCAGACTGCCAAAGCCCGGGAGAAGGTAGCAGGGAGCTCTCATTGCCTATTTTCCTTCTTCTCCCCCAGCTGAGTGACCTTTTCTCTGTCTGGGCTCGGTATCCCCAAATATCTCCCAGAACTGCAGCCCCAGAGACCAGGAAACAGAGGCACTGACAGCACGAGCCATGGGGCAGGAGCCGACCCGTGTTCCACTGGCTCTGACAGGTGGGACCTGTGGAGACCACAGGATGCCAGGACCTGGGGTCTTAGGAACGCTCCCAATGCCACAAGCTGTGAGATGCTACCAGTGGGGCTGGCAGCCCCAGCACTGGGACCGGATCTCCCCTGCAACTGGGACCAGTAGCAGAGCGCAGCTAAACTTGCATCCTCCTACTCTCAGCTTGTTTCCCTGTGGGAAGGTGGTCCTGAAGGCTCAGAAATACTGTCGGGGGGGGAAGGGGGAAGGATGGATGGACGGACAGACGGATGGGGGACACAAGCCATCCCTGCTCCACAGCCTTTTGCAGGGGGAGGCACATCCTGGGGATACACCGCAGGGAAAACCAGCCTGGGAACACTCCAGGGAGCGGTTTGTTTGGCCCCAGCAGCTATAGCAACGAGCCCTGCTGCCGCTCTGCTCGCCCCATCGCCCCCGCACCTGCCTGAGCCATGGAGGTGGGGGCAGCGGAGGACCCCCATGGGGTCTGGGAGGCCCCCCCAGTAGGGACCTACATCATCCCGCACAGCGTAAGCCCTGGGGAGTGGTTCTGTCTTTGGATTTATGGGATAGTGGGGGCTCACGAGAGTGGGGTGGAGACAGTGTGTGTGGGGGTGGGAAGAGAGAGGGGCTGGGGTTGGGGTTTTGGGTGGGCACTGGGGACTGGGGCAGCAAAGCTGCTCTTTGCAAAATGCCTCCCTGCTCCCTGCAGACCCCGGGGGTCCTGGGAGGGCCACTTCTGTGCAGGGACATGTCCCCACCTGCCAGGCGTACAATTCAGCCAGCTCACAGGGCTGCACCCCTGGAAGGATGGGTGGGGGTCGGTGCAAGCCACCCCCCAACTCCTTGGCTCTCATCCCTGCTCCCCCGGGGCCAGCACTGCTCTCCTCCCTGCCCCCAGCTCCCGTCCCCTCTCCTCCCTGGCTGTCACAGGGCACTAAATCAAACAAGAGTGGGAGATTCCAGGGTTTTTCCTTCCCCTCCTGCCTTTCAGCTCCGACCCCAGCCCTCCCCCCATGGAGCCATACCGGTGCCCCAGCAGCCGGTGATGATCCTCCAGCAGCTTCCTGGGACCTGCCTGGCCCCTGCCACTGGACCCCCACATGTCTGGGGAGGTGCGTGACGGTAGACATCGTAGAGGTCAGCGTTAAAACCAGCTTATCTTCATCCTCTTCTTTTTTCCCAGCCTTTTCAGGATAAGAGGCAGGTGGGGTGGGGGTGGGGGGGCTGTGCCTCCCCTCTGCAGCCTCGCAGGGCTGGCCACACCATGCTTCGATGTCCCATGGGATGTGACTTTGGGTGATTTTACTGACCTCAAAACCAGCTTTGGCCACACCAGGATGCTCCCAGGGAATGTTTTGGGGGCTATTTTTTTCAAATCCACCTTTCTTCGTTCTCCCAAACCCCATTTCACGAGGCCGTAGGGAGCATCACCAGGGAAAGCCAGGGTGATACAGGCAATTTGGCTGTGCCAGGTGGGACCGGAGTGGGACACATGCCAGCCCCAGAGCCTGCGGGAGGTGCAGGCAGCCGCCAAGACCAACTGCCTACAGGGGCTTTGCCCAAACTGGTGCGACCCAGGGTCCAGCAGCCTGGACTGGGGGAGTGGACAAGCAGAGCCACGGAGGCTCTCGGTCCCTGGGACGTGCCAAGGGTGAAGCCGTGCAGTGTTGCAGGGAGGGGGGAAGGCTGAGCTGGGCTTGCTGAAAATCGGTGTGGAAAGAAAACGGAGACCCCAGCCCGGCAGTGGGAGCTAGCTGCCCTTCCAGCGGGATGGGTGGGCTCCATGAGGAGCTGCCAGCCCTTTGCGTGCTTCCTCCTCCGGGCTCAATGCCTGGCTGCTGGCCCGCTGCCTCCTCGCAGCTCTGGCCACCACCCGGGATGTGCTGAATGCTCCTCACTGGAGAGCCAGCTGCCTCCTGGGTGCCCTGGGAGCCCGTCCCTGCAGCTGTGATCTGCACATGGGGATGCCCAAACCCTTTTTTACCCAGGCTGCAGCTAACAGGGGCTCAGAGGTCTTATGCACAAAGCCAGCAGGATCTCAGAGGCAGCCCCCCACCCCACCCCCCCGCACCCCCCGGCAGGTTTGCAGGCATTTTGCAGGGGGATTTCAAGCCTGTGGCAAATGAGGATGTTTTAATGGGGATGCAGAGCCAGACGCTGTGCTTCCTCTGCAGTCGGATTGTCCTCAGCAGCAGCCCCATGGCTTCAGCATCCAGCCAGGGGGGCTGGGACACTGACCTGTATGTGTACAGCTGCTCTGGGACCCAGCTCCTTGTGCAGAGCCAGGCAGGGGCTGGGGAGGCACTGAGCACCCCCAGCCGGCTCCTCTCCTGGACCCCACTTCCATAGATGCTGGCTTCTGGGAATGGAGATGATGGATCAGCCCCCCGCAGCCCAGCCCCAGCTCCTTCCTCCTTTGGGGGCTTCCGAGCTCCCCGTGCGTGATGTGGTACAAAGCAGAGCTGACCCTGGCATGCTCCCCATGCGGTGCCACCCCGAGGACACCGGCTCTGCTGCCTGGTGCCAAGGCAGAGGCTTGCCAAGCCGCTGAGTGCTGCCAGGACCAGAGCATTTCTCCTCCGAATGGGTGGAAAGTCTGATGCCTCCAGCACCACTAATCACCTTTTGTGAGCAGCCTTCAGCAAGCCAGACCAGATGTTTAATCACATTTGCAAAGAAGAAAAGGCTGAAATATGGCTATTTTCAAGCTTTATCCAAGCAAAATAATCTTTAAATGCTACATGGGCCTTCCAAATTGGGGTGGGGGAAGTCTGGCTTAGCTCCCGCTGCTTGGGCACAGGGACAAACCTTGGTGCCGCCCCATCCCACACACTCATCCCGTGGCTGTGTTCCGTGTGCCCTTGCTCTGATCTCTCTCTGACGCAGAGCCCCTTACCCTGGCAGATTTAATCGAGTTGATGATGATTCAAAACTCCCAAATGCACCAGGTGGTGATGAACAACCTGGCTGTATCGGCATTGACGTCCTTCGGGTTCGGGCCATCCCCAGCTGCTGCCCAGGTAAGGGTCAGGGATGCTGGATCGGAAAAAGGGACCATAGGACCAAAGAGGTGGGCAAAGGGACCTTTCCAATGCTTCTCAGGAGAGAGGGATGACCCTGTCTCACTTTCACACAGCGCGGGATCCCTACGGATGCAGAAGCCGGGTGGTCTCAGCCCAGCTCAGTCCAGGCTCTGTAGCCCCTTGGAGCTCTTTGCGCTGGTTCGACCCCCAGCTCTGCCAGCACAGGTCGCATCCAGGCTGCTCGGAGGTGTTTTAGCTCAGCTGGGAAGAGCCAGGACCCATCCTGCCTGCGTGCTGCGGCGCAGGGTGCGGTGCTGGGCTGCGGCAGCCGAGCAGCGAGGCTGAGCACGATTCATTAGGCAGGATGGCTCTGCAAGGGCTTTCATTTAAAAGTCCATCTCGAACCAAAATAACATTCAACATTTCATCTCCACGGGGGGTGGGGTGGGGGGGGGAATGCTGCTTTCTGAGTGGGGGCAAGAGCTGGGCTGCAGGCAGCTGCCTTGCTCACTGCCAGCTGGCAGCTCCAGGCATGCACCCTCCCAGGCCGCCCACCCAGTGCCCACCAGTTCATCACGCCGGCCAAGACTGGACCCTGCCTGCCGTGTCTCAGCGGCTGGATCAAACAGGCTCTTCCCAGCAGCGTTCTGAGGTCCCATCTGTGGGGCTGCCACCTCCTCGCGTCCCCCACAGCCGTGTTCCCACGCTGTCTGACCGTGGGGCTTGGTGTGGGGTCGAGGCCACCCAGCTGGACCCTGGGAGAGCCGCGCAGTGCCGGCGGCATCGCAGCCAAGCACGGCTCCGTGGGAGCTCCCTCGCTGGTGCTTTGGGGAGCAGTGCCCCAGGGAGACAGCTGCTGAAAGGCACCCGGCACAGCTCTGCCTTTTGTTCCTCCACGCAGGCGATGGCCGTGCCTTTGCAGACCGGAGAGGAAGAGGAGGCTGTGGTTTTCCACCATCACTACATCCCCTGCCCTGGTCCCGCTCCCATCCCGGCATGGCCGGTCCTGATGCAGGATCAGAGGCCGGTGGCCCTGCGGTACCTGGGCACAGGCTCGTTAGCCGAGGATGGGGAGCCGTGAGTAACGAGCTCTGTGCCACCTGAGGCAGGGCTGCTTGCGTGTCCCTGGGGCCCCTGGTGTAATGCCAGCACTGATTCCTGTCTTTGCTCCTCTCCAGCCGTGCAGTGCCCCCTCCTCCACCCCCCAGTGCCACGGGGACCGTGGGACCCAGTGTCCTACCAGCATCAGGTAAGGACACGTTCTCGTCTTGCCCTCACACATAGAATCGTTTAGGTTGAAAAAGACCTTTAAGATCATCGAGTCCAGCCGTTAACCCAGCATTGCCAAGTCCATCACTAAACCACGTCCCTAAGCACCGCATCGATGCATTTTTTAAGCATGCATCAACCAGGCAGCCCCCAGTCAAAGGCTGAGCCCTCCCAGTTCCCTTTATCCATCAGATCCCAGGGGTGGCCCTTGCACATCCTCCAGCTCTCCCTTTCTCTCCGCAGAGTACTACAACGTGCTGGAGAAGAGGCTGTGAGCTCCGTGCTTCCCAAGATGGTTTCTCCTCCACGTCCCAGCCCTTGACCCCAGAAGATCCTGCAGGTGCTGGGCACGGGTGCTCCGTGACACCCATTGTTTCAAGGTGGCTTCATGAGGAGGAAGCCAATGTGCTGAGCAAAATGATTTTACTTGGCACGTTGGCTTCCTCCCCACGAGCCACCCCCAGGCAGGGGGTGTCACAAAGCCTGTCACCAAACCCCAGGTAACAGTGTGACCCCAAGCAGGGACAGGCTTTATCTCCATGCTCTGCAGAGGGCTTGTCCCCAGCGGGTTAGTGGTGACATCCCAATCTCAGCTGGACAACGTGTCTCTGCCAAGCGCCGCAAGGACTCTGGGGCAGGGCTGAGCTGTGTCCCTGTGGCTGGGGAGGGATGGGTGTTGCCAGCCCAGGTGGTCCTGGTCTTCATTAGTCCCTTCAGATCTCAATGCAGCACATTGCCTGTAATTAATTTGCTTTGTTAAGATAGTGCCCTGCTGTCATTAATTAAGCATCTGTAATTACCCAGAATGCTGGCTTTGTGCCTAAACACAGGGCTGCCTCCAAGCTGGGAGGGTGAGGGGTGGGTGAGACTCTTGCACCTGGTGGGAGGGTATATCAGTGCCTGATGTGGGTGCTGGTGCAATATGGGGGGCTGCTGGTGGTTGCTGGGAAGCAGAGTGGGATGCTCCTGGTGAGCACAGTCATCGGATGGCTGGATCTGGCCTGCAGCTTGCTCCTGGTGGGGATGCAGTCAGGGCAACATGGAGTTCCTCAGGGTTTGGTGTCCCCTCTGCTCATCAGAAAGAAGGGGGAAGTGGGAGCAGATGCATTTTGGGTGCTGGAAGCTTTCCCCTGTGTCTGCTACCTCCCCAGCCACACTGAGGGGTGATGGCTCTGCCCCAGCCCTGGCTGGGTTACAGGCCAGTTATCAGGAGGCTTTGCCTTAAGAGCAGAGGTCCTAGCAGGAGACTTCGGGGCTGGTGGGTCATCTGGAGCTCAGAGCGCGTGGAAAGATGGTGCCCGGGCAGTTGCACCTTAAATCCCCCTCCCGCTGGGCACAAGGACTGCCCCACCTCCCCTCTGGGGTCCCAGTGGAAAGGAGGGTTTATCCTCCCAGAGCCCGGGACTGAGCCGTGCTCCGGCACAGGTAGATCTTCCCCTGCAGCAAACCTCAGCTGCAGAACGTGGAGCTCCCAAACGTGCAGCAGAAGAGCCATGTTGGGCTGCGTCGTGAAGGCACGTCCCCAACTGGGAGCAGCCCAGCGGGCTATGGGACCAGCTGGGCAGAGCAGAAGGGATGGAGACCACCCAGAAGCACATCCCCATCTGATGGGCACCAGGCTGGTGCACGAAGGTTTCCACATCCATACAGACAGAAAGGGAGGAAAGAGAGGAGTCACCTGG
>JAVJGJ010000042.1:2284136-2295782 GCA_035590215.1 Microhierax caerulescens | reverse complement strand
AAGGGAGGAAAGAGAGGAGTCACCTGGTGATGGGGTGGACAGGAAGGGTGAGCTCAAGAGATGGCCCAATCTTAGGATAAATATGAGAATAATGGGAGGGTGAGGCAACGGGGATTGCAACACCCATGGTGGAAGAAACCCCTGGAGCCATCTGTGGGTCACGGTGATTGAGCTGTGGCACCCACCAGCTGGCAGCACAGCTGGGAGCCCGAAGGCATCCGTGTGCACCCATGTCAGCAGGGACGGGGGAAGGTGTGGGTGGGAAAAGCAGCCACGGGGCACGGAGGGGACCGGAGCAGGGTGGCGTTGCTGAAGGTAGGTGGTGTCAGATGAGGGGGCAGGGCTGCTGGGTTAGACCCAGGTGATGGGGTGGCTCTCCCCAGCGTGCTAGAATGGGACTCTTTGCCCCGGAGCTCTGGTAGGTTGTGATGGGAAGGTATGAGCGGAGCCCTCCGCTCGCAGCCTCCTGTCCCAGGGGTCTTTGACGAGCCAGTGGGTCTGGGCAGCATCGCGTGGGTGTCCCTGGCAGGGCTTGGGACATGGGACAGCCAGGCTGGGAGATGCTGCTGGGGGGTGAAACCAGGCCAGAGTTCTCTCTGCAATGGTAAGCAGTTAAAATCAAGGCCAGGGTTTCCACGGGGTTGCCGGGGATCCGGTGTGTGCAGTGCGAAAGCAGCAGAGCAGAAAGAGCCTAATTACAGCCCTGCGCGTGCTAATTGCACCGATGTAGACACCTCGCGCAATGCAGCCCCTGACTGCCAACTGGGGCGAGGGCTGACATCTCCTGCAGCCCAGGGTGGCAGTGGGGGGGGGGTGGCAGGGCTCCGACCTCTGTGGCATTGCTGGGACCCTGGTGGCAGATGCTAGGCCTCGGGAGGGGGGTGGGGGGGCGGAGGGGGTCCTGCAGCCCAAGAAGGGGGGAGCGCCGGCACCATGTGCCTGCTGCAGACCCGGGCAGGGAACAGCAGGGAGATATTTTCTAATAATCTGATACTCTGCAGGGTGAGGTTTGGGGATTAGCCACGGTGTCAACAGGGATCTGCGACGAGCTGTGCCAGGGGGATGGGCAGGGACCAGAACTAGCTCCTACTGTCCCTACCAGCTGAGGTTCAACCCCCAACCTGGGGTTGGGGTCCCTGCGGCCAGGAGAGGTGCCCAGAGCATGGGCACCTTTGTGGGCAACAGATCTCATTGCAATGGGATGCTCTGCAATCGGGGATTTCCCAAGGCACTGCGTGGCTTGTAACAGCCTAGGTGGGCACTATCAGTGAGTAACACCTTGGGTGATCCAGGGTCCCCGGCGCTGACTCACCGTCACTCTCCACCCTTCGTGGGGTAGCCTGCCTCCCACCTGAGCCAGTCCAGCCTCCAGCTGCTGTACGGGGTGAGACACACAGAGCACCTTCCCCTGGTCCAGCCCCAAACACCCACGCACTGCTCTGCTGATACACCTGATTCATCGGCCATGCTCCTCAGCACCCCCTGCTCCACTCACCCTGCTCCTGGGGACGTGGGCTGAGCTCCCCAGCATCCTCCTGCCAGGACAGCACGATGGAGATGGTCCTGCTCCATGGGTTGCTGCTTCTCCTCCCCTTGGCAGCCCTGCTGCTTTACCGGTACAATGCCACCTTCCACTACTACTGCAAGGTGGTCTTCTTCAACTGCTGGGTTGTGGCCATGGCCACCATCCTGTCCCCCTTCGCAGCTCTTCAGGGACGCTCCGTGGAGAACATGAAGTGAGTACAGCTTGGGGGTTTGCCTCTAGAGTGGAGGTGGTTGGGGCTTGGCTGTGATGGAGGAGCTGACGTGGTCTTGTGGACACGCGCTCTCTCCTGGGCTGGACGTACCCACAGCTGCGTCACGGCTGGTGGTTGAGCCCTGGGGCTACAGCGAGGGCTATGGTCATGTCCGTGCGGCAAGGAAGGGTGCATCTACATGTTGTGGTACGGTGAAGAGGCGCTGGCCATGCCCAGGGAGGGTTATGCCACGATGGAGGTGGCCAGCTGGGTCAGAACTAGTGGTTCCTGGAGGCTGAAGTAGCGTAAAAGGGATCGTTCTTGGCCATTGCAACGTTGGGGTCATCAGCTGGGTGAGTGATAGGGGGGTTTGGCAAAGGCTGGAGGTACAACCATTAGCAGGATGCAGATGCACACCCATCACGGTCTCCCTGGCAGTTCTTGCCCAGTAGGAGCCCTGGGGGCTGCGCTTTGGCAGAGGGATTTTGGGATGCAGCGGTGCCATCAGCTCGGGGCGTGGGGTCAGTCATGTTCTGGCGAGTCGTGCGCTGGTGCTGTCAGCTGCGCTCAAGGGTGGTGGCAGCCAAGATAACATCTCGGTGCAACATGAGAGGAAGGTCTAGTTGCTTTGAAGAGTGTTGCAATCTTGTTACTGGATTCCTGGGCACGATGGCATACCAGAAGAGATATAATTATGTCAGAGTGAAAAATGTCTGAGCTTGTGGCATTTGCTGAGCTTGAGCCATCACGTATTTGCGCTGGTGGATTTTAGGCCCTGGGCAGGAGTGTGGTCAGGGGGTTGATGTTATTAGGCTGTTGTGTAGCCTCTCTCCCTCGTCCTTTCTGTGCAGAAACGCTGTGCACGCGCACATATGCCCGGAGGTGCTCCGAGCCCTGGTGCAAATGCTTCCGGCTCAGTGGCAATAGGGGTGATGCAGCGGTGACTCACGCTGCCTTATCTTATCCCACCGACACCTTGCATCCATCCTCTGCTGGAGAAGCACACCCTCTCCTCCTCAGCCTTCCAAATCACAAAGCCTCCGGCTTGGAGCACATTCCTGTCATTAGTCCTTGCTTTGGGGCATTGCCACTAGTGTTTTGTTTCCCTGCAGATGCAGGGATCTCTGAGCCTGCATCTCCCAAGGGATGGGTGGTTTTCCGATACAGTGGACCCTCAAGCATCATGCCTCCTTATCCCTCTGTGCCTGCCTTTGCTCTCTCCTCTCAAACTTCTCATCCCTACCTGGTGCTGAGCACTTGCTGACAGCCTCGTCCCCTGCCCTGTCCCCTGTGCGCTCCCTGGGACCAGTTGCTGCCAAGATGGGTGGACCCTGGCACGAGCACTCTTCGTGCTGTGGGTTGGAGAGTGCCCGACTTCAATACCGAACGCATACCAGGCTTTTACCCCCGCTCTGTGTGCTGCAATCCCCGTTGCTCCATCCTCCCTCCATTCCTCTTGTTATTCTCATACTGAGTGTAACCCTTCATCATTACTGCCATACCTTTCCTGTCCAACCCTCCCTGGATGATGACACTGCTCTTTCTTGTTCTCCCTTCCATCTGCCTGGATGAAACCTCCACCTCTCTCTGATGCTGCGGGCCCAGTGAAGTTTTTCTCTGTGATTTCCTCAAATGAATGAGTGTTGGTTTTCCCTTCCCTGCTCTTTTCCCCCTCCAACTTGGTGCCTGCAGGGACAGTCCCTGGTGACACCCGCATCCCTGTAGAGCTGTCTGTTTCAAGACTGTTCCTCAGCCTGTCCAGCGCTCATCTACCTAAAGCTCAGCACCTCTCTTGTGCAATCCGGCCTCTCTGGCGTTAGGTATCTGTGAGCCCATTGTCTGGGTTTCCAGCCTGCGTGCACCAAGACAGCTGTGCGTGTGGGGCAGCCTCAGCGTGAGGCTCACCTGTTTCCTCACTGGAACGTGATGATTTGCAACTTGGCTGCGGGCAGACATCCCATCCCTTCTCTTCTTGCTTCCCCGTCATCCCTGGATATCAAAAAGCCTGATGTATTTTTTTCCTCCCACCAGCTTGTGCTGGCTGCTCTTCTTCACGAGAAGCTCCAATGCAGACTCTCTACTACTGAGGTAGTAGCTGCTTTGCCTTAGGGATGCTACAAGGTTAGCTCTGAGCTATACAGGCTACAAACGTGCTTAGAGAAGCAAAGCATCACAGACTGAGCACAGGTCCACCTTGGGACGCACTATTTGCTCCTTGCATCTTGCTCCTTGTGCGATGGTGAGGGGCTGGAAAATATCAAGCAGCCTCCCCCTGTGTCGATTTGCTCCCTACACGTGTTCTTGTGCCCTAGGCTCCTGTGTGCTGCCATCCTGCCCCTGAAATGGTTCTACGGCATCAAGATACAGGTGTGGGGCTCTGAGCATCTGAACATCAAGGAGCCCTATGTGATAGTTTGCAACCACCAAGCTTCCCTTGACCTCATGGGTATGTGCAAGGGAAAGGGGGGGCTCATCACTTCATGAGCAGCCTTTGGGGTGCTGCAGGGGTGGGCCAGGCTCATCCTGGGGTTCCCAGAGAGACCAGCACCAGTATCTGTACAGGGTGGTGTGGTAGGCATAGACCAGAAGAGCTGGTGGGACAGGAGCTCAGGGCTATGGATGTGTGGCAGAGAGAGAGGGTTGGGACAATGGAAGATGATGCCAGGTGACTACAGCCACAGGGCTCGTTGGTTCTGGGTGCCACTGGGCAAGGACGGATCATTTCCTTTCCCATCCATCCTCCAGGCATGGTGGAGGTCATTCCTGACCGCTGTGTGCCCATCGCCAAGAAGGAGCTCATGTACATGGGCATCGTGGGGTGGGCCTGCTGGCTCAGTGGCATCATCTTCATCGACCGCCACAAAAGAGAAGATGCAATTGATGTCATCACCCAGACGGCCAAGACCATGCGGCGTGAAAATGTGAGCGGGGCAGTGGGGGGAGTCTGGGAGCAAACACTGATGGGGGAAGGGGTGTGTGGGGAGGACTGTCACAGCAGGTCCCAGGGTGCTCCGGTTGGGGTCCATGCTCATGTCTCTCCCTATCCTGTGCAGCTCCGAGTGTGGATTTTCCCTGAAGGCACCAGGAACCAGGACAAATCCATGCTGCCCTTCAAGCGTGGGGCTTTCCACTTGGCTGTGCAGGCTCAGGTAAGGCCATCCTCCCTTTCCACTTGCCCTTGACAAAGTGGGGGGTGGGCATGCACCCTGGGGCAGTGGGGTGGGAGACATCAGCATCTCTTGGGTTCTGGAGTCCCCAGGGACAGGCACCCTGCTGTGCAGGACCCAGGGAAGGGATGGGGACCTGCTGGAGCTGGAGTCCCACCTGGGAAGAGGGTCTGTATGGAGGACACCCCTGACCCTCTGTGTCCTACAGGTTCCCATTTTCCCCATTGTGATCTCCCCATACTGGGACTTCTTCAGCTCCAAGGATAAGAAATTCACCTCGGGTAAGTGATGGGCAAGAAGCCCCATTGCTGGAAGGCAGAGCTGTTGGGGATGAGGCACGTGTGGCTTGAAGGTCTCTTTGTGGGACATTGAGGCATGGGGAGGCGGCTGGTGCTGGAGGACGTTGGTGGGAAGACCCGGTTGCTGGTGGGTTCATCTAACAGCATCCCTGGCCTTTTCCTTCTCTCTCCAGGGACGTGCACCATCCGAATCCTCCCCAAGGTAGAAACCTGGGGCCTGAGCCCAGAGGATGTCCCCAAACTGACAGAGACTGTCCGTCAGGTCATGGCTGATGCCTTTGCCGAGTTCTCTGCAGATCGCCGTGTGGACCAGGGTGCTGAGCAGCCTCTGTTCCTGCGCTGCGCTGGGGCCGGTGCTGGCAGGGGACAGGGTAGCCCGCAGTGCAAGGAGGACACAACCAGGGCCACTAATTAGGTAAAGGGACTGAGTCCCTCGGGGAAATAAGGGAGGTGACACAGCCAGAGGTTGAGGCATGTCGTCCCCTTGTCCCCCGTGGATGTGTCTGCCAGACCTGCCACTGCCCCGGCAGCCTGCGAGAGCAGGATGGTGCCTTGGTGCAAGGGGAAGCCGAGCAGTGCAGGAGGGGGACCAAGCAGCACCCCGAAAGAGTGCAAGGTGCCCCCAGAAACCCCCTTCTGTGACTGTGCATCCCCTCCCCAGGGCATTAACTGTCTCCCCCAAACCTGACGCTGTGTCTGTCCCCGGGTAACGAGCCCCGTGTGCCCGGGTGGCTCCTGCCTGCACACCAGGTAGGGGGGAGGGATGTGCCAGGTTGGGCTGGGGGTTTCCCGCACCCTTTTCCACCCCTGACGGTGTGACATGTGGTGGGGTTCAGCCATGGGCTTGCTGGGTTGCTTCTTCCAGAGGCTCTGCGAGCTGGCAATGCTGTTCAGCTGCAGCCAGCCCTGGGGAGGGGTCCGGAGCGCGGCATGTGGGCTGGCAGGGGCAGGAGGTCCAGGGGGGGTATTGCCACATGGGAACAGCGTCCTTGAGGCTGAACTATGAGACAAGGGTGCAAGATTAAACAGTGCATACCTGATGCTTGTGTGTCACCGTGTCCTGCCTGCGCCTCGGGTGCCGAGGGGAGAGCGGGGAGGGGGATCCATCTCCTTACAGCCCTGCGGGATGCCTGCATCGCTGCAGGTGGAGCATCCCTGTGGACACCACAGCTTCTCCACGGGGTGCAGCGCTGCATGGTGTGAGGAGCATGTGGCAGAGTGGGAGTTACACTGGGGTGGGGTAGGTCCCAAGTAGACCTCTCCTTGCCTTGGGGACAAGCGGTAAGTGCGCAGGAAGAGCATCCGTTACATCCCAAAACCCTCAGAGGGAAGAGGTGCCTGGATTATGCCCACCTGGAGCAGGAGGGACCTCCCCATGGCCACCAGACCATGGCACAACCAGACCCAGCCACCAGGCACCATCTCCCCTGGCCTGTTCCCTGCAGCCGGGCAGGGCTCTGGGCACCGGCTGGCTCCTGTCACAGCCACCGCAGAGCGACAGTGGGGCAGGGCGGAATGCAGCGTGTGGTTGTCCCAGTGCTGGCAGCAGGGTGGGCAGGCTTCACCTCCCATCTTTCCAGTAAGATGTGCAAACCGTGGCCAAACAAGGGTGCAGTATTGGTTTGGCATCGTTCCCACTCCCGGCTGGTTCGTTACGGAGGAAATCCTGCAAACCTGTGGCAATTGTTTGCCCAGACAGATACCACCAGGTGAAAACATGAGGGGAAAAAAAAATTAAAAAAAAAAAAAAAAAAAAGGCTTCCCAAGAGTAACAACTCACTGGATCAGGAACTGCCACATGGAGATGGTCAAGGGCAGCGTGCACGTGAAGGATTTAATTTCGCAGAAAGCCCCTTCATTGCCTGCCTTGCTGCCGGGGGTCCGTGTGGCAGCTCTGTCAGCTCCGAGCTGGCTCAGCAGTCCCCCAGTGTGCCCACCACCGTGGGTGTGCTTTGGGTGGCCAAAGCCTTGAACCCAGCAAACCTTGGGTCTGGTGGTTAAACATTGTCCTGGCTGGATGGCTGGGTCCCAGCCAGCGACCTTGCTGGCTTTTGCTTGCTGCCAGTGGGGAGGTGAAGGCTTGAAGAGAGGAAGAAAACTCAGCACGGGGGGGCTCTGGGACCACCTTGCTTCCACGGGTCTTCCGAGGATGGGGTCTGCGGCAGCTCTGCCCTGCCTGCTGGTTTTTGTCATGTACCTCACAGCTGGAGCATCTGCAAAGCCGTAAGCCCTGTCTGTGCCTGCAGGGAGTGGGGTCGGTCTCAGGGCTGGGACTGTGGTCGCTGCTCGGGGTGGGAATGCTGGGGTGGTGGTTGTCCCCGCAGAGGACTTCGTGCCGGGGGTTGGTGTCTCTGGGCTGTTTTGGTGGAGGTGCAACCTCACACAGATTGACCCCTCGGCTCTTCCCCAAGGTGTTTAGGCGAAGGGGGCTCTGCTCTGCCCCGTGCGCGCGCCAGCCTCCCTGGGAAGATGGGGCACAACTGGGTGGCACAGCCCCGTGGAGAGCATCCGTGGGATGGAAAAACCCCCCATGTGCCTTCTGCCTTGAGAATCTGGAGTGGAGGGGAGCACTGGGATTTGGCAGGGGTCCCTGCTCTCCCCTGCTACTGAGGTGTCCCCTCCCCCAGGCACTACATGGTGTTCTTCCCCTCCATGCTGTACTATCCATACACCGGCAAAGTGCACATCCACCTCATGGACCTGGATGAGCCCGTGCGGGTGACCCTCCACCTGGCCAGCAGCCTCAGTGTCCCCAACGTCACCCTGGAGAAGCAGGGCAGCGATATCCTCCAGCTGAACTGGCCCCACTTCTCCAACGTGAGTCACGGCCCCACAACAGGGCTGAGGACCTCGGGAAGGGGTACCCATCCCCCACCTGCTGCCAGAGGGGCCTGGGGGAACTGGGAGGGGACATGGGGTCCATCCTAGCTGGGTCCATGGGTCCATCGTGGATGAGCAACGAGTGAGGTGAAGAGTGGAGGGACATGGGTGTGTACAGACCCTTCTGGCTGTATCTGCGGCATCTTCCCGCGGACACCGCTTCCCTGGGGCCTTCATGGCGCAGCGGGGTGGTGACCGTGGGGGCCGGGTGTCCTGTCTCATTGTCACCCAACACAAAGGCTTTGCAAACATTTCTGCTCTTTCCCCTGCCGCAGGTTTCTACCCCTCCTGCAGGCATCTACGAGGTTGCGCATCTTCACGTCTCCATCCGGGGAGGTTCCCTGCAGGTGTCCGAGCAGAGGAAAGTACTGGTGAAAACCCTGGAGCTGGGGACCTTGGTGCAGACAGACAGGGACGTCTACACGCCTGGACAAACTGGTGAGGGGCAGGCGGTGCTGGGAGAGCTTGCTGGCTCTTGGGAGGGGGTTGCCAGGTTTGGGTCCTGGGCCCCAGCGCTCACTCCTGCTCCCGCCTTTGCTCCCTCCAGTGAAGTTTCGAATTGTCCGTTTGGATCAAAACTTCATTGCCAGCGAGAGGGAGGTGAGATGGGATCGGGGTGCAGGGGGTGGGGGGTGCGGAGGCAATGGGATCCCCGTGCGCCCAAGGCTCGGCAGCGGTGGCACAGCCGTCGGTGTCCCCACAGGGAGGGGACCCCCCAACACCGAAGGGACGGGCGGCAGGGGGGCTACAGCTCTGCCCAGCCTGCGTGCCCAGGGTACAGCCCGTTGCTGCTGGCGCTGGCACAGACGAGTTGTTCCCTTTCCCTGTCTTCCCTCCCGCGTAACGTTTATGCACCACTGTAACACCCACTGGTTCCAGGCTCCGGGTGCCACGCGGTGCTGCCAGGACCCACGGCACAGCTCATGCTGTTTGGTCGCATCCTGCCGCTTGGAAAAGGCAGCGGGAGCCAGGCAGTGACCGCAGCTCTGAGCCCCCAGCCCAGCAACCAGCTCTGTAGGGGCCAAGCCAGACCCCACAGGCTCAGCCCCCCCGCTCAGCTCCCAGCTCAGCACCCCGTGCTTCCATCGTGCTCAGTGCTGCTCCCCTCTTTCTTTGCAGATCCCCTTGGTGGCCATGCAGGTGAGTCGTTGCCCTGCACCATCGTGTCGGCTCCCCTGCAAGGAGCGAAGGGCCGCAGCACGTGTGTGATGCTGGGGACAAGGAGCTGGGGTGGGGACAAGGAGCAGGGATGGGGACATGCCCGCTGTGGGTGCTGAGAGAAGTTACAAGGAGCAGGGAAAAAGGCTTGGGTTCCTCATCCACATCTCCAGCCCACTCGGGGTCAGCTCGCCGTCTGCCCACCAGACCGGGGGTCCTGTGGGGAGGTGCTGCTGAGGGGCAGGCTACACGGATGGAGGCATCAGTGGCTATTGCCACAGAGACTTCAACCCAACCTGGGGGACCTCCTGAGCTCCCAGTCCAGGCTGGAGCATCTCCCTGCCAGCTCCAGCTGGTGTAGCCAGGATGGAGCTCAGCTACTACATCCCCCGGGGGGATATTTTCCTTCTGGAGAGGTGATGCCACTCTGAGCATGATGGTAGGGCAAAACGTCTGCTTCAGGTGAGGATACGCAGGGTGACTTGATCCTTGAGGTTATCCACCCACCACTGCCATGCAGTTGATCTTCAGCCCTGTCAGCTCCGTGTCCCCGTGTGCAGGATCCCAGCAGGAACATCGTGGCGCAGTGGCGGGGGGTGACGCCGCGGCAGGGCATCGTGGAGCTGTCCTTCCCGCTGGCTGCGGAGCCGGCCCTGGGCACGTACACCATCGAGGTGGAGGGCAAGCACCACTCCTTCAGCGTGAAGGACAACGGTGCGTGGGGATGGAGGTTGGGCTCCACACGGGGTGTCTGGGGAGCCATTGTTTGGGATGGCAAGAAACTCCCAAAGGAAGAGATGGGCACGGTCCCATTCCCTGCTGGTCTCCCCACAGGGCCACCCCACTTTGAAGTGCTGATCCGGCTGCCCTGCGTGGTGAAAGACGAGAAGATCCGACTGGACATCTGCGGGTGGTGAGTTGGAGAGCAGCCTCACGGGAAAGCTGGCTGCTCCCGGGATGATGCTCCTCCAACAGCTGCCCCATCTGCTCCCCTTCCTGACAGGTACCCGTCCGGGAGAACTTTCCGGGGAAGAGCTGAAGCCAGGCTGTGCCGGTCCCACGAAGATGCTATTTCCCTGAAGGGATCTATGAGGAACTGTGTTGAGTTTAGGAGCCAGGTGAGGGCAGCGGGAGAGGGAGAAGGCACGTGGCTGGTGGTCCTAGAGATGTTTCCTCATCTTGCGGTGCTCGGGCTGCTGACGGCTGGGTGCATCGTTCGGGCACTGCCAGGTGATCCAGCTCTCATGTGGCAGTGCTGCAAACCCGGAGTCATCCCAAAGAGCACAGAGAGTGGAGCAGGGGCTCAGGGTGGTCCTCAGGCCGGGATGGGCAGGAATGGGACAGCCAGCTGCATGGCAGGGAACGGTACCAGCCCCAGGGGGGCAAGTTTGCAGGATCCAAAGGTGGCAGGACAGGGTGGAGGGAGGCAGCAGCAGCAGGGCTGGCAGCAGCTGGGAGCCCAAGGGTGACAGCAGGTGACACTCAAGGGCCCAGCCACAGGGTGATTCTTTCCTGCAGATGGGGAGGGATGGCTGCTTCTCCACTGAGGTGCCAGCAGCTTCCTTCAACCTGACCAGCTTCCGTGAGAGTCGGCTCTATGCCTATGCAACGCTGCTGGAGGAGGGGACAGGTGAGCACCGCCCTGGGCTGGTGACACCAGGAGGATGTGGCACAGCCACCACATGTCCCCAGGCTCTCTGTCCTTCCCATCCACAAGCAGCAGCTGCTCTGTGCCCTTCTTTGCTGTCATTTTTCCTCTACTCCTGACTGCCGGAGCAATCCCTTAGGTCCTGAAGGCAGATCAGGAGCTTCTTCCCCTTCCAGCAGCCCACCCCTAGGTATCCCTCCATCATCCACATCTCCTTCCACACTCTGCCTTCCTGAGCCTAGTTAGAGTGCTTGATTAGTGCCTGGAGTAATCCAGGGTAATTATTTTTCATACTGGGGCTTTCTGACTTGAATCTAGTTACAAATAATTGTGCTGTGCCTGGGAGGGCTTGTTAGACGCATCCTTGGGGTCAAGTAAAAAGCCCAGTTTCAGCACAGTGCAGCTGTGAGAGGCCTCTTCTGTTTGCTTGGAGCCATTAAGAGGGGCAATTTGGAGTAAAGCTTGGTATTTTGGCAGCACACACATCTCGGCTGTGTATGGTCCTGCTCACACTACAGCTCCCATCACGCCTAAGCACTGGGTTTTGCATTTTTTGCCCAACGAGTGTGGTTTTGCACTGTGTACACTTGCCCCCAGCCACTGCCTGGAAGAGGACAGGTTTTGTTTTGTTTTGTTTTGTTTTTTTTTTATGTGGCCACTTGCAAAGCCAGCTGTAGGGAACAAACGTGTAATGCTGCATGTCAGAGACACTCCAACCCATCTTTCCTGGGGGGAATCGCAATGACAAGTCGCTGAGT
>JAVJGJ010000042.1:2237800-2254959 GCA_035590215.1 Microhierax caerulescens | reverse complement strand
GTACGGGGCTGTGGGAGGGGGTGGGGGGAAGGAGTGTGTGAATAAGGGTGATGAGACTCCCGGAGAAATGGGGGCTGCTCTTGGGCACCGGCCCAGGTGGGTGGGAGGGAAAGTGGGGACCCAGGACCCGACCCGGGTAGGTCGGAGGGGAGAGATGGGGAGCAGAGGGGCTGTACGGAGGCTGGTTGGGGCTAGGGGTGGTTTTTGGCTGCCCGGGTGGAATGGGTGGCCCTTGGGGCTAAGGCTGGTGCTGCTGAGCTCTGCTTTCTCACAGATGGAGATGGACGATGGGAAGGGTGGCACAGGGCTCCGGCAGTACTACCTGTCCAAGATCGAAGAACTGCAGGTGAGCTGGTGCTGGCTGCCCAGGAGATGGCCAGCTGGCCTGCCCCAGAACAGCATTGCTGTGGTTGTCAGGACTGTGTGGCCATGTCCCTATACCTGTGCTTGCCTCCAGAGCACCTGCAGCCTTCTCTGTGCTCTGGGTGCCCTGTTGTGGGGCGCAAGGAGGCACTGCTCCAGAATGGTATCAACAAGTGAGACCTAGCCTGTGGGTGGTGGGGATGTATGACATGAGGCTCGGTCCTGTGAGCTGCCAGCACTGCTGCATGTGCGTGAGGTGTTGCCCAGCCCTTGCCAGTGGGCTTTGGCTGGCTGTGTCCTGCTGGCAGGGGCTGCCCCCCTTCAAGTCCCTGTCCCAAGACAAAGGCCATTGTGCTGGATCCCATTCTGGGTTGATGTGGGTGCTATACGAGATGCTGAGGACTCAGCAAAGCTTTTCTTCCAACAGCTCATTGTGAACGAGAAGAGCCAGAATCTGCGGCGCCTACAAGCACAGAGAAATGAGTTGAATGCTAAGGGTACAGCTCAGCTGCTCTCATCTTTCTCACCTGGGGCTCTGGGGCTGGTCTGGTGGCTCCTGATCCAGTTGTCAGCCACTGTGGCATGTGTTGCCTCTTCATTGTGGGCAGGGGGTCAGGGGGGTGCCTGTGGCTGGTGCTGACATCTACCTGTCTGCAGTGCGCCTGCTGCGGGAGGAGCTGCAGCTGCTGCAGGAGCAGGGCTCCTACGTGGGAGAAGTGGTGAGAGCCATGGACAAGAAGAAAGTGCTTGTCAAGGTACAAGGCTGAGCTGTCCTGTGGGCAGCTGGGGCTGGGGCAGAGCAGGGGTGAGCACGGTGGGATCCGACAGACCGTCTGTTTGACCCCACGGGCTGGGAGTGAATGTGAGCGTGAGCCCTGGGGGAATGTAACAACTAAAAGATGTGAAGAGAACGCTCTTTCTCCAGAGGAACATGGGCAGCTTGCCTGGGGCTGGGGGGAGGCAACTGCTTTAGGGCTTCTGTTGGACAGTACGGGATGAAGGGTGTTTGGCGGTGGCTGAGCTTTCTGGCTCCTTCTGCTCTGAGCAGCCTGTGTGGATATTGGGCATGCGATGGGACTTCTTGGAGAAATAACTGTCACAGTGGCAACTGCCACCTTTTAGGTGCACCCGGAGGGGAAGTTTGTGGTGGACGTGGACAAGAACATCGACATCAACGATGTGAGTGTCTTGGAGCTGTGGGAGGAGAGGTGGCCGCTCCCTGGGGGCAGCCTAGAGCTGCCTGCCCCCTTCCCTGCCGCAGGGCTGCTGAACTCCTTCTGCTCTCGCCACAGGTGACACCAAATTGCCGTGTGGCCCTGCGCAATGACAGCTACACGCTGCACAAGATCCTGCCCAACAAAGTGGACCCTCTTGTGTCCCTCATGATGGTGGAGAAGGTTCCGGATTCCACTTACGAGATGATTGGGGGTTTGGACAAGCAGATAAAGGAGATCAAGGAAGTGATCGAGCTGCCGGTCAAGCACCCTGAGCTCTTTGAGGCACTGGGGATCGGCCCGCCCAAGGCAAGTGCTGCTGCTGTGTGTCTGCAGTGGGTGTCAGTATTTTGGGGTTCCGTGGTACCACTGCGATGCTGCCTATGTCACCCCTGGGAGCATCCCCGTGTCTCCTGTTGGGCTGTGACTGCCTGTGCAGGCAGGGACAGGGGTGCTGAGGTGTCCACGTGGCTGTTGCAGGGTGTGCTGCTCTACGGACCCCCCGGCACAGGCAAGACCTTGCTGGCCAGGGCTGTGGCCCACCACACTGACTGCACATTCATCCGTGTCTCAGGCTCCGAGCTGGTGCAGAAATTCATTGGTGAAGGTAAAAGGGAGCTGGGGGGAGGCGGCTGCTTGTGCTGGAGCCCCAGCAAGGGCTTGTGGTGCTGGGTGGCCTCAGGACTGGCCTCTTGCGTGGTGTCCAGGGCAGTTGGGAGTGCAGAGTGCTGAGCTGTGCACGGTGCCAGGGCTCAGCCCTCTCTGCTCCCGCGGCAGGTGCCCGCATGGTGCGGGAGCTCTTTGTGATGGCCCGGGAACATGCTCCCTCCATCATCTTCATGGATGAGATCGACTCTATCGGCTCCTCCCGCCTGGAGGGGGGCTCTGGCGGGGACAGTGAGGTGCAGCGCACAATGCTGGAGCTCCTCAACCAGCTTGATGGCTTTGAGGCCACCAAGAATATAAAGGTAGGAGAGTGGTATCCCTGCCTGGGGACGGGGCAGTGGCCTGATGGCTCTGTGGTGGCAGTGAGGTGGTGAGAGCTCTTGTTCCTGTGCAGGTGATCATGGCCACAAACCGCATCGACATCCTGGACTCGGCTCTGCTGCGCCCTGGCCGCATCGACAGGAAGATTGAGTTCCCCCCTCCCAATGAGGAGGTAGGTGGGGTGTCCCACAGTGGCCCTGGCTCTCCCCTTTGGGGACTGTGTTGACCCCAGCCCTGTCTGGGCACGATTTTGCTGCTCCAACCCTCATTTTGCTGCTGCTCTTCTCCAGGCCCGCCTGGACATCCTCAAGATCCACTCCCGGAAAATGAACCTGACGCGAGGTATCAATCTACGGAAAATTGCAGAGCTGATGCCGGGGGCGTCGGGCGCAGAAGTGAAGGTGAGCCGGGGCCAATGTGGTGGCACCAGGGCTGGCAGAGAGGGGAGCAGCGGGTGCTGATGTCCCTGTCCCTCACAGGGGGTGTGCACAGAAGCTGGCATGTACGCGCTGAGGGAGAGGCGGGTGCATGTCACACAAGAAGACTTTGAAATGGCTGTTGCCAAGGTAAGTGCTAGTGGGGGAGGCAAAGGGGGGGTTGCCAGTGGGTTCTTCATCATCAGCTCTGTGTTGGGGCACAAACTTTCCTGGGCAGTATATACCAGGAGCTGCGAAGCTTGAAGGGCGTCAGCTCTGGGGACACTGTTAAGGGGGTTGGCCCCACCTGAGTGACACAAAGAGGCTGGGGAGGCGATGAAGACCTGTCCTGGCTGGAGCTGGACCCACAGTCCCTTCCCCTGATCTTGGGGGTGGTTTTGGCGGTTTTTAGCACCCGAATGGGCCTGCATGCTTGGAACAGCCTCCTTTCCCTCCTCACCCAGGTGATGCAGAAAGACAGCGAGAAGAACATGTCTATCAAGAAGCTGTGGAAGTAACGGTGAGGCCGCAGCTGCTGCGCAGGCTGCATTGTCTCTAATAAAAGTGCTGCTATGGCCATGCCGTTGCACTGATTTGGGGCAGGGTGGGGGGGCTGCAGGACTCCACCACACAC
Source organism: Microhierax caerulescens (assembly GCA_035590215.1). Taxonomy (NCBI): domain Eukaryota; kingdom Metazoa; phylum Chordata; class Aves; order Falconiformes; family Falconidae; genus Microhierax; species Microhierax caerulescens. The sequence goes on along the minus strand of JAVJGJ010000042.1, from coordinate 2,251,345 downwards.
ACACAGCTGCTGCTAATTGGTTTTATTAGAAAATATCCAAAATAGACAAAAAATGGTTACACAAGAGGCAGAGCAGGCACCCCTGAGCCATACACCCTGGGAATATGTAAACGCCCCTGTCCCCTCTGCCTTCAACCTCCCAGAGGAGGCAGAGCTGCTTGGGCCACGCGGAGCCTGCGGGCAGGGGCCAGGGGGGTTAAGGCACTTCAGTGGGGCCGGCGGGTGGTGGCACCGTCCCCTCAGCCCTGTGGTCCCCTCCCTCCCCACTATCCAGTTTTCTTGGTGCCCTGCTGCAGCCAGCTCAGAGCCCTGGTTCCCCAGCTGCCCCCAGGCTCCTGGGGCCAGAGCTACCCCCTCTGCCCCCCTGAGACCTCGTATCGCTCACAAGACATTGCTAATTACGTAAAACAGCAGGGGGAGGGTGAAGTAATCAACTGATTGTCAAAAACTTAATGTTAAAAAACTTGGTTACATATAAAAAGAACAGCTTGGGCCAAGCCAGCCCTCTGAGACCACCACGAACCACTGCATAGATTGAGGCAATGAGTGCAGTAAAAGGAACTCAATATATTAATCAAATACAAACCCACTGTACAAAACGCTTCCTTTTTTTTTTTTTTTTTTTATAAAACCTGTTCACAAAAATAGTGCAAAACGTCGGGCACCAGCAGGGGGGCAGGGGCTGGCGTTTGGAATGACAAACCTTTGGTTGAAAAGGGGCAGGGCCGGGCCTGCCTTCACAGCGGCTGGGCTCAGGGAGGGCTGGCAGGGCAGGCAGCACTGGCAGGGCAGGCAGCACCAGCAGCAGCTCCAGGAGGGCTTTTGGCCAAAGGAAGGGAGAGAGCAGGAGGGCTGCGTTCAGTGCTAGGGGGGAAGAGGCGAACGGCACGATGCAAAAGCAGGATGTGTTAACGCAGCAGAAGGGCTGCAGCAGGAGTTTAGGGCGGGGGGGACCGGGGGACCCTCCACTGCGCTCTGCCTGTTGGCCAGAGCTTCCCGGCCGAGGGGAGCCCAGGGGTGCGAGTGGCTCCGAGTCCCTCCAGGCACGTAGGGCTTGTGCAAGTGCTGTATTTGATTCCAGTAAGAAGTACCGTCAGGCTCAGGCAGCAGGGAGAGGAGAAGGAGCTCCCGAGCCCCCGCCAGCCCCTTAGGTGAGGCGGATCCCGAGCACTTGTTCCAGTTCCTGCCGACGCTGCTGGACCTAGAGGACACAGGAGGGCAGTCAGGCAGGGAGGGGCTGTCCCAGGGACCCCCACCACCACTGGCTCAACCCACTGCAGCACCCCATCGGCGTGGCACAGAGCCCACCTTGGCGAAGATGTGTCTGCCCACAGCCTCCTGCGCCCAGGGCTGCTGGTAGAACTCGGCTCGCCTCTCCTCCTCGGGGTTCCCGATCACATCCGTTATGATCTGAGCGAGACACAGGGTGAGTGCCAGGGCGGGACCCTCCCCTCCCCCCTCAGCCCCTCACTCTGCCCAGCCCCAGGGTTTTTACCTTCAGGTCCCTCCTCTGGGATTTGATCCATTCCTGGATGAAATCCTGTGGGTTGTTGCTGAAGCTCAGCATGAAATCGCGCTGTGTCTTCAGCTGGTTGATGGATTCGATGGTCTCGTGAATCTAGAGATGACAAGGGGCGTCACATGCCATGTCCCAAACCCAGAACAGGGTCTGGCTGCCCCCCTCGTGGTGGTCCCTGCACCTTGGCATCCAGGGAGGCAATCTCCTGCTGGTTGGTGGTGGAAGCCAGGAAGTTGCTCATCTGAGCTTTCAGGGGATCATCCACCTCCACATCGATGTCATAGCAGGCTGTCTTCTTCTGGTCATTAGGGTCCACACTGGGAGGAAACAGGGTGTTAAGGGGAGGGGGGGCACATCCTCAGCCTCCACCCTGCTGCAGTGGGGGATCGATGCCCCCGACAGCAACACAGGTACCCCACAACTGCCCCAAGAAACCCCTAAATGTGGCAGATTCTTCCCCTCCCAAGTGACTTGTGCTCGCTGCTGCTTTAGGCTGGAGACCCCCTAATAGAGCCCCCGCAGGTACTGCCCTCCCTCCCGCACCCTGCCAGGCACACCAGCGCGCTCTCCACCCCTACCTGATGGTGTGGTTGATGATGATGGGGTCTGGGTGCTGCAGGAGCCCCGCCAGCTTCATGGGGATCTCAGAGAAGCGCATACGGACACAGTTAAAGATCTGGAGGGGCAAAGAGAACGTTTGCTGTCCATGGCAGAGCCTCCTTCCACCTGCCACAGGAAGGGCCAGGCAGGAGCCAAGGGGAATCACCCAGCCCTGGTTTATGGATGCAGGCCAGAGCCTGGGGAAGGGGCACAAACTGAGACTAGGCAGCCTGGGGTGTCCACAGCAAGCCCCAAAATATTCTTTTTCTGGCCTTGCTGGGCGAGGGAAGGGTGCTCTCCTCCCAGCAAAGTGTGCTGGTGCCACGGGGCAAGGGCTGACCTGGCGGAAGTAGCGGTTGCAGTTGATGTACTCCTTCTCGTGACTGTCCTGCAGCTTGTTGTGCTTGATGTAAAGCCAAAGCGCCTGCATGATGCTGGCACGGGTCTGGGTGTGCACCCCGAGCAGGCGGGCCAGGCGAGGGTCCAGTTTGTACTGTGGTGGCTGCAGGGACACACAGGGTGAAGAGGATCTGGCTGGCGCTTGGAAGGGCCCTTCCTCCAAGCGTGGTGCCCCACGCGGCTGTTATGTTGCTGCAGGGTCCATGCCTGGAGCTCTCTGTCCTGCCTTCTATCCCCACAGCCCCACAACGGCCTCACACAAGGCCCAGCCCAGCCCCATTTGCCCCCCTGCTTGGCCTGCCCCATGCGTGAGCCATGCTGGAGGAAGGGCAACAGCGCAGGGCCAGCACCCGCGCAGCCCCGGGACCCCTACCTGGTGGTCCAGCATGAGCAGCAGAGTGCATTTCACATTGACGTCGCCGGGACGCTTCACTTGGAAGCCATCGGTCTCCTGGGTTGTGGGCAGCCGGTGCCACTACAGGAGACCAAGGGGACACTGGTCAACTCCAGGACCATGACAAGCCACCCACTAGCAGACTTTTGTGTCTGCAGCCAGGAGCAGAGCGTGCCAGTGCTTGGGCTCTGTGCAGGGGTCTAGCTGAGCCAGCCAGGCTGGATCCCACCCCTGCAGTTCCTGGGAGTCTGACCCCGGTGGGCTTCAGCCCAGAGCCCACCCAGTCCAACAGCTACAGCTTGGTGTGCTCCAGCCCAGAGGCAGACGGGAGTTTGGATGGGCTGGGAGAGTTACAGCCCTCAGCTCTCGATGTCAGGGGCTCAGGCAGCTCCTGGAGTCAACGTGGGATCAATCCTGCCCTGGCCACCGCAGGGGATACACACCAGAGCTGTTCACAAACCACCCTGCGTGTGAGAAGGGGATTCATCCCTCCCACAGCAGGCACCACCTCAGAAACAAGCGTCTCCTGGGGAGAAAAAGCGTGAGCTGGGTGCAGGGAAAGCCCGCTCCCGGCAGGAAGACCCCCAAATTACCCTGATCCCACTCCCAGGCAGTGCTTAATGTCCCTGAGGACCTTCCAGCTAGGCAGCAGGACAGACCCTTCGTCCCAGCTGGTGCTGGGGGCACAGATGAACCTTTCTGCGGCATCACCGCAGCGTTGGGCCTCGCTTTTGCATATCTGCGGGAGCCAGGGCCACGTCCTCGCTGCAGCCCCCCACCTCAGCTCTGGCTGTGTACTTGCAGGCACGAGGGGGTTAAGTTAATTGCTGCCAGGAGCCCACCAGGGAAGAGAACACAGCCCTAAGGGTAAGGATAAGCCTGGAAAGCACAGCAGGCAGCGTGGTCCCCCAAGGAGGGCTGGGCACTGCTCCCCTGCACCCAGAAGCACCTTGCGCAATGCCCACTCGCAGTGGGCCAGGCACCGGGCTGAGCACCCGCAGGATAAGCGGCAGCACCACCTCCCCATCACCTGCCGGGGTAACAGCTCTGCCCACCCTGCCCAGGTACCCCGGGAACAGCCAGGAGCCTCCTGCCTCACCTCCACCAGATGGTTGTCTGGCCCATAGAGCTCTTTGTCCAGCTCAATGACGAGGCTCTTGAAAAAGGAGGAGAACTTCCTCTTCTGCTTGCTCGGCTGCAAAAGAACATGGCAGAGACTTCACCTGACAGGGCCACGGAGGACCCCAGCCCAAACACCACCTCCAGCACCCGGTTTGCAGAGGGGCTTTATCCACCCCAGCCAAGCTCCCAGCACAGCGCACCACAGCCGGTTCATCCCTGCCTGTATCCTTACATCCTCCAGCAGTTTGCCCTCCACGCGCAGCTCCCAGGAGGCCACACGCTCACCACCCTCCCCTTCTTCTTTGGCTGGGGTGAAAGTGTTGGAGATGTAAATTCTCAGCTTCCGCTTTTGCTGTGGAATAGGAAAATGGGGAGGGGGGGGATGCTTAGGGCGAGAGGCTGAATGCCAGCATGCCCCTCACAGCCCCCCACCCCCGCCAGCCAGGGCTGCCACGCACCGTCAGCGGTTTCTTAATGGCCTCCTGAATCTCCATTCTCTTCCGAGCGATGGTTTGGTCCAGCTTGCGCTCAAAGGCGAGGAGGTCCATGTAGGCCTGGGATTCTGGGACCAGTTCCCGGATCTGTCAAACAGAAAATACCAGTGCCTTACGGGCTGGGATGGGGCTGTATCCCCCACGCCACCACCAGTGCTAGATTGATAGGCCAAGGAGGCACCAAATGATGAGCCCCGCACGACAGCACCAGTTTCTCATTTTAAATGATTTAAATTTAAACTACCGCCCCGCAAACCTCTCCCCAAGTCACAGAGCTCTGCTGCAGACCTCAGTGTGGAGCCTGTCACTGTGCCCAGCAGTCTGCCTGGTGTCACAGACAGGTAACGTAACCCGGGATTGTCAAGAGGGAGCCCCCCCAGGAGAGGCTTAGGCTGCCTCTGGGGTCTCCAGCCCAAGCCACTGATGCTCCTTGCTTGCTCAAAATCCTTGCTTGTTCAACTTATACACACTCCAAAACTCTCCTGACACCTCAGAGGAAGAGACAGAAATCTTCCAGGTCGGTCTGGGACTGAGCAGAAATGCCCAGCGGGCAGGAGGTGGCTCAGCGAGATCATTGTCCTCGTGGGGACCTCACCACCCCAGCTGCACCACCTCCCTCCAGCAGCTCAGCTCCTTCCCCACGCACCGAGGTGGCACTCACCCTCTGCGGCAGGACCTTGTCAGCCATCTTCCTCCTTTTCACCCTGCAAAAAGCACCGAGACAGGCAAAAAAAAAAAAATAAATAACCTTGCAGCTCTCGCAGGACATCCTGCTGCCAGCCCAGTGGGAGGCTGCTGCATGCTTGGGTAGCTGTGGGTCTCAGGGGATACTGCCGAGTCCTGCTGGTATGCCAGGAGCCTGGCAGCTCTTTGGCCCCTCCAGGCCACAACCAGGGCCAGGTTCCAGAGAGAGGAGGCACAGCAGCAGTGCCAGCTGCGTGCCATGTGGGTGGCTCAGTCTGAGCCAGGTATCGAGGCTCCTGCTGCACTAAATGGGTCTGGGGGGGGGGGGGTAGGTCCCCTTTGGGGCTGCTCTGTGCAACAGGGACTTTGGACTTGGAGGAGGGGAGCAAAGAAAGGCAGTAGGAGCACCTAGACCACAGGACCTCGGCTCAGTGCTGGAAAGCAAAGGAGTAAGGGAATACATCCCTGTGGGCAAGCCAAGAGGGCTCCAGGGGGGAGGTGCTGGACTTCTAGGGCCTGTGAGCAGGGAAGGAAATCCAGTCCCTGGGTTCAGTTTGCTTCTCTGCTGCCACTTGCTAAAGGTGCTGCAGGGCAGGAGCAAGGCGAAGGTGGTACAAGGCAAAGCTGCAGCAGCAGGTGTGCTCCCGCCTGCAGGACAGCGCTCTTGAGGTTCCTCTCTGGAAATGGCTGTCACATTCTCCCAATGCTACAAACCAAAGCCCAGTTCCACGAACTCACTTAAAACAAATCAGCCTTGCTACAGTGGGGCCAAAATCATCGTGGGGAGAGGAAGCAGAGTGGCCTCTAGAACCGAGGGTGAACGAGAACGGCTGCAGCCTTGCTCAGAGCCATTTTGGCTCTAAGCTTGTAGCACTGTGTCAGACCACAGCGCCCCGGGCCCTCCTCCCATCCCACACACCGCAGGCACCCCATCAGCCTGAGCCCCCCCGATGCCCCGCATGCTCAGTGCCTCGATACGCAGGGAAACGCTCTCCTCCCATTCTGCTGCACACGTGAGCGAGAGATGGGGCAGAGTCCAGCAGGCAAAGGCAAGTCCCTTTCCTTTGGCAGCCGGTGAAGCAGCAGGGCAGCAAACGCGGGCGTTCCTGCTGCCCCACGGCTGCTCACACGGGAGGACGCGTCGGGAGGTCAGCCCTAGCTCAGCGGGGGGTCAGAGCGCTTCTCCGAGCTCTTCTTGCCACGTGAAACGCCTCCTGCCCAGCTGGGTTTGGCCACCCCATTAGCAGCTGGCGGTTCCCAATCCCTTGATCCACAGCCAGCCGGGAAGGAGGATGCTCAGCCAGCCGAGCATGGCTGATCCCACACAGCCAGCCGCCCGGAACAGCCGCAGCCTCATCTGGCTGCTGACGTCCTTGCTCGGTGGCGAGCTGCCCCTTGTCCTTAATCCCCAGCTTGTTCCAGAGCACCAAAGGGATGCACAGATGCTGTGTAGAGGTTGTGGTGCCCTGCAGAGGGATCATGGAGCTAAGTGAGCTGTCACCCTTCAGCCCTGTCATACAGCCAGGACAGGGAACAGGACCTGAGCATCCATTAGGACCAGGGGATCCTGCCCTGAGAAACAGCCTCCAGTAACCAAGAAGCCCTCAGGAAAAACAGAAATGGAGCAAAGGGATTAGCAGTGTCGTAAACAAGCGAGGAGCTGCTGGCAGAGCCCCACAGCTTGATGAGACCAGCCCCAACAAACAGTCCTATCGAGACCGCAGCTCCGGGGAGCGTCTCTACAACCTGCCACCCCTGTCTCCCGTTTCCACCCGTGTCTGTGCCTGCCAGAGCCAGCACAAACCCCTGTGAGGAGAAGAAAGAACCTGAGGAGCCAGTGCTGGAGCCTCTGGCAAAGCACAAACACATGCAGCGAGGCTTGTTGGTTGCTGGCACAGAGATCAGAGTGCGAGGAAGCTGCAAGCTGAGCGATCTCTGCCCCCATCCCCACCCCACTATCACAAAACGGCCCGACCCTGAGCTCTGGCAGGTTTCCCACCGCATGCGGTGCCAGCCAGAGGCAGTCTGCGTGTCAGCCGTGCGGCTGCTGCCCCGCTGCAGGCAGCTCCCCCCTCTGCAGCAGGGCAGGGAGCTGCGGGTTGCTGCAGCGAAGCGCAACTGGGATGCCGGGGGTCAAACCACCCGCCTCCATCCTGCTGGGGGTGTCTGTCCCGGAGTGGGAGCCAGCCCCTTACCCTCTCCTCTGCGTGGCCAGCGGTGGCTGTGCCTGGGGGGTCAGCAGGCGCTTCCTGAAGGGGTCCATCATCGACTGCGGCAGGCCAGGTCTCATCGGGGAGGCTGCTCCATAGGGGGGGGCTCCTGGTGGTCCCACCTGCAGCCCTGCCATGGGCATCCGACTGCCGGGCGGCATCCCGGGGCGCTAGTAGGGAAGAGAAGAGAGGAAGACCGTGCATTAAACACCGCCCTGCGAGGGGGGGCTGACCTTCGCTGGGGCCAGCGGATGCCATTTGCCCCCTTGCTTCTTCCCTGGGAGAGATTTCTGAGGCTGACCCCTGCTCTGAGGTGTGGGCAAGGGACAGCGCAGGGAGGAAGGAAGGACATCGTGAGCTGCAGCCTTCCTGGCTGCAGGAAGAGCAACGGGAAAGCAGAACCGGGATTAGCAGAAGCCACTGACCGCAGGGGAAGCCCAAGTTGCCAGCCGGCACGGAGCCGAAGCCACGCGTGGCCCTGAGCCACCACCATGCAGCAGGAAGAATCGGACCTGGAGCATCACGAGGCCCCGTCACGAGGGTCATTCCCTGCAAAACCTTCACCCTGGGGACATCAGGGGCTGGGGTGTGGGTTCCTCTCCAGAAAGCAGCAGTGCCAGCAGACGCAGAGCAGGGGAGCGGGGCAATCCCACTTCCTAATGGCACCGGTCATGAGGCTGGCAGCTGGGCTCCTGGGTGCAGGGGATGGAGGCAAGAGCTCACCCCCTGCCAGCACGCCAGCTCCCGTCCTTCCCCCTCCAGGGATCCAGAAAGGGCATTTAGAAGCCACGATGCAACACGCAACCCCTCCTGCAAGAGGTCCCGACCCAGCACAGCACTCAGAGCCCCTCTGCATGCCCTGGAGCAGAGCAGTTTGGCAAGCCAGCACCGCTAGGTCTACACCCCACGCACCCCTCCAGGGCCCCTGACAATCAGTCACAGCACCCCACAACCCGCTGCCCAGCCCTACATGCTCCAGCCGGCTTCACCAGTGGCCCAAGCCAAGAGCCTCCCGGGATCCTTTGATCCCGAAGCTCCTCGCTGCCAAGATGCAAGGCTGGGAGAGCCACCAAGCCGGCAGAACAACATTTCTCCCCTGCTGCAGGCTCCCCAGCGTGCCAGGACACCCCCCACGGCTCCCCTCCCACCGCCCTGCTGGGGCACGTGGCCGTGCCACGGAAGAGAACTAATGAAGCCACCTTCACCTCCAGATCCCACTATTTATTCCTATACATTTAAAGAGCCTATCACCGTATTGATAAAACATTCTTTGGATGATGAACCGACGACCTTATCTGCATCAATTTCAGCACAAACCCTGGGTGCGGGAGGGCTGGGAGCACAAGACCACCGCTGCAACTTGCCTGTCCTCCGCAGCTTCTAGGGGCAGGCTCAGAGCCACAACAGGATAGTTGGTCTGATGGCAGCTGCGGCCAAAACACACCCATCACCTCCCCAAAAAGCTGATAAACGCAAAACCAAGAGTTTGAGCTGCTCGAGTTGCTCCCGTGCCAGAGCCCAAGGCCACAGGTGTCTCTGCAAGCAGGAGATCCCAAAACCAGACCAAGCGTTGCGTCAAGAAGCGTATTGCAGCTGGAAAGTCAAGGAACAGCGGGCCTCAGGAGCAGCGCCGCACACTGCTTTTCCCCTCCGTTTATCCTCAAGGTTTGCAAATTGCTAAGAGAAGCCTCTTGGCAAAGCAAGTTCCAAAAACACGCACGTGAATTGCAGGCTGAGCCCATTACACAACCAAATAGTGTCTCCACCTTTGCTCAGCCTTCCTTTGAAGCAGCACCTCCAGAGCCTGGGCTTGCTAACCTGCCCCTGCTACAAGGCAGGAGCCTGTTTCTTCCTCCTAACAGCCCCCAGATGTTTCTCTCCTTTTAAGCAGCCACATTTGCACAACTCCTTGTGACAAGCAGGACTGCACCGGTGTTGCCAAGAGCCAGCCGCAGCCAGCAGTGCCTCCTCTTCTGCCAAAAATCACAAGGCAAGAACCCGGTTTCTCGGGGTTTATCAAGAAATCCTCCGTGGCAGGTTAGGAGAGGCAGCACCAAGATCCACACCCCTTGTGAAATTAAAAAAACGCAGGTACTGAGTAAATGCTGTTTGCCAGTACACAGTGACTACAGGAGGAGTTTTCACCACTGCCATGCCCCAAGACCTCTCCTGCTTCCCTCTGCAAATCCGTGGCTCACATTTCTGATTTATCCCTGAAATGAGAGATTTGGAGGCGGGCTGAAGTCAGCTGAGAGAGACTCTGACAGCTCCACATTGACGGTAACACCTTGTGCAAGGTCTCCCACGTGTCCATCTGCTCTTCAGAGGGAGAGAGGCTGCTTGGTTGCAAAAAGAGGAGACCATTCTGTTAGCAGGGAGAGATTCAGTGCAAGGATGAAGGAATCTGTCATACTTAAGACTTTAATGTCACCTCCACAAACACCTGAGAACCATCAGCCACAGCTAAGCTGCCAGGGGAGCAAGTTCCAGCACACTAGAGACCTGCACTCGATGCCTTGGACAAGTAAAAACACGGGAAGGCAGAATCCTCCACAAGGATCTATTTTTCCTCTCAGTTTACCCTCAAGGACTGCAAATTGCTAAGAGAAGCCTCTTGGCAAAGCAAGGCCAGACTCTGTCTTGTGTTCAACCAGCGACTGCATCCCTGTCCGGGGGGAGCCTCAGCCCCTTCGCCTCCCGCCCGAGGGCTGCAGGCTCCTACAGCAGCTCACGCAAGCACAGCGCAGCCTTCGATCTTCAGCCAAGCCACGAAGCAGCGTTACAGCCCCAGTGGGGTGAACCCTGCCTCCATCCCTGTTTGGAAGCCCTGGAAACGAGCAGGATGCAAGAGGACTTAAATTCAGGAAATGTTATTAGACCAGCTCAAACCAAGGAGGCCTCCCTTTGCTCACTCCTGCCTAACAGCCCTTGTCCCTCTGTCCACTCCTCTTTGCCCAGAGCAGCGCTGCCACCCCATCCCCTCCGGGCACTGCCTCATCCTGCCCTCCCTGCCCCACCGCCCCTGCCAGTGGGGCGGACAAAGGGCAAACCTTGCAAGCTCAGCTCCGAGGAAAAAGCTGGACCTCATCCAGCCTTCCCTGCGGAAAGCGAGCAGAGCCATTTGGAAACGGGACAGAAAACAGCTTGTTTCTGTTCCCTGCCAAAGCCGAAGGAACGAATTGGGGCTGGCTGCGGTTTAGCGGTTCATCCCAGGTCAATGCACAGGCCACTGGCGTTGGGGGGGCTCTGCCGAGAGCCAGCTTCAGCTGAATCCAATGGCAGGCTGGAAGGCTTCCCCTTGGACCTTCGTCGGCATTGACAGGAGCCTCCCCGCCTGCCAAAGGCCCCTTCTTGAGGAAGGGCAGCCCAGAAATCAGAGGCTGGTAGCAGAAAGGAGAAACAAGGGGAGTGATAAATTGCTGGATGGACCTGCAAGAAGCTGGGCTGGAGAGTGAGCTTGAAGAAAAGCAGCAAGGCAGAAAACAGCTCGAGACTGTCTCTTCATCTTCCTTCCAAGACTGCAGCTCTTCCCTGCATCCCCCCAACGAGGGGAAAAAGGCTCTTCCCAAGGCACATCCCATTTTGCTCCATCCAGAAAGGCGTGATCCAACTTTGTACACACTAACAGTCACGGAGCGAGAGCCCACATGCGTCCTCGCCCAGGGCTTTGGGAGCAGAGCCCTGGACAGACGCCAGGCAACAAAAACTCTTCCTGCAAGTTCCTCCCCGCATGCCCGAACGGCAGCGCTTCCCATTAGGACAGATGCAGAAGCAAACCCTGTTCAAACAGGATTTGAGCTCCACACCAGGCTGGTCTCAAAGAGAGCTCAGCTGCCTAAAGCCTCTGCTCAGCCCAGGACCAACAGAGCCCCCCTCCAGCACACCCCAAAAGGATGCTTTCCCCCTCTTTGTTCGTTCCTGTGAGCAAATCCCTCTTGGGAGGGTACCAGATAGAGCCTGGGTTTGTGCTGGTGGACGTCTTCATCCAGGAGGTAGCGTTGTTCTCAAGGTGCCATTGCATGCTGCAAGCCCTCACGCAGCACATTGCTCCCAGCAAGCCCCCAAACTGCCCCAACGCAGCTCGTCACGCTTGGAAGACCTGCCATATTTTGATAGAGGAGGAGCTCCAGGAGTCAGATCACTTCTCAGCTAAAAACTGGAGACAAGGAAGCGGTAAATAAAAGGGAGAAGGGCAAAGCAACAGACAAAGACGCCGAGCAAATTTAGGACACGTGCTGGCAACGTTTCAAGCACCAGTGGAGATGTCTGGCTCCAGACAAACCTGCCGGTTTGCGGCCTCACTTCTGAAGCTGCAGATGTTACAGGTCAGAGAAAGAAAAGGTCACAGGGATTCAAATCATAGCATGGGCATTAACGCAAGCAGGAACGAGGACCAAAGGTGCTGGGTTCTCCCACTTGAAAGAGAAACCCCAGCAGCTGCTAACAGAGCTGGAGGCACCCATGGGAAGAGCAGAGGTACCTGACAGAAAACACTGCCTTTGGTGCTGCTGCAGTGCTAAACTGCCCACGGAACAGCTCCGAAACCTCCAGAATAGGTCCTGTGGAAGAAGATGGAGCGAGGGCCTTCAACAGCCAGTTCTGGTGATGCTGTCCACCTAGAATTTCACCATCACATTTCCCCAGGAGAAACAAAGGGGGGGTCCGTGGTCTCCATTGTTGCCTTCCTCCCTCTTGTTCCAAGAGGACAGCGCTCATCTGCTTTTTATCATCACTCAAATTAACTCAAGGCTCAGTCTATGATGAAACCTGCCTTGGAAACCCTCTCCCTTGGGAAGGGTGGGGTCACCCAGCTCGAGCAGCATCACAGCTTTCCATGCAGCTTTCTGGTACAGCTCCAGCCCTGGCTGTTGTCCCCAGGCTCCCTTTCCAAGCCAATCCCAATCACCCAAGGAGCAGGAACACTGTTTTCCTCTGCTCCCAAGAAGATCAGATGAATCTCTCCCGTGCCACACTACACCCTCTCCAACAGTCCAGGCCACCCCATCTTTCACCTGGCTCCATACCAGCAACCCATGTTTCTCCAGTTCCTCCATCCCAGCTGCCCGCACAGGTTCCTCCACAAAGCGTGACTCCGCTCTCCTTCACACCACCGCCTGCAGGGTCAGGAGTTTAGGAGGTGCTCGGTCTGCAGCAGCCCTCCTGTCCCCCAGAAACCAGGCTCCTTCTCACCAGCAAGCACCAATGAAACCCTTTTAACAGGGCACCTAACAAGTGCTGCTTTTTGCCATCTCTGCGCAGCAGTGAAGCATCAGCACGGGGTAACTTTGAGGCTGGAGCACTGCTCTGTACAGCCCCATCTCCACCACACAGAGCCAAGCCTGCTCCCTGCCACAGCGTCAATCCGGCAGCTTGGGAAAAAAACTCTCCTAAGACTAAAACTAGCACCTGAGTAAACAGAAAGGCTCCTTCTTGCTGCATTTACACCAGCCAGTACAACCTGGATGCTAAGGGCTGGGAATCAGCCTCGGCACCAGCCACCAGCACAGGGACCAGGACAGGGGCTCTGCCCGCAGACCCACCACCAAGTAGCCTGACAGCTCAGCTGATCCTCCTCTGGGGGAAAAAGCCTCTCCTTCCTGCTCCAGGCTCAGCACCAGCACCCGGCTGCTCTGGAAACATCAGCTCCCAAAAGGGGCCCAGATGAGTCCCAAAAGGAACTCTTAAAGGGAGTCATCCTCTTCCATTCCCTGCGTGAGCCACCCGTAAACAACCAGCAGACATGCAAGTATGTCAAAAGGACGAGCACATGTTTAATAATCCAGTGATTAGAGAGCCCCTAAGCACTCGCTGGTGCGCATGGAGGCCTGTTGTGTCTCCTAGTGCCCAAATAATGAAGTTCTTCATTAAGCCAGGGCATAATAGCAGAGAAGTCCTCCGGGTACCACAGGGCTGGCCACTGGGAGGGTGCTCGGGGCTGCTTTCCCCAACAAATTTGCAAAACAAAGGGCAGCCCCTCCGGATCATGCCCGCTCTCCCCTCCCGCACGCAGGCAGCCCTGCCACCAAGCTGCCAGCCAGATGCAGCTCACAGCCAGATGTGAGGCACGGCACTCGCCACCAGCCCCGGGGATCGACTGGTCCCACCGAACCGGTGCCGGAAACA
>JAVJGJ010000042.1:2214742-2227015 GCA_035590215.1 Microhierax caerulescens | reverse complement strand
TTTTCCTTTGGGCAAAGTCAAATGCAAAAGAGATGCATGTGCCTGACAGCTGGGCTATGGAGCCTTTCCCACCTTATCGGTTATTCATCGACAGGTTTGTGTTTCACGTGGCTCCAGCCCAGCGTTTGGGGGCCTGCTGGGATGTCTTAATGCTGCGTCTGCCCTTTGGCAAGGAAAGCGTGGAAAGAAAATCATGGAAACCTGCACTGCCACAGAGCACGTGGAGGGGCAGGGAGGCTGGGGGGGGGGGGCTGGAGGCCAGCAGCCTCTCCTCTGGGGCGACGGGGAGCTCAGCTTTCCAGCAAAAATGAGAATCCAGCGCTTGTAGCCAGGGGAAAAGCCCTCTGTGGTAATGGGATACAAAGGCTGCGTGAGCCTGTGGAGGAGCTGAGATCACATCTTGGGGAAGGGTCTGGAAGGGGGTGAGCACCTGCCACATGGCACCTTCCATCAGCCCGGATTTGCCTGGATCTGCACCCAAATGTGTGGTCAGTCTGCAAAATCTGGCTTCTTTCTCAGCTGAATCCCGTTTTTTCCAGGATGAGAGAAATCCTCCCCTAAAGCGCCGCTGGGACAAACGCTGGCGTTAGATGTGCTCTGGCAGAGTGCTCCTGCCGATGCATGCCCCACCAGATCCCCCTGGCCAAGCCCTTCCCAGTAAGTCGATGGAAATGGGATGCTGCTGGGTCTTTTATCCCTGTGCCAACACTCCCCCGGAGCACTCAGCGCCCCGCCACGTGCTTTAGTCTAGCACTGACTAATTACTGGAGCGGTTGCCAGCTTGGGTAGCTGGACACTGCCTAAATCCTTCTGTTTAAGCTGGGCTTCGTGGGCAGATTGGAAAAAGCAGGAGGTGGCCACCACGGAGGGGTCCGACCCACCTGTCAGCTCCCCTCTGCGGGCAGGCACTGATTTTAATATCACATCAACTCTAATTGACTTAGTGCTGGTCTTTGCAAATCGCCCTCTTAATGATAGTTACAACTACAGTTTGTGCAAATTAGCCTGCTAATGACACTTACAGATGTACTAAATGCCTTTGCTTTTTCCTATAGCCAGGCAGAAAATCATTTAAAGCTGAAAGGTCAGGAGCGAGAGCGGGATGGAAGAGCATCATCTCCTTGGCAACTGCTTGGCTGGACCTCTTCTCCCAGGGGATGTCTCCAGCATCCCACCAGCTGCTGCTCCATCCTGCTGTACCTCCTCGCTGGGCTCGGGTGTGGGGTGGGCTTTTTCCACAGAGTGGGAGCAGAATGTGGCCTTTCCTCCTGGGGAGTCCAGGCACAGGGATGCTCCTTGGAGCAACACGTGGAAGGGATGAGCCCGTTTTCTGCGGTGCGACAATTGCAAAGCTGAAATAGAAACCAAGGAAAGGGAATTTGATCTCTACTGATTTAATATTTTGCCAGGAAGGGGCAGTGGTGTGGGAAGATGCTTTCTGGGCCATCTGTGCTCCTGGTGGAACCGGAGCATCCTCTCAGCCAGTGCCCCACACCACGTCCTGCCCACCAGTGGCACAGCGACTGCCTGTGGAGCTCCTGGGCTGGGGGCTGTAAATGGCTTTTGTGCCTCAGAAAAGGTAATGGCTGTTTAATTGGGCCCCTCCACCTTACCTGTGTGTTAGCAGCGGGTTGGCTCGTGGCCAGCCTGGGCTCATCCGAGCTGCTGTTTCCATGCCAGGTCTGAGTGAAGGTACTTTTCTGGCTGTCTCGGGTGTTTTGATGACTTGGGTTTAACACCTCTACCAGAATGAATTGCCTTTTAGAGCTGCAGTGGGTGAGAGGTGAGAAGCAAATAGTGACTTAGCCACGGCAGCTGCAAAAAAGCACCATCTTTGCTGGCACGCCGGCGTTTTGGCAGCCCTTGGGACATGGGGGCACGAGGACAGCAGTGTCTCGTCACCGTCCACAGCATGGTCTGAGGGCTGACGGAGATCCTACGGCTTTTGTGGGGATGGTTGGATAGAGAAGAGGGACCCAAATTAATAATGCCTTCTCCAAGAGGAAGGTGGGAAGAACTTGGCCGTTAGATGGTGAGTTTGGAAGCAGCTGGTTTGCCAGCCAGCGAGGTGGTGGGCTCCTCTTCCTCCGGAGGACATGGGGAAAAGCTGGGATTGCTGTGGGATGCACACTGAAGGGAGTGAGCACACTAATGCGTGAGAAATCAGGCTGTCTTATTTCCACCGTTCACAGAATATTTTGGTTCTCTCTCTCTTTTTTTTCCCCTTTGATATAACTCTGGATTTTCTTATTATCTGCATAAAACGGTGATCCCTTTTTAAACGCTGCCAGATGATATATGATGGCAATGAGTTCCGGAGGCCAAGTGTGTCATGCCATTATGAGTTTCTCTAGTGAATTTTATTTAGCTGTTTCAATCCCTCGCTTCTGCTATGGAGCTTCAGATGAGCACGATCCTTCCTCTGGTGTGGGAAGAAATGCAGTGATGGGGCTGCCCATCAGGAAGTCATGCTCAAGGTGGTCTTGAGCACTTCTTCATCCATTGACACGTCTTCAGCCTACATCTAGCCTCAGCTTTAAAACATCCATAATTAATGCCTCTGCTAAAGACAAACAGTGTTCAGGAAGATTTATCATTTCTTCTCTTGTAATTACCTGTCAAAATGAAAATAATGGCCCTTTAGAAGGAATGGAGGGTTGGTTTTTTTAATTAATTAAGTATGCAGCTTGTCGTGCAAAATCAAGGTCATCAAGATAGAGATGAGGATGACCGCCCCACTACCACTGCTCTTCTCACAGCCCAGCATGCACCTTTGGGGGAGGAGTGGGGGGAGATATTTAGGGAGAGTGGAAAGGGTTTATTCAAGAATCTAGCTCCTCATGAACCTTAATGAGCCAAGACTATAATTTACGTATACATGGCTCACTGTGCTAGGGGCCCTTCAGCCTGTGCACCCTGGACAAGGATGCTTAGAGGAATCGGTTGTGGACCACTCTGTGCAGACACAGACCAAGACAAGATTTGCTCCCCCCAAAATGTGGCTGAGACCTGCTGGCTTTGGAGCTCCTCTCCTGCCAGGCTGCAAGAAGTGTGAGCCCTGGTGTCACCTGGTGTCACCATCCAGCAGGCAAGTCCTCCCTTACAGGCAAGGAAGAGGCAAGCAGGCGGGTGTCCTAAGTGTCCCAGGGAGCACCTGGCACCTTGAACTGGTTCAGCTGGTCTGATCATCCCTTGTCCCTGTTGCACGAGGGCTAGTTCCTCTTGGAGAAACAGGTAGCAAGCTCTGGATAAAACTGGGGTGTCATAGAGGTGTGAAACAGTCTCCAAATGCAGATATTCCCAGCTGAGCCCCGTGGAGCGCAAGGAATGGGGAGGGATGCTGTCAGCAGGGGAAGGATGATGATCTTGCCCCATTCTCCTCCATCTCCATCCCTACACCCGGTGGAAGGGGGACATCCCTGCTCCTCCTCTCAGCCCCATCTTTTGCTTCCTTGGGTGTATCCCAAAAGCAGGTGCCTGGCTTTAGCAGCCTGTTGCTTTTTGATCAAGACCTCTGGATCCCTGTGCTTTAAAGATGTTCTTCTCTGGGGAGCTGGTGAGCTGGCTGTGCAAGCTTATTTCCCTCTGATAACAGACTCTATTAGCATGAAGTATTGCTTTCAGTGCTCCAGTGAAAAATGTTAGCTTTCTTGGTGAGAGGTATCTATTGGGTTAGGATTACACTGCCCATAAATAATGGAGACAGGCTCAATTCCAGGCGCTTTCCCAGCCCATAATTGAAACACCATTATAAATTGTAAACATCTACTTTGTGCTACAAATGCTCCTTTAAATGCATCAGAGTGGGGAATGGCATGAAGTGGCTGCCAGGAGGAGAGCAGGGAGCAGAGCCCTCTGTCACTGGCTCCAGGTGATGGGGAAGGGGGCTGCAGACCGGCCCTTTGGGGGTTTTGGGGCAAATCGTCAAAATGTGTGAATTTTGCTCTCTTCAGAGATGGATGCTTTGGGGTTTTTGGGGCAGAGAAGTAATCCTGCTCCTGCACCTTGTCCTCGAAGCCTGGCTCTGGGCTTTTGTCCCTTGTTCAGCTGCAGCCATCATCACCCACTGCCTCGAGGCTTGGTCTCAGCATCCCCTTCCCCATCCCAGGCTGGGCATGTCCCAAGCCTCCAGCAAGCACCAGGCTGGACATGGAGGATATCCACAGAAAACGTGGGCTTTTAACTGGGAAAGGAAAGAAAAGAACTTCTGAGAAACCAAGACCTTCTCCTGTAATTTCTTGATGGATTATTATCCCTTTTTTTTTTTTTTTTCTGGCTTTCTGTTTTCTGTGCATGTATCCATCCTGCTGAAATGCCAACTTCCCATCAAAAAAAGCTGTTTGATTTAGATTTTCAGCCTTTCTTTTAAACTCTTCTCTGGAGATATTTAAAGGGTGTGGTAAGAATCATGCAGAGGCGACGGGGGCAAACGGCTTGTGTCATCTCCCCTCACAATACGCTGTGACCTAAGGCTGATATTTATTTTAATGTCTTATTGAACTAGTGGTTTGTATAGACGAGAGCCTTTTAGCCATCAATGTGTTTGATTTCTCTAGAAACACATCTCTAAAGGAGCCAGTGACTTTCTTCTGGCTGCTGCAGCGCCAAAGATGCTCAAAGAGGCTTCTTTGCATGGCAGCAGGTGGAGGGACGCTAATGTTCTGGGTGTGCAATGGTGCAGGAGAGGACCCAGGAGCCCAGGGTAAGGGCTGATGTCCCCATGTGTGGTATGGGACAGAAAACAAGACACACATCCATAGGAAACTAGCTTCCATGGGACACTTCCTAAGAGTGTTCTGGGTGAAGGCTGTTTGGTGTGATAAGGAAAAAAAAAAAAAAAAAAGAGGATCTTTAATTATTTCATTGTGGTGCTTAATTATCTTCACCGGGAAAACACGAGTATTAAAAAGTGCTTTAATCTGGCAGAGAGAAGAGCAGGGCAGGCAATGCCCATGGTCCCACCAGGAGATGCCGTCTCAGAGCAGGAGATGGGGAGGACAAGGCTACCAGGTGTGATGGTGTGGTGTTCCTGGGGGCTCGGGAAGTCCCCAAAACACTGACAGCCGCGGGGTGACAGATGGAGCCAGGAGGAGGGTTGCTGGGGACATTCTCCCTGTTCCCCAGGCAAAGTCTGCTGCCATGGACCGAGGGGACACGGGGCCTTTGGGCTGAGGCACGGAAGCAGCTCTGATGTCCCGTTGACTTTTCATCCCTTCTTGGCTTGAGGACCGTGCCGGAGCCTCCCTGCCAGCATCCACATGGCTGTGCTGGGGAGCTGAAACCCACGCTGCAAAAGGGAGTGGTGGCAGAATTAATTAGCTAGCAAAGTGCAAGCGCTGGGCACCACTCATTTGCTTCTACTTGTATATTAGTATTGTTTATTAATTAGATAATATATACAAGTTTATATGAATCTCATTTCAAATCCCAGCAAATTTGCTGGGCAAATATTAATAGCTATAAACACCAAGAGGATAGCAGAACTGCGAGCAGCTCAGGTTTATTAAGAACAAATCATGCTAGACAAACTTAATTACATTTTTGATAGAACTGCTAAATTAGGGGATGAAGCGAAGGCGGTAGGCGTTCATATATCTTGATTTTCAGTACAGTGTTCAGCTCGGCCAAGTGTGAATCGCTAGATGTCACGTAACCTGGCAGGCGCTCGATGGTTGTTGTGGAAGGAGGGGGATCATTGCAGGACCACGCTGCTGGAAGGGGGTGGGAGCATTGCAGCCCCCCGGCGGCTGCCTGGTTGTGCTGTGAGCTGGGCTGTCCTGTGTGGTGGCGGCTTCTCCTTCGACCCACCGGTGGGTCACAAGCACCCAGGTGTGGTGTCCCCGTGGGTGCGGGGCTGGCTGCGTGGAGGGGAGGGTGCTGGGCATGGTGATGCTGGAGGGGAGCAGAGCTGGAGGAAGGTGGAGCCATCCCAGCAGCTCCATCATCTGCCACCCTGAAACAGCAGAGCCTGAACGTGGGTCCTGTCCCTGAGAGAGCCACAGGCCGGCTAAAAATGCAAGGGCTGCGTTGCAGCCTGGTGCAGTCTTGCACTGATGGGTGCAATGCTTGGCAGCTGCAGGACCTGCTGCAGCTCTCTGGAGTTTCTCTTCCCCAGGTGCTATCAGCTGTGAGCAGAGGAAGATCCCGGTGGATATTATTAAGGATGCAGAGCCTTGTTGGCAGCAGGCTTGTTTTTCTCCTCACCCCGTGCAGGGGCAGCTTGCTGCAGCCAGACATCAGCACGTGGTCGAGCCCTGCCATCAACAAGAGAGATTTTCGCTTATTACAGCCACTGGGACTGCTGAGGCTGCGGTGGGGGATGATGCTGTGACGCTGATATCGGTGTAACTCTGCAAGAGCTCCAGCACAACTGTTACAAAGAGAATAAGAGATACCACAATAAGCGCTCGCCCTTATTAAGACCGTAATCCCAGCTCTGTTCTTTTTTTTTTTTCTCCCCAGTAATCAGCGCGAATGTTGGCAGAATAAATCATCAGCTTTATATGTTGATCTCCCGCTGCTTCGAGCTCGTCTCACGTGGCTGGGGTTGGAGCGAAGCAGAGAACGGGACGCTGGGGTTGGGGTGGTATCAGAGGGGCCCTTCTCAAGAAGATGGTATAACCTGAGCTCTCCCACCTCCTGCCCACCTCCCTCACCTCTGCCTGCCTCTACCGAAGCACCCTGCCCTTGCTTTGGTGTTGTACACCCAGGTGGGGCTGGCAATGGAGCCACAGGTGGGGACAAGCCCCCCAGATCTGCAGGACGGGGGCAAGAGCAGCGTCTTCCTGCAGCACCGTGCTCTTCAGGTATTTCCACGCCAGCAAGCCTGGCAAAAAGTATCATCACTTTGCATGGCCTGGATCAGATTAAAAATGGAAAAAGCTGTTTCCTTGCAGCCGGACCGTGCTCTGGGAAGAAGAACGTTGCCACCAGCTTCACCAGACCCATGGTGCCAGCAACACCCCTTCCTGAGTTCACCAGCTACCCCAAGGTGCTGCAGGCTGGCTTGGGAACCATCCCTGGCGCCTGTTGAACGCTCCTTGACGTGCCCTGGCTGTTCCATCGTGGGTGCACCAACCTCGTTAGGAAGCTGCCATCTGCACTTGTCTGGTTCGGTGCGATTTGCTTTGTTCCTGGCCAGGAGACGCATCTGATCACCTGCAGCGGCTGTTCCCCGGCTCCGACAGCCGCATGTGCTGTAGCAACGCTTCCCCTAAAAAGACAGATGGGTCTGGGAGGGAATGGCCGCTTGGCATGCTGCGTGGGGAGGCTTTTCCTGGGATTTGCATGTTTACGCTGTATGACTAAGGCTATGAGCTGAGTGCCTTTGAAAAGGTTTGAATTCCCAGGAGTGGAAATGCAGTCACTGGTTTTAATTTTTTTTTTTTCCCCCTCCTGTGCTGAGAGAGGGGAATAGCATCAGTGCTTGGGAATGAGCGTAGCCCCCATCCATTGTGGGCTGCAGGACCGGCTCCATCCCATCTCTCTCGGAGATGCTCCACTCCCATGGTCCCTGCATCCAGGGCCATGCAGAGATCAGAGGCTCATGAGGAGCCCTGGGTTGGGACATGTACTTGAAAAGCACGAGATTTTCAAAAGGGGATGGCAGATCCCTTTTATTCCTTCATTCGATCTAAGCCTTTGAGTGCTGTTTCGAGGTAAGCTGGTGGTTTGTTCTTTTTGGTTGGTTTTTTTTTTTTGTTTGGTTGTTTGTTTTTTTTCTGCTGACTCCAGGAAAGCTGGGAACCTGCTTAAAGTAAAAATGATGCTGATGTTCCCTTGAAATGATGAGGTCCTGGGAACTGGGGTTTCAGGAACCAGCCTTGTTTCCTGAGCCTGGTGTCAATGCTGTGAACCAGTGGCCCCGTGGGAGGGATGGGTTCAGCTCCAGTGCCCGGCCATTCGGTGGGGCTTCGTCTCCTTAGTGGCACAATGAAACAGAATCGCTGCCATGGGACTTTCTGAAACAGGCCACTGCTCTCCTCCCGTTATCCCCAGGATCCCAGGAAAGCAGCGAGTGCCCCAGCGAAGGAGCAAAATCACAAGCTTTTGACGTAACCTCATAAATTCATAAATGCAACCTCATTGTTCTTTAGAATACCTCGGGGTTCTCCGTATTATGATGATTTTGTCCATCCTCAGACGTGGTCATGCCCAAACACCTTTAACTCACCCCTGCTCTTGCCTTTTCTATCTTCGGATAGGTTAATAGGTTTATTTCTGATTTATTAGCCCTAACTGCCTCTGCTGTTTGTCTGGGCTATGGGACAGGTCAAAGCTCCCCCCAGCTCAGCGTGCTCCGGCCAAAGCCACCAGCACCTCTTGTGCTCTCCTGGAATTACACTGGCAGCCAAAGGGAGAGAGATTCCTTTGTAAAACCGGATAAAGCCTCTAAACAGCTGAGAGCAGCTGCCTGCGGAATAATTTGGTACAAAGCAGGTGATGGGATACCTTTGAGGGGAGAAAAAGCGTTTATGGTGAGGGGCTTTGCGATGTGATGGCAGAAAGCTGGGTAGATCTGTGCCACCTGCCCATGCAGCGGTTAAGATTTTGCTCTTCTGCTCCTGTTTTGTAGCTGAACCCAGGTAAAACTGATGCACTGCCTGGCATTTTATAACAAAAATTAATGTCTTTGGTGCATAGCTGGTATCTTCAGAGTGCATGCAAGCAATCAACCGAAAAACTGTAGTGTGGTGTAAAACCAGGGTTATATATGCTTTGAATGCTAATGTTTTTTAAATTGTCTTGATTTATGAAGTGTTTCTTTACTAAATTTCCCTAATATTCATCACGATTACCGCAACCTTGCTGGAATCATAGCGGTGGCAGGATGGAAAGCTGCAGGCAGCATCGGAGATGTCCCTGTGCCTGGAGGAGCATCCTCTGGATGCAGCGTGCCTTTGGAGTAGCTCAGTGGGCCACCAACTAAGGAAAGGAATTTGCAAAATGGTTTAGGACCATTTGGGCTCAAAAAGCATTATATAAATGAAAAATGAATTGCTAATTCCCTGAAGGCCTCCCAAGGGCTCCCAAAGTATTGGCAGATTGGTATAGATCCAGCTGGAGAAGTTTAACCTCAGAAGTCAGTTTATGCAGCAAAACTGATTAATTTCTCAGCAAAACCAGTTAATTGCATGAAAACTCCTCAGTGACTGAGTTTCCATCCACAATAAACCCCATTTAATAAAATGCATAATAATGATACTAATCTGTGACCCAAGTCAGCCCTTCAGAGGAATTTGTGCCTCACCTGAGGGTATGAAGATACTCGCTGGGACGAGAAAACAATAAAAAAATGAGCCGACATTTAGCACAGAGGCTGGTAGGGAGGTCATAACAGAAGAGTGACAATTTCTTTAACAGAAAACCATTAAACTTTGTATTTTCTAGAACACAAAGCTACTCCTATGAAGCCAGCGCTGAATGCAATAGGAGCACTGCACATCTTCGGGACCGCTGCTGCCTTTGGAAGGTTTCCCTGGGGAAATGGCCCCGTCACAGCAGATCAAGAGCCTGGGACTGGATGTATCTCCCTGTTCCTCTTGTCCCTGTGCTGAGGTGCAATCCAGGCTAAAACCTGACCATGCACTGAACTGGAGCAGTCTCTTATGGAGAAGGGACCCTGGAGGTGGCCGTTACCTGGCTCCTCAAGAGGGAACACAAGTAATAACAGCCAAGACCGTGCTATTGCTCTGGATTTCCCAACAGCCTTATTGACTGGGCTCTCCAGGAGATGGAACCTGCCCATTGCAGGTGAATTTATCACTAAAGGGCTGGAGAGGTGCCCACGGAGCAGCAAACAGCATGCTGGGGGGGGGGCGGGGTGGTGATGCTTCGGTCCCCTGGTTTCCTGCTGACGGTGCTGCCCATGCTGTCTCTAAAACACTTGTGGGGTGGCAGGGTGTGGGTGTTTTGGAGCTGGCTGGGGCAGGCAGAGCAGGAGGGGAGGAAAAGCTGGTCCTGTGCCAAGGAAGAGCAGGGGACAGCAGGTGAGCTGGGGCTGGGAGGGGACCGCAGTCTGGACTCATGAGAGAAAGGCTTGGAAAATAGGACCAGGACTCATCAGGCTTCACTCTAGAGGTAATCATCATTAGCTCCAGCAATTGTTTGTTAATCGATAGGGGATTAAAGGGAGAAAATCTATGAAACAGCCCCTCACACACCCATGCTAAACCAGGCATGGACCAGCTCAGCCTTCAAACCCAGAAGGGATCCAGTCTGGGGAGACCAGGGTGGGGATGTCTGAGCATTTTTTTTCCTCTACATTTATTATAATCAGTTGGGAAAACATTTCAGAGGGTCTCTCCTGTCCTTCACACTTCCTCAGCCAAGTGCCTTTAATGCTGACAGGCTTCTTGCCATGGCAGCAAGGTGAAAATAGCAGGGAGAGGGGGAGGCTGACGCATCAATATTATCGCTCCATCTCTGCTACGGAGGTCGGAGGTCGGGATGGGAGCGGTGGGGACACCAGCGGTGAAACCAGCCGCTCTCCTCCTCTTGCTTACGGGTGTCCTCACCTCGCTGGCGGGGACCAGCACCCTGCAGGGAAGGGCAGCCAAAACGCCAGGCTCAGCCTGCTGCGAGCAGGGCAGGATTGTGCCCTCTCCTGTCTCTGCTGCTGAAGATAAAGAGACAGCGGAGAGCTGCTGCGAGCATCCTTACAGCCGGGGAGGGAAGGATGCCTTAATGGCATGAGGGCATCAGGCTGCTGGGAGGCTGCACAGCCACGGTCAGCTGCAATTTGAAGATGCTTGCGCTGAGCAAAGAAGATGCTTGCACTGAGTAAAGTGCTCTGAAGAAATATTACTCCTTTTTTTTTCATATTATGCACGCACGCGCAGATGTTTCTTTCTACTTTCCCCTACGTCGGCCGTCCCTGCACGCTGTAGGTGAGGTGTATCTAACCTGCTTTTTGGTCCCTACCGTGCTGATCTGGGGGCTGAGCTCATGCCTAACTAAGTCGCCAAGCAAAACTTTCGGACCCTGGTGGTCCCTTGGCGATGTGTCTGTGGCCACGAGGACAAACCAAGTGCTGGAGTGTGTGGAGACCTGGAACAAGGCATAGCCCGTCCTCTTGCCCCCGTTCTGCCTTTCTAAATGCCATCACACCGAGCTACCAGGGCATCTCTGGCTCCCACCCGTGTCCCCATTGCTTGGAAAGTCTTGACTCTTGGCTTCTCTCACTTTACCACTGACATTAGGAACCTTCCAATGATTTTTTGCCTTGGTCCTGGCCACAAAGTGCCGTCGCTCCTACTGCTGAGGCATCACTTCAATTGTACTGGGAATCATCCGTAACTTTCTCCTTGGCTAGGTGAAGCTTGCAGCTGATCCCTCTTAAATAGAAGGGAAGTTTTTTAGACACCTTTTTCTGGATTGTTTGCACGTAACAGTAGTCCCAGGTGAGGGGGTGGATGCTCTCAGAGGTTCCAGGGGGGGTAGGCTGAGCAAAGGCAATGCCTTGTGGGGGCTTGGTGCAGTGGGGGGGGGGGGCACAGCTTGCTCTCCTCAGGCACTGCAGATGCAGGAGGACCCCACAGAGCCCTCCAAGCTGCCCTTTCTCCCTGCAATACCAAACTGCTCACTCAGCCCAATTTGCTCCTTTTAATGACATTTCTTCGATAACTAAGAAACTCATTCAGGTGCCCCCTCGCAATTCATCAGCTCAGAGCTGCAAGGCTGGCACTTTCTGCAGGAGGGCCTGAGGAAGCCCGCACTTCCCTACCAAGTTCCCATTTTCCTTCTCCTTGGGGATCCTGATGAGACGGATCCACCTACACTTAAATTATGCATCCAAGCAGCTGCTTGCAGACTTAATCATTACAGTGGTTTTTGGAGCATGAGCTTTGCCAGTGCATTGAACATCTCCGGACCACCACGTCCCGGCTTCCCAGCTTGGTCGTGCCCAGCCCTTTCAGACCAACTTTGTCAAGGTCCACCCTACCCGTGAAGGAGGTCACTGAGGCTTTCAGCGTACCATGCCAACAGCAAAGTACGGCCGAGGAGATCTCTAGGAGAGGTTGGTCCATCTCCCTGTGGCCCATGCTCCCGTGCAGCCCAGCTCTGGTGATTCTCATCCCTTTCAGGGAGGACCTGGCAGTCACCGTGGCTGACTTGCAGAATTTTGCTTGGAGAATTTGGCATCTCTCACCTCCTTCTGCTTCTGCACTTCTGGAGTATGAAGCTACAGGTGGGGTTATCCCAGGGCCCATCAGGACCATCCATCCCTATGTAAGCCCAGGTATCTCTGCGGCCCCCACCGCCTTGGGGGGG
>JAVJGJ010000042.1:2200822-2211240 GCA_035590215.1 Microhierax caerulescens | reverse complement strand
GTGGGGGAGGTGGGGGTGGCCAGGGGTGCCCCGAGCTCTGCCTCTTCAGGGCACAGCCAGTGCAAGTGGCCAGTGTCTGAATTCACAGCTGGGCATGGACGAACCAAAACTTGGCTTCTTTTCAGCTCACGAACTATTCCTGGGTCTTTCCCTGAGGTTTACTTGTCTTCCTTGGATTTCTAGCCCTTGGCACATGCACGTTACTTTTCCTGGCACTATAATCATCTCCCTAAGAAATTGCTTGAAGGTTTTGTGTTTCTTTCTTTTTACTGCTACCTCTCAGCATATTCTGGTCTTCATTAGTGTCTTGTAAAATCTGTATTCGCAGATCTGGATCTCTTTTAAATCTTTTACAAACTCCTTTTCTGTTTCTCCCTCACTCTGTTCTCCTCCATCACAAGGAAAACTTCGGGAACCACCCTCCAATCTGTTATTTCTCCAGGTTTTTCTTCCCCAGCCCCCAGAAGCTTTGGATGCACGTGCCGCATTTGCACCCACCGAGACCGCAGCAAATGCCCTGTCCCTGTGCCCAGGTGTTCACCCACCCTGGGCTGCCCTGCAACCCCTGCAGGATGCTGGGGGGCTCCCCAGCGGCTGCACCGCTGCTCCCCTCACTGTTACAAGCGATGCATCCCATAAATTCTCCAGCGCTCAGCACCTCTGGCTCCAGCATCTCTGCCAGGCGAGGTGGATCGCAGGAGAAGCCTGTTACAAGGAGCGGAATCAGTGGGTTTAAAGTAAAGTAAAAGGCATCCCAAAGTTCAGCTGCATCCCACGAACTGCCATTCGCTCCTTTCTTTTATTCTCCTGCACCGAAAACACGCAGTGGCCTCAAGCAAAGCGTGCACCGACGGGTAAATAGGGAGCGGGCTGGGTTTCCTGGGATAATTTGCTTTGTAGCGTGTGGTGGACGCGTAACTTTGGGTCCTGAAGCACTTGGGCAGTCTGGGCATGGGACTGGCAGTGGAGGTGCTAAAGGTGCCAGCCCTGTGCTGGAGGATCTGTGATGCTTTTTAATTTCTTTCTCAAAAGGCAAACCAGGGCAGATTGTTTAAACCAGCCCCGCTTCTGTTTGGGGCGGGGGACTGCGTGCATCGCCCGATCTCTGCACTTGTTGCTCAATTTATGATTTTAAAAACCAACCAACCAAACCCAAAGAACCTACTTTTGTCCTGTTAATCTTCCTTTTGTCTTGGGCAGATCTATCCTGACCGAACCCAAGGCTGGCTGCCGGCAGGTTTGCTAGCTCTCGGGGTGAGCTTGACTAAAAAAGTAGAGATGGAAACACACAGACCGACCGTCCTGTTCAGCCAGAACAAATAATACAACTCAGCGGTGTATTTTCCTACCATTCAAATCAAAAGAAGGAAAATTGAGGGATAGAAATATTAGGAAAGGAGCCTTTTGGGGGGTCCTGGAGGTACGAAAAAATTAATTGGGGGTTTACAGTGCTTTCACCTAACGGTTGAAATAACCTCCCTCGTGGTGGTGCGTGCCGGTACGGTATTACAGGTGTGAGCCTCACAGCAAATCTGTTCAAACAGAAGAATTTCCCTGGGCATGGGGTGCAGCTGAAACTCTGATGGCCATTGAAGGCAGGCAGAACTTCCACGGAACATTTCGTAATGCAAACCTCAATGTGCCATTAATCCTTTTTTTTTTTTTTTTTTTTCCTAGGAAGTATCTGTTTTCCTGAAAAATTACAAAGTCCCAGGCTACTAAAACATCAGAAAACGCTTCTTTAGATGACTTGTCCTAACTGGAAGTGCAAAGCCAGGTGCTTCTGTTTGTAAATTCAGTAATTTCAGCCCCTGTCGTGGATTCAGCTGTAACAACTCACTAATTTATTTATTTTTTTTTATTTTTTTTTTCCCCATGAGGGTTTCTGAATACTGCAGCTCTTTCCAGCCAGCCCAGCCCACTGATGGATGTTGTTGCCAGGTCTTTCAGGATAAACCTTAGACTTCAGGACATCCATTTGTTGCAGGATTCTGACTTCATGAAAATCCAATATTTGTTATTTGTGCAGTAGATGATGAAAGATGGGCCAGAAAAATCAGTTTTTTTCTAGCACAAGGGGACAGTAAGGCCTTTCTGAAGAAGGTTGATGTTTTATGCGGCTATCAATTACTGGTCATGGCAACAACAGGTTAGGCAAGATGATATCCAGCTTATTGTCTGGCTCAGGCAAAATTGGGTTTATTCAGCACTTGCAGTAGAGAAAACCAACAAGAACTTGGGGTCAGGGCTGTGTGGAGCTCCTGTTGATCCTTTTTTTTTTTTTTTTTTTTTTCCCCCTGGAAAATCGGCTTTCTGCAGAAGAACTTGATTTTTTGTTTTGATAAAAGAAGCATTAGAAAACCTAAAAAACCCCCACCTGAGAAGCAAAAAAACCTTCTACCTGAATTTTTCTAGTTCTCTTAAAAGATAATAAAACCCATGACGACATCCCCGGAGCAGCCACCGTCCTGCGGTCACCCCAGGCTGGTGGACTTTCTCAGGAGGAAGCATTTCCCAAGGGGTTTAGGTGCTACTCCAAGCTCTTACCAAGGCTCCCAGGCAATATTAGGTGCTGATTTGGAGCTCAGACGTGCTGTCCCAGCCGGGCAAGGGACAGCAGTCATTCTGCTCTCTCAAAGCAATTCCTGGGGAGCTGGAGGAGGGTTTCTGAGCGCCGCCGTGGATGCGGACCCCCGTGTGCTTGCGCTGCCTCCCGCTCTTCCTCGCTTGCACGGAGGTGCAGCCGCTCTGCACCTGCAAGCGCAGAGCAATGAGCGCTTGGCTGACGGGTTCCCATCCAACAACAGATGGGAGAGTGATACAGAGCAAACGAAATATGTATATTTGTCAGTAAACAGATGAAGATTAATCCAAGGCAGGGGGGGTGTGCTCCAGGCAGGGCCGGCTCTGTATCAGAGTACCAGTGTAGCTGCAAATGAGATAAGAGGCTTTATTTGTGTTGCTATAAAGCAAAGAAACATCACAGATAACAAGAACAAGAGGCACAGCACTGCTGCCTGAGGGTCTTGCTTGGATGGGCTGGAAGTTTGGGCAGAAGTTTGTCAGCAGGAGGTGAAAAATGCAATAAATGCAGTCATGGTGCAGGTGAGGCTTGGAGAAAAGCGAGGGGTTAAGGGGGGTGTGGGTGTGTGCAGGGAGGGGGTGACATCCATGCGCTTGGGTGGGGGATGGAGGCAGCCAGAATGAACAGACCAGGGTCCCCATGGGGAAGTGAGGGGGAACTGGGCAGTGACTTGGGGAAAAGCTGGGATTTCTAATGAGAAAGGGATTTTGGTGATGGGAGCAGGAGGAGCAGCTGCTTCTCTCATGCATGCGAGCAGAGGAAGGTGGTCCCAGCCTGGAGCCTCCAGAGACCCAGGGAGCTGCTCTGCAGCAACAATTCTCTTTTTCTTTTCTGCCTTTCCTGCCAAAGAGCAGTTTTCCCCAGCACACTGCGTGCTGCTGGCCCAGTTTTGGGGAATAAATACAATCCTGATTGTAGCCTCCTGCTTGCAAAAGTTTGGAGTGTGCCCTGACAGCTTTGGCTGCTGCTGGGATTTTTTTTTTATTATTTATTTACTTATTTTGGGGGGGTAACTAAGCCCAGGTGGCATGTAGCACCTGTGCAGTAATTAGGGCTGTTTTCTAATGGCTCTCTGCTGACAGCCATGCACCTATAAGATCACTAGCAGAGATGTGGTGTGAGAAAGATGGTCCCACCAGAAGGATGAGGCTAAGCTAGCCTGTAGCGGTGTAAGTGGCTGCAAAAGCGAAGGGTGGGGGGCTCAAGTGAAGGGTTTGGGGTTTGCTGGGTCAGAAGTGGATTTGCATAGTGTGTGTTGCAACCTGGGAGCCAGATCGTGACCATGGGGAGCAAAACCCCATTTCACCTGATTGCTTCCAGCAAGAGAATGCTGGTGTGGTGGCTCCTGGGGCACAGGGTTTCCTTCCTACCCATCCTCTGCTTGGGGCAACCCAGCCCTGCTTGTGGCCACCCCATGGCCCAAGTGTTTGAGTCCTCATCCATCAAACTGGAGTGGGTTTGGAGTGATTTTCTGTTTAAACCTGCCCCTGATGGGACTCTGGCAGAGGGCGGGGGGGTGCAGGGGAGCTCCTGCAGCAGTGCCTGCAGCTTCTGGTTGATTCATAGCGACCTGTTTCAGCCAAGAAAAGTTTTCCCTGAAGGTGCTTCTCCAGCATTTTTACTGGCATCGTGTAAGTGAAGGTGAGAGAAATGTTCAAGGTAGTAAAAAATAAGTGGAAAAAGGGTTGTTAGGCAGATAGGAGCTGAAGATGAGGCTTCATTTAAGCAAGAACACAGGTGAAATGAAATTTAAGCTGTGTTTTATGGGAAAAGCAGTAGCAAATAAACTGTGCAGATCATCTTATTTCATTTACTGCTTCCCCAGTAAATTGTGCTGACTGTCAGCGTGTCAGGCAGAAGGGGAAAACCTGCAGAGCTTTAGAACTTCAGCAGACCCAGTGGATTTTTAGTGGGTTTCAGCCCTGGGAAGAGCATTTTCTCTCGCTGTTGGGGCACAGGGAAACCTCTTGATACTCACTAGCTCTTCGCAGCATCACCTCTTCTGGCTGGCGGTCCACAGCAAAGAGACCAGCAGAGAGAACTTCATTAACATACTGAGCTAATTGTATTTATAAACAAGAGCCATTGATTTCCATCCCTGTGGCAGCACTGGTTTTGGAACTCAGCACAACTGATGTGACACGAGGGGACCCTGCGGGGGGAGGTGATGTGGCTGGGGGCAAACGCTGCTTGCCCCCGCTTCCCGCTGGATTGCCGGTGATGGAGGCAGGTTGCATTTCAAGCGTGAGGGACGATAACGCTGCTGGCAGAATTATGCTCAGCCATGAGCTGCCGAGCTGCTTTGAGCCTCCTCCGCCGCGTGTGGGTCGAGGCGAGCAAGTGCGGCCGCATGCTAATGCAACCTGCCCGTCGCCGCTAAGTGATAAAGTTTGTCCGTTATTGGCTTGTTCTGCATTCGCCTCTTCGAACACGGAGTCATTTTGCAGCTCAGCCTTGTTGGACTATTTAGGGACAGGAGATTCATATCTGTTTGTGTGGGAAACAAAGCGCTCCGTCCTTAATCAGATGAAAATAGAAGCAAGTAGCGGCTTTTTCCATCGCTTGAGAAGCGTGTATATGGGTTTCCCCCCCCCCCCCCCCCTTATTTGTTTCTTTGGCTGCGTTTCAGCGCTGGGCAGAGCTGTACGTGGGATGGGGAGCAGATTTGTAAAGTGCTTTTGGACCCGCTTGGGTGTGACACAGCACATAAATGCGAGATCATTAGAAGAACTGATCGCTTGGAGGTAGAAAGGAGTAAACAAACATCCAACACGCTTCTCAAAGAGAAATGAGTTCACTAAAAATTCTAGGTAATAAGTTATGCTATGGGAAGAAATCCTGAGCTTATACATTTAGAGCATCATACTCCAGTCACTTGGAGAGAAGTGATGGCTCTTTTTTTTAATTTTTTTTTATTTTTTTTAATTGTGCTCAGTCATTAGTTCTGGGGGAGGAGGAGATCTGGAACTTCACGGTAGCAGCAGGGAAAGTCAGTGCATCCATGCTGCCTGGAGAAGAGGATTTCTTAGCAGTTTCTTGGGAGCATGTGTTGGCTCTTAAGGCTCCCTGAAATAGTGTTTTGCTAAAAATCTGGTCCACGGGGTGTTTCACCCCGGGCTTGGCAGCGCCTCGCAGGCTCCCAAGGAAGGGATCCATCCGGAGCGCGGTGCCCGGTGCTGGGCTGACCTCGTGTGTGGCCGAGAGCAGCCTCCTGTGCTCTCACCCTGGTGTGGGTGCCTCCAGGATCTGGGGACCAGGGCTTGGGCATCCACGTGGCACAGCCCGTGTGGGCAGGCTCAGCACTCCGCCGCGGCTGTGCTTGGGCCAAATTCGGGTCTCGGTGGGTCCCAGGTTTTTGGTGTTTTTGCATCATGCTGCACACAAGCCCTGGTCTGGGCTGGGGGGGCCAAGCAGTGCAGTGGGGTCCCAGTCATCACCTACTGCAAAAAAGCAGAGACTGGAGTCTTATTATTCTTTCTGCTTTTATTTTTTTTTTATCTTTTTTATTTTATTTTATTTTCTCTTCTTCCCTGGACCCAGCTGCCCCCACCCAGCCTCCTTGGGATCACAACTGCGTCTGGGGTGCCCGTCAGCAGAGCAGCCTCCATGGGCTGCCTGTCGTGACAGCCCCAATCCCCTCAGCGTTAGATCTTCTATTTAAACAGCACTTCCAAATGTTGATATTCTTTTACTTTTAGCAAATTACCATATAGCCTCTAATATGATATGAGGCGGCATAAACATTTTTACAGCCAGCAATAGTCATGGATAACAACTTCTTCATATTTAAACTTCCCAGCCCATTAGACCTTCCTAAATAATTCATGTTATAATATCAGTTAAGCCTGTGTGGCATTGCTTTGAGGTGATTATGGTCTGTTGCAAACCTCCGCCGGGGGTAGTAATGTCAACGCAAGTATTGGTTTAATATAGGTGATTGCAAACGCTGTGATGCTGCCTTGGGGTCGGGAGGCGTGAGGCTTGTGCGCCACTAGGTTACGTGGTAGGGGTCTGCTCAAGCCACGATGCTGTGCTGGGGTGGATGAGGAGGTGATGTGGGGCTGGAGGGGGGAGCTGAGGCCACTGGTGCCTGGCTTGGCCGAGCTGTGCCCGTGCCATCGGTCCCCCCGACATCTGGATGCCGAGACTCTGGGCTGAGATGATCTTTTCTATTTGACGTTTGCAGAGGGAGGTTTTCTTGCCCCGTTGCAGGTCTGTGATGCACGCAGCCTCCTGGCCACAGGAGCAGGGCTGGTGTCCCAAATGGGCACCCAAACAGGCGATCACAGCGTACCCCAACTGGGCATCTGCTCTGGGGCTAGTGGGGCTCCTAAGCAAAGCTCAGGAGCGTTTCTTGGTCCCAGATGGTCCAACAAATCAGCTCTGCCAAGTGATGGAAGCTGATTGTCTACATGGTACCGCTCGCTCTCTCCTCCCTGATGCTCTCGGTTGGCACCAGCGTTAATTCTCCTCTGCAGCCCTCTCCTGACCGCCCTCATGTTTAATGGATGGAAGCCTTTCCCTCCTCCCCTGCTGCAGATGGCAAATGGAGAGAGCTCTCCTCTGACAGCAAATTCCTCCCAAGGCAGATGGAAATCTTGTCGGAGTCATAAAGTTGTCTTGCTGGTGTCAAGTTGGCCATAGAAAACTAAAATATTGATCTATTCTTCCCCACAAAACGTGACTAATTAGCTACACCGAGTGTGACAGTAGATGGTGGCTGATGTTCCATAAGGTCTGATTTAGCGGCTGAAAAGGCATTTGCTTCCCTGGTGAGAACCTCTTTGGGTTGTCCAGGTGGAAGGTGGCTTTTAGGAGCCACGAACTCTTAGCAAAGCAGCTCAGGGTGGGATGTCCCCACCTTGGGTCCTCAGCTCGTTCCCCTCGGAGGTGAGCCCTCGATGGTATGGTGCTTGTGCTCTTTGGAAGCCTCGTACCTGAAGTGTTCTGTTTCACTATGGTTGTGACCCAATTCCCTAAATAGCTCGTTTCTTGGCAGAGTGCTCCAGGATGGCTTTGCTCATGGTACAGAAGGTAGATGAAGCTGGGACTCAAGCCATGTGGAAACCTGCTTATTTGCCCCCAACCTACGCTATAATAAAACTAATGCCTTATGCTGGAGGGGGGACCTTGGCTCTTTCCATCCTGACAGTCGCCCACGGAGGAGTCCCCAGCCACTCTTCCCCTCCCCAGAGAGGCACAGCAGGATTCTGAGCCCCATCCTAGCCCCATCCTGCTCCACCAGACGCAGCATCCCAGGCAAATAGCCAAGACTGATCTGTTTGCGCAGGCAGGGGGAGGCTTGCCTCTCCGAAGCAGCACGCGTTGGAGCGGGGTATGCACATTTAACGCCCACACACCTCCAATAGCAGCTCAAGTGTGAGTTACAGCTCCGTTTCATTCATCTCAGGTAGAGGCACCCACGTGAAAGCTGCTGTGACAGTCCCCATTTGCACTTAGATTTCCTTGGGAGCTGTCAATTTTCTTTCTCCTTCTGTAGTTTCCTGAGTTAGTTTGGTCAGTGAACAGTAATGGGGAAAAAAACCGATTAGTTTTGATTTTTTTAATGGTTTTGTTTGTTTGTAAAACAAGCAGCTGGGGAGCTCTGCCCTGCCTGGCCTCAGGGAGCAGGTTCCCCAGGTGGCTGCTGCTGGTCCTCTGCCCGTGCTGCACCTCCCGTGGTGTCCTCACCATCCATGGCCCCACGGCAGGTGCAGTCTCACCGGACCCAAAGAAGGGCTTCAGCTTGCCCAAGACCCACCATCAATGTTTCTACACTGTGCTGGTTGTGTCCCCTACAGTAAGGAGGAATACCTCCCACGGGGAGCAGAAACCTCTGCGCGAAACACGGCTCTGGATCAAAACACATTGGTGTTTTGTTGATTTTTTTTTTTTTTTTTCTTTCCCCGGGGAAGATTTTAAATATGTGACTTCAGTTCAGAGTTTTTGTGAAATTTGGCCTGTGAAGTGTTTCACCAGGGATTTCCCAAAGGGACCAGCGCTGATCCCAGCAAGCAGCTTTGCTGCATGGGGAGACCAAGCTCCTGGGTGCTTTAACCTGGGTGACCAGCTCCGGAGACGTTGGAGATGGTCTGGTTGATGACGTCTCCCCCATCTCCCAGCAATTTGGGCAAATTCCCCCAAACCCCTTCCAGTCCTTGGGGCAGAGAATGTGAGCAGTGTTTGGGAAGGAGGTTGAACAGAATCCTGACAGCAGACTCTGCCCCAGGGACTGAGCTCCTGAGCTGCAGTGAGAGATTTGCAATTCAATTCTGCTTTCCTGCAGGGCTTGGGGGCCCTTGCCCGTGGACGGGTGGGGAAGAGCTAAGCTGATTAAAAGATTTAGCATGATGCTGTCTGCAAGACCAAATCTGTTACAGCAAACAATAAGGATGCGTGGTCCATCCTCACCCTTCCCGTGCTGCAATCGTTTTTCCTCTCCCCGATTTAGCAGTGACCTGGAATATTAGTCCAGAGCTGGAGATGAGACATCAGATTTAATGCTGGAGTTTGCTCGTGCATAAATCTGCCTACAAAGGGCTGTTTTACTTTATAGCATCCCTGGTGTTTTCCTGAGCTCTGACAGGGGTGGCTTTTGAGAGACTCTGCCAAAGCTTTACCATAAAGCAAGCTGTCTATCAGCATTCGGCTCAACATTTGCCCTGAGCCCTGTGGCAGCGCCTGAGCAGCTCTGCACGGCGCTGGGAGTCTCCGAGATGGATGCCTGTGGAGATGGGGGGTGATGTCTTAAACCTGTTTACTTTTATTGCACAGGAGTGCTGTCTGAGGAAGCCTGGCTCTGCAGCCGGGCTTGGGTCCGGCAGACAACAAAGGCAGAGTTTTTGCCAGGACCGGGCTGGCAGATCTCAGAGGTCGGGGTGTGATGGCAGCAAGTTTTGTGCCACTGGTGATGGTGGCATCAACGCTTTCCTCCCCGGCCCCTTCCCTGGTGGCTCGTAGCTCGGATGGAGCAGCCTGGCTGCAGATGCTCGGGGCTGTTTGCGGTGGGGAGCAGCAGGATTTAGTTTTCCACCCGATCTGCAGCTCTGCTTGGGCTCCAGGAGACGCGTGGAGAAGAGCATTAGGCAAAAGCTGCAGTTCCCTGTCCTGAACGCCTTTGGGCTCTGAGTGAGCTGCTCAAGTGGAGGATCTATGGTGAAGGCATGTATCTGGGCTTCAAGAGAGTGGGACTGGGGACCAGCACGTAGCGCTCTGGGGCTGGAGGTCCAACCTGAGAACTGGGACCAACAGCTCACAACCCCTCTTCTCCAGGTACCCATCCACCATGGCTACTTGGGTCACCAGCTGGGACGTGCCCCCGTCCCGTCGCCGTCCTGCCTGTCTTGCCTGCAAACACCTCGGGTAGCTCTGCAGCAGGGCTATGCCCTCTTTAAAAGAATATATAATCATCTGGGGGTAGAAGTGAGGTGGTCCGTGAGCAATAGCAGCACTGAGGAGACCTGGTGGCCTGTTCCTGCAGCATCCCCACCTCTTCCCCGGCTGGGGACCCGCCACGACTGGTTCACCTGCCTTCAACCCCTGAATCGCGACTCCCTGGGCATGGTGGGGATGGCAGGTCTTTAATTTCAGCTTTAGGAGGAGAAATGTCTCTAAACCCAAGGAGGGGATTGTACAACCAGGATTTAGTCACTAGAGGGAGGGATGGCCGCACGCACTGCTGGATTTCCAGGCAGAGCTGGTAGCGCTCTGGGGGTACGTTGTTTATTTTTTTACTCACTGATAATATGCTCTTTTTGTAATAAGGCTTAAAACTCGGTTATTGATAATATGCTCTTTTTGTAATACGGCTTAAAACTCGGTTATTTCCCCCCCC
>JAVJGJ010000042.1:2179120-2193036 GCA_035590215.1 Microhierax caerulescens | reverse complement strand
TTGGGGGGGGGGGGGGGGGGGGGGGGGGGGGGGACAGAGGGGATTTTGCACAGCTCTGTGTCTCTCCAGGGGAGCCCACTCTGCACCATGGGGACGTTTTGCTCCACAGCTCGGCTCGGGGATCACGCTGCTTTCAGCTGACTTACGCTCTGCTTCATTGGACTTGAGCAGCCTCTGAGCGGCGATGAAACACGTCCTTCCTGTGTGTAAGAGGGTAAATTATTGACATACTTAATAAGCATAACTTATCATTAGCCATAATTCATGCCGGTGACAGAGACACAGCTGTTCCTGGAAAGCAGAGTGGCTCTGAATTCCTGATTTCCACGGGCCAGGCTCCCGCTGCAGCTCCAGAGCAGCAACGCGCGTATCCCCGCACTCCGTCCCTTGTCCCAGGGCTTTGCACGACCTTCATGCTCTGTCTGTGGGACACAGCTGCCTCTCCCCAAGTCCGGGCGCTGCTGATGCCGTTAAAGGAGTAGCTCTTGCCGAGCTGGCAGGGAATGGCACATCCCCGGAGGCATCCAGCCTGCAACCACGTGCGGTCAAAAAGCGTTGGTTGAGGACAAGGTCTCCTGCTCCTCCAGCAGTGGCCAAACGCTGGCAGGGTGGTTGCAGCCAGTAAAAAACTTTTTTCTCTTTCAACTTCTCTCCCACGTTCACCCTGGTGCCTAATGTGATAGGAGCAGGGAGGGGATGCTCACACCGTCTACGTTGCTTGCAAATGGAGAGCAGCTAATCATTCGTAGGGATGGAGAAAGCTCTGGGCCACTGGCCAGGAGTGGTCAGGGCACTCATGGAGGAAGAGGAGAGGCTCTGAAGGCTGGGGATGGGTGCACAGGGCCTGGGGCTCTTGCAACTGGTGGGTGAAGTTTGATCACTAGGGGTGGGAAACCGTGCAGGCTGCTGCACCGTTGATGGGGCAGGCACGCAGGTGGGTGCCTGGTGTTCACCGCTGCCTGGTGGATGGGTCCCAGCTGGTCTCCCCTTCCCTGGCCACACAGGGGGCTCCCAGCTTCCTTCCTGCCCCTGGCTGAGCGAGAGGAGAGTTCTGCTCCTCAGCTCCCGGGTGCAACCCAAGAAGGCTGCTCGAGGTAGGTGCACGGCAGGGAGGGTCTGGGGGGTTATTCCCCACTCTCATTCAACCCCTTTTCCAAGCTGCTTGCAAAAATGTGAGCTTCAGTCTGGGCCCCCAAGAGCAATGCACCCCCGCGTGGGAGCTCACCCTTCACCCATCTGGTGCACCAAGACAAGCAGGCGATGGAGGTGTGCCAGGGTGGACAGCAGGAGACACCTCGTGGGACCCTGTGTACACCGTGGAGCGAGGGTGTCCCCTCTGAATAACCAGCGAATTCCCAGAGCTTCAGGGTGCCTTTTGGTATTTTACCAAATATACCCTCTGCTCTGCGCACCTGCGAGCTCATCCCCGGGCACCAGCCCAGCTTTTGGCAACCTCTCCGGGGATCCTGGCATGCTGGGTGTCTGCGGAGAAGTGCTTGTGAACACCTGAGCATCAGCACCAGCTGATCCCACATAAAGAAGCAGTTAGGGGAATATCGCTTGCTTTTTTTTTTTTTTTTTTTTTTTCGCCCCCACAGGTAATTTGCAAGGAGCGAAGGCAGTGGAGATCCATCAAGCGACGGCTGCCACGTTGTACGTTCGATTTGCTCAAAGGCTTGAAGACATCAGCGTGTTTTACAGTGACACTGACTTTCAAACCGTCCCCCCGGCTTGGCGCTGCGGGAGCAGGTGAGGCAGGCACAGGGCTGTCTGTGCGTGCCAAACGTGCCTCGCAGCGTGTATCTCCTCACTGCTCCAGGGAGACACTTGAGTTGCACACTCCCACCACCACAGATGCTTCCTCGAGGCCCGCGGTGCTTTACCAGAGGCAGCACTCAACGCAGGACATTTCTCCATCCCCTCTCATCTTCCTTTCTCACCTGTGCAGGCATTGCCTGCTGCCGGCCCTCGCAGCAAGGAGGGACCTTTGCTGGATCTCAGAGGATGCTGGATGCTTTAAAACACTTTATAAAACAACCTTTTCCCCGAGGGGTTAGCTCTGGAGGAGCCAGGTACCCATGGCTATGCTCCTACAGAGGGACAGGGAGACGAGAGAAAGGGCCCGGGCAGCCCATGCTCTGCCCGCCGCGCCCAGCACGTCCTCGGCCACGCGGGGACCCTGGACCGTGCCCTGATGGAGAACCAGGCTATGGGGGTCTTTCTGCTTTGATGAACAGCTCACTTGAGCAGAGGACAGGCTGGTAGCCCCAGACAGCCCTGTTCTCCATCATCCCATGGCCCTACTGGACCAAAACCTGTATCGAGGATGCTAGGGCGTGCTCTAAGGTGGCCACATCTAGATGGACTGCAGCAGCCGCAGGGGATCCTCCGAAGGGCTCTGGGGAGGATGTCCCGCAGCGAGTCCACATACACTCCGCAGCAACCTGCTCTCGGGCAGCCTGGTGCTTCCAGAGGGAAACGGAGAGGGGACAATACCAGCTGGAAAGCTCTGGAGGGGGTGAGCTGCTCGTATGGGCGTGGGGGAGCTGGAAGGTGAAGCTCTGTCTTGGTCTGTGGCGTGGGCTCCGAGTCCCCCTCGCCAGCAATGTGAGGCTGGGAGCATGTCTTCTGCAAGTGCATGAAACATCACTTTCTTCCAGGGGGAAAAAAAAAAAACCAAAAAACCAACATTAAAGAGCCACTTACAGCATCTCCAAGCTGCATGGCTGGTGAAGTGCTGTTGCTTGAGCTCAGCGAGGGGGTATTAGTCACGCCTTATTGCCTTTAAATCCTACAGTAGCAGAAGTGTCTTCCATTTGCTATTTTAAATAAGAATCAGCCTGATGGAGTGCTCCCAGAACAGTCTATCGGCTTCCCCGTTGCCCAGCCAGCCTTTAAAGGATTAAGCTTTCATCTTTGCCTCTTTCCCTGCGGTTTGTAACGAGCAGCTCTGCCTCCCGCGCCCCTTCTTTACAGAGCGCTGTTGGCATGACGGACCCCCTGCAGAAAGGGGGGTGAGGAGAGCAAGGCCAGGCTTCCTCCCTCCCCATGTCCCCTCCTCCCCCCCTGCATGCACCAGGAAGGCTCGGAGGATGGTGCAGCCTTGGTGCCATGCCCCGAGATCTTGCATCAGGCTTTGCTCTTCAGTCCCTCCTCTGTCGGCTCGGTGGTGCGTGGGCTGGGTGATGTACGGGCAAGGGATGGGGCTGGGGGGGGAGGAAGATCTCTGATCTCTGGCTCTGGAAGGACACGGGGAAAAGAAAATAGGATGATGGAGCAGGATGACCAGATGCTGCCAGGATGGTTTCAGCATCTGAAGCCTCTTGTCCAGAAACAGGTTTTGGCTTCTGCGCCTGCCCCATCTCTTAACTGGGACTGGGGTGCCGTGGCAGCCCCCAGCCTCCCCCCCCAGCTGGCAGGCTCCCCAGCAGCAGGGAAACCTTCACTTTGGCCTTTCTGCATTTTTCAGCATTATCTCGGCATTGAGTCTGTGGGGCTTTTGCATGCTCAAATGCAGTGCTCTCGTTCGTTTCCCTACTTAAATTATTGATGGAGATCTACAACCTCCGTTCCAGCTTAACAACTCCATTTTGCTGGGGTTTATTACCAGGATCAATCAAATCAGACCCTGATGGCTTAAAAATGTGCTTCCTTCTCCTTCTCATTGTTATTTGCTTGTTTATTATTAGGAAAGACAAGTTTTGGCTCCGGGAGATTTTGCTAGCAGTAAACAATGTCATTAAAAACAAATCAGAACCAGTGCTTTGCACGGAGCCGCTCTCCGCAGAGCACTCTGCACCCCCATCCCATCCCCACCCCCGCCACTGATGGGGTGGCCGAGGCATGGGGACAGGCTCACGGCTGTCACTACCCACCGGATTTGTGGGGTTTTGCCCAGATTCGTGTCTCTGACTCCCACCCTTGCATGCCATGCATGCCAGGAGTCCCCCGACTCCTCCATCCTGGACCTGGGGTGCTGTGGGGTCAGGAGGTGGCTTGTGATTTGGGGGCAGGTCGCTGTTGTGCAGGTCTTCGGGGGCTTTTGGCCCCGTTCTTCTCCTGCTCGCAGAAGGACCGACCTCCCCGCGCTTTGAGGCTCCGGGCTCTCGCCTTGGGGCTCATTCCTCCCTTCCTACAAGGAGCGAGAGCAGGGCTGACCTTGGCAAGTGGTGGGACATCCCTCATTCACTTTTCTAGCAGGAGTCATGGTGATTTGGGGACTAAAGGGGCTGAGGGTAGGGGTGAAGTGTGGCAAGTTTGGAAAACACCACGTCTTCAGACCAGCCCGTCTGCCCCTGTGCCTTGCACTCCTCATCCTGCTATCACCACCCGGGTTCCCAGCCCTTTCCCTGGGTCCAGCCCCACGGGGGAGCAGAACTGGCCATCTCCTCCGCTGAGCATCGTTGGGGGGAGCTTCAACTCCCTCTAAACCAGGCTTGGGCTTTGCAGCACTCAGGTTGTACAAACACGCACAGCACCGGGATAGACCCCAAAGCCCAGGCAGAGCAGGCGAGGGGGAGGTCTGCCGGCCGCGGGGATGTGGCTACTCAGTCCGAAAGCTGGGCCACCATGGTGGGAGGGGTTCTGCGTGGCCAAGGTGCGGGGGCAGCCACAGTGCTCTTCATAACTGCCAGCCCAGCTTACAATAAACAAATTGAAGAGCGATGGGGAAGATAAATTGCTTGTTGTTTTTTTAATGCATGCAGCGAAGGAGTTTATTTTTAAACCTGTCTGTGAGTGATGCCTGGTTTGATCTTCTAAATGAAACTGATTTATTCTATTTGCACTGGGGCTTGGGAGAAGAGGGACTGAGCTGGATTTAATTTATGCGTTTAAGTTTGCCTTGGCAGGACCATGACAGCAGCAGACAAATCGAAGCTGAGAAGCTCCCTTCGGTGATCCAAACAATGCAAATGATTTCCCTGGGTTTATCAAATGATCTCAAGTCGCTGATCCCAGGTTGCCATTTGGGGCAGGTATGAATCCTGTGGTCCTGAGGGGAGCTGGTAGAACCAGGGCTGGAACACCTCACCAAGGGCTCGGGGGCTCCTGCAGCAGATTTTCCACATCTGACCTAGAAAACTGGTCTCCTTTTCCTCATGGACCTGATTTTCTAGCTGTCTGGTCTTGCTTTCGTCAGCTCCACCTTGCAGCTTGTCCCTCTGGATGGGTCAGGATCCACAGGACACAGGGATCGGGTTTAGTGTTTCACGGGGAACTCGGTGCACAGAGGGATTCACAGCCATACGAGCCTTTGCCACGTTCCTCTGCCCTGTGGACATCAGGGAGGGCTTCTGGGCTTGGCCCTGGGGCAAACAAAAGGTGACAACTGATTTCTGCAGTAGATCCATGACCTTCACTCCTCTGCGGGCTCCTCAGCAGTTTTGTGGTATCACTGGGGAAACCCTGCTGAGCAGATCTCGGTGGTGCTGGAGGCTGGGGTGGAGCGTTGGTCTGCGCTGAATGGAGGCCGTAAAAGTCTGAATTACTCTCCCCAAAGTCTCCCGTAAAAATGATGTGAGCGTAAAAGCAAGTCTTAAACCAGGCGAAATGATGAAGTCACTGGCGTGGAGGGAAACAATCATTCAGCACCGCTAAGCCATGTATCACAGGGGATAATTATCAATTATTACAAGCAGAGCAACCTCCCCTCCGGAAGCTAATGAAATTTCACATGGAGCATGCTCTGGGAGATGGATCGTATCAGCCTGGACAAGATTCATCTTCTCTAATGCGCCGCTTATTCCTGTTTATGCATCCTAAAGCTCCTCGGGCAAAGCACCTTCCTGCTGGGAGGGATGAGGAGCCTGGGATGCTCTTGCACCACTCGGTTTCCAGTGCATCAGCCCCCAGATGGGGGGTGCTGGTAGCACTGGGGAAAGGATCCCTTCTCCCTTCCCTCTTCCTAATCCCTGCCTTTTGTGTCTTTCTGCCTCTCCAGCCCTTGGGGATGTGTTTTGCAGAGCTGGTGGTGGGCTCTGGGCCACCTTCCACGGTGCCTGGTCCTGCCCTGTAAACACTCCCCCCCCCCCCGCCTCCCGAGCCCTTAGAACCATTGTGCAGTCCCACGTGGGAACGCTCCACCATGGGCCATCAAACACAAATGGAAAATAATATTTTTATGTACAATTGAGCTACAAACTGGGACCCCGTTCTGGGGTTTGAATGTTTTTCCTAGGTGCTGGCACAGCGATCGCAAACCTGTCCATGAGGGGGGAGGCCAGGAATCCTATCCAGGCAAAAAGGCGCTCAGAAAAAGGCTTCTAAATATTTCATCTGTGACCCATATGACAAACTGCTGCTTGTAAATACAACTATTATGCCTTATTTTGTCATACATAATTGAAACGCTGGGTCCTGTACTCGGCAAACAAACACGTAGTTTACAGGGATGCTTTCCTCTGGATCCTTCCAGCCCCTGTAGCAGCTTCTCTCCCCCCCGGGGCTGGTGGTGAATAGTGGTGGGGTCCCCTTTGGGGAAGATCTTTCCATCTCCACAGCTGGAGAAGTCCCCGTTGGAGGCAGCTGGAGGCATCCCTCAGGCTCTGCCCTTCTCCTGGGGTCCTGCTCCCACCCCTCCTGGTTTCTGCCTCCAGCACCTACTCGCAGCGCCTGGGCTGCTCTTGTACTTTTATTTTTGCAGACGAGCGTGGCTGCACCAGGAATAGACCCAGCTCTGCAGCTGAGTTTGCAACCAAGGCAACCCCACCGCCCGTGGCACGCTGAGCATCGGGCTGCTGCCCCAGCCCCATCCGTGGGGATGGGCTCCAGCCCTCCTCCCACCGGGTGATCCCGGTGCTCACCAGGACCAGTGATCACCTTTGATCCCACTTCACCTGCTGGCAGCACAGCAGCTCATTGATTAACGAGCTGGAGGTGGGTGAGCAGGGAGGTGGCAAATTTCAGAGCTCCTATCGCTTATTTAGAGTCACGACCAACTCCACGGAGCTCGTGAAGCACCTTGCCCAGACAGGTGGATGGGAAAGGTGATGGAAAACGAAATTTGTGCTTGTCAAATGAAAATAACGTGTGTTGGAAGGAACACATTTTATTGCACTTATGGGTTATCAGGCTCTAGATTAAAAGTAGCTTCTCAGCAGCTTCCAGGGCAGTATGTTTAGCTGAGGATGTTCAACTGTACCTGAAGTTCCACTGCCCCGAGGGGGTCAGAGGCCGGTCCTGGGAGGTGTAGGCATCTGGGAGAGGGTATCAACCACAGGGATGCGGTTTAGAGGAGAAGCTAAGAGCAGAGTGATACAATGAAGTGGTCTCTGGGGGCAACTGGGCACCTCTCCCTACTCTTTCTCCTTGCCCAGGGAGACCGGAGAGTGCTACATCCCTGCTCCAAGCTGTGAACCAACAGAAGATGCTTTCATGGAGGCCACAGGTCAGCTGTAATTAAGCAGGATTAAGAAGAAACATCCTGTACCCATCATTTCAGTACTGGTTTATTACAACGTTTTGGGAAGTCGCCAGCGGTGCACGCTGTGGGAGGCAGAGCCGTAAGCTGGGTGGGCTACGGTGTCGCCCAGAGACTGGCCCTCGTTAGTCGCCCCAGTGTTAGCCAGGGTGCTTTGTGCCTTTGCTCCGTTCGCTTTTGTCTGGAAAGTTATAGGAGC
Organism: Microhierax caerulescens; assembly: GCA_035590215.1. Taxonomy (NCBI): domain Eukaryota; kingdom Metazoa; phylum Chordata; class Aves; order Falconiformes; family Falconidae; genus Microhierax; species Microhierax caerulescens. Next base: position 2,185,417 of record JAVJGJ010000042.1, on the reverse strand, counting down.
CTACGGGGCAACCCTGAGCTTGGCCCAGCTCTCCAGGAGGGTGGCAGGAATCACGACACCCTGTCTTTTCATTATTTGGAGGCCAGATTGCTGTGGTCTTCCCCCTGCAGCTGCTGCCCTCTCTTCTGGACATGCCCATGCCACCCCCGAGTCGTGTCCGTGCACGTGGGGGATGGGGGTATTCTCGCACGACAGCAGACCCTGCTGATGGACCCAGCCAGGATGCTGGTGGGTCTGAGGGCAACAATTTAGGGTTGGATGGTGAAGCTCCCAGCTGGGCGTTGAGGCTGCACTGCCATTAATAACCCTAATGAACAAAATCCACCCAGGGACCAACGAGGGAGGCTCACAAAAGCCCACAGGAGCCTTTGGGTGAGCAGCATCCACAGACCGCGGCAGCGTGAGAGCAAACCTGCATCTGACACATCCCAGCCCCGAAGATCGTCTGGAGGCAGCGTCCGAGAGGAGCCAAAGGTGGGATCTCCCCATCTTGGTGTTTCTCCAACTCGTGGCCAGCTGAGCTTTTCTCTGCTGCGCAGCCTGCGTCTCGTGGAAGCCGTTCTGTTCCTGTAGCCTCCACCCTGCGTCCACCCATCTCTCGAGTTGGGCTTATTTGCTTGGTCAGCTCAGCTCTCGCAGCGAATCGCTCCCTGGCACAATATGCTGCACGTCCCTCGCTTTAATTGGCACGGGCCGGCGCCTGGCACCGGGCTCTCTGCCGGCCACCGCGCCTGAGCCTGTCACGTCCGAGCGCATCAAACCTCACGCTTGACAGACGGACTGACAGTTCCCAGCCAGGGAGGCTGCTGCAACAGATTGACCGGCTCTGCCAAGGCCTGGGGGCTGGGTCCTGTGCCGTGGTGGGCTGCGGGGTGTGGGGGCTGCGAATGGCAGCTGGGGCTGGTAGACACCCACGTGCCTTTGCGCACACTGGACGTGTTCCATTTTGCTCTTCTCCTGCCACATTCTCCTGGGGCAGCGAGGTAGGAAAGGAGGATTTCGGCTCTTGCAAAGCTTTGACTGTTTTTCCTGCTCTTTGCTGAGTCCCTGGGGTGACCGAGGCCACCAGCACTGGGAGTCTCCAAGGAAGGACACGACCCTGGAGGGGGCCCAGTGGGGTTTGCAACCAGACCGAGAAAAAGAAGATAAAACATGCAGTGGAAAAAGACATGAGCTGCTGCACATCCATCTCAGACCCACCAAACTTCTTACCCTCAGCAGAGCCATCCCTGCCCATCCCTTGGGGACACCACCACAAGTGCACGAAGGAGCACGAGCCGAAGAGTCCCCATCGGTGTCTGCAGTGGGAAAACGGGGGAGCAGCCTGTCCCCCCGCAGGGGCTGTGGCATCTGATGGCCATGGCTGGATGTTCCTTTGCTACAACACGTGGCACCGTCAGGACCTGGGGAAGCACCTGGTGCAGCCACCCTGGATGTGCCATGGGGAGAGCAGACACAGAGCATCATCTTTGGCACGTTCGGACAAAATGGTGTCAAGCCGCAGCTGCCGAGGTCTCTGGAAGGCCAGAGGGAGAGATGGAGAAAATTATTTAAAGTGACTGAAACGGCAAAGCAGTCAATTTTTGCAGCTGGCAGGGAGTGAGCCTGGGGACCTGCTGCTCTGGGGAAGCCAAAATGAGGGACAGGCCACAGGAGTGGCATAAAATTAAAGAAGCAAAAGTGTTCGGAGGGAGAGAGAGGATAAAAATGCAATTTGTGATCAGGAAGTTCTCAAGCCTCCTGAGGGAGGTCCCTTCCCTACACCACCAACCACAGGACCCAGCACCGCATCTCACTCCAGAGCTCCACCAAGGCAAATACGGAGACGTGGCTGAGGGCTTCAGTGCTACAGCCCCCTAGGGGCTGGGGGGGGCAGGGGGGAGGGTAGCCTGATCCTCCCTGTGCCAAAACCCCTCCCCAGCATTTCCCAGACGAAACGCAGTGATGCTGGCTCATTCTGGTCTCTGGCCAACACTGAGTGTGTGCTCCGAGCGTGCTGGTGGCGACAAGCTGCTCCTTGGCTCAGGGAAGAGCAGGAACCCTGCAGAATGTCAATATTATATTTTATTTTTTTTTAAGGAGGCTGAGAAATATTTCTGTACCTGGAGTAACAATACAGAGGCAGGGAACCATGCAGAGGAGGGGAGGAAAAATGGCAGCTTCCGATAGTGTAAAGCTCAAGTCAAAAAATGGAGCACATTAATATTCATGCACTTGGATATGGCCAAAAACCCAACAATGGCTGCATCTCTGCAGAAACGCTCGAGCTCTTGGGCTGCCATCAACAACTGCGGGGTGGAGAAGGCAACAAAACCTTCCCAAACCACCAAGCTGTGGGAGAAGCTTTATCCCAAACAATTCCCATAGGGCTGGCATTAGGCTTTGGCTCTTTCTGTCCGAACACACACATAGCAAGGGCAATCTTTCTGCTGAAAACACGAGTCTAATTGCTTCTAATTGATTTCCTTGCTGGCAGTCTCTGGAGGGAGGCGCATGTTGAATGGGCCATGGAAATGTACTTGATAGTTTGTGATTATCAGGAGTGATAATGGTCCTCGGAGCATGGGATGGGATGGAGAAGCTTTGTGCCTGCTGGAAACGAAGCTGGTATAGGGGAGAGGTGGGTTGCTCTCCGCCCTGCTCTGTGTGGTTGGGTAACCCTGAGCAAACGGCCGTGAGATGGAGGTGACAGTGATCCTTCTTCCAGTGGGGACACTGGCCTTGGATTGCTGATGTGTGATACTGCTGGAAGATCCCAAGGGTCTCCAAGAATATTTGCAGGATCTTTTTCTGGTCCTTGTGGACACTGCTCAGGAGGTAAAACATCTGTGATGGCTGGTCAGGGGCGTGTTGGCTGTGCTATAAACCCAGGGCTTGTGCTCTGCCTGTGAACCCAACATCTCGATGCAAAGCTGAGCTCTCTTCTTCTCCAGAAATGCAGCTGCACTTTAGAACCTGCCTCTTGGGCTGGTTCTAGTTCTGCGTTTTCTCCTTAGGCATTTCTGGGCTTCCCATGGGATATTGCTCATTTTCCCAGGCTTGAGACCTCTCTGCACAGCACAGATGGACGGTGCCGTGCCCCGTGCCTGTGCCCTCTGTAGCTCCAGGGGAGGGCTGTCCCCTTGGATGCCAGTTCTGGCTTTCTTTATGAGCCCCTGTGCTGAGGATGACTTTACTGAGCTCCTCCTAGGCTAAGCCCCTTGTCAGTCCCACTGAACTTCAAATTTCCCCAGCTCTTCAGCTCTTGCATGGGACTTTAATCTCCCTCGGTGACTCTTGATGCGAGGAGCCTGTCATTTTTGACATCAGCATCTCGGGTGTCTCAAGCTGACGGTTTGCAGAGCTGCTTGGCAGGGCACGGCTGGTGTCCTTCTGCCTTGCTCTCCCCAGGGTGGCTCAGATGTAGTCTTGCAAACTAGAAAAAGTAAAATCAAATTGCAGGTTTTTAGGGTTTAGGATGGAGTTTACGAGCAAAACCTGTCACCTTCCAAAAGCTTCTTTTTGACTGGGAATTGGAGAAGCAAATCCTCGTTTGAAAAGCAGAGCAGAGCATCTGGGTAATTTATCCAGGACAGCGATAGACCTTGGACAGCCTTTGAGCCAAACACCTTGTTGCTGTTCCTCCTCCTCCTCTGCCACAACCTCTCCTGTCCCCTCAGCTGTACAGTTTGGAGGGAAAAAATAAAAAGCCCTAATGCTGATTCACCTGATCTCTTGAAAAAGACCTATGCAAGGGCCAGGCTCCGCAACCCTGTGCTGGAGGGGTGGCAGAAAGCGATTAAAGCAGTGTTGGAGGGTGAGAGTCCATGCCCTGTCCTTCATGTGGACTGATGGACTCTGGAGTGGCTTGCCGCTCCTTGCTGTGAGTGTTGTCTTCATCCCCGAGCAGTGCACTCATCCTCACGGTCCCAGCCTTGCAAAGTCCCCTCATCACCCCCATTTTGTTGGGAGAAATGCTGGGATGCCCCAGAGTGGGACACAGTGACACTGGCCACCATGCCTGCAGGTGTGGGACTTAGAAGATGATGGTTGCTTGCAGCCCATGCTCATGACGTCAGAGGCATCAGCCTTCGGGCCACCCCTCATCCTCCTTGGTCCCTAGTGATGGGGGCCCCCAGAGCTGAGGTCCCACCAGAGGCGCCCCCAGCTCACAGTCAGGGGACAGAAGAGGACACGGTGTTGTCAGCTGTGTTTGGTTTCTGGGTTTGCCTTCGTTCAGCATCAACAGATGTTCACAAAGGTCCTTGAAAGTTCACAGCTGGAAGAGGTTGAGCAGCACCCCAGCTCTGGCTGGCGGAGGGACCATCTTTCTCCACCAAGTCTGGTCGAGGAAGGCAGTCAGCCTTAGTCTCCTGCCACGCTGTGCCACTGCAGTCAAGCTACGTCTTGCTCTCCACCGCATTCCAGCAAGAGCATTTCTGGAGCTTCAGCTTCAAACTGGCTGCACTGAAAGAACCCACCTTTTTTACCAAAATGTCACCTACGCAAAAAGTGCCCGAGCAGCTCTCCCGGCAGTCCCTCTGCACCTTTCCCACTACCGTCTGCTGCTGGAAGAGTGGCAGCTCTGACCTGTCCTCTTCACCGAGACCTCCCAGAGACACGGAGCCCTCTGCAACAGAGACAATCCAGGTGTGACAACTTTACGACGAGCTCAGCTGGGATGTGGGTGAAATGGCTGGGTGAGGAGGCTCACCTGCAACGCTCAGCGCTGGCTGCTGCTTGGACGACGTGCTCACACTCAGCTCTCCTGCTGGTTTGACTGGCACCGCTGCGTGTCGGCTCTGCCGGGCACTCGCGTTGGGGTGAACTTCCAGGACCTCTGCTTTGGCGAGGCGGTTTCTCCTCGGCATCGGTGCTACAGAAGGTGGAATTACCTCTGTGTTTTGCAAGCTTTAGCAGAAACAGCTGTATCGGCCACAGCTGCGCCCTGAGCAGGGATGGAGCTGGCTGAGCACCACGGGCTGGGCTCCGCACAGGTCAGGTGTGAGATGGTGGGTCGCCCTGTGGTGCCTCCTCTGCCTTCCGTTTGGTTCTGGCTGTTGGCTCAGAAATAGAGAGACTTTAAAATTTTTATCTTCTGAGCAAGCCAAGAAATTTCCAGCAGTAATTATACCTGGTACAAGCCAGTAATTCCATTTTCAGCTCAGGTCTTCCAGAGCTGCCATCCCACTTGGCTTACGAAGAGCAAGCGATGGGGAATGCAGCACCTCCAGTAGTCGCTTGGTCCAATAGTTGACTAAACGCCTTGTTGGAAAAATATTAGAAAATATTACCACTCTGACTTTATCTGGCTACAGCTTGATCTTGTTCCACCTTTTTGGGCTATAGACTTGTCTACAATCTCTTCTTGCGTAACATGCGTGTCTTCCTTGGGCTCTCACTGAGAAGTTCAGTGCTGTCCATTGGTTGCTCGCTTGCTGCGAGCAACTATGACACAGGTGGCCACAAAATAGGCCAATTTGAGCCCAGAATATATTACAAAGAAAATTTCACAAAGATATTTCTAGATCTTGGAAGATTAAAAACTTCCATGGTGAGGTGCTTCTCATTGCAGGCGGGGCAGAGGATGAACCTTCTTTGAGAAATGTTGTTCCTTCCACTGGTGGGAAATGCCTCGATGACTTTCAGGCTGGGGGCTGCACTTACAGATGACATTAGGTGCGATGAGGGTCCCATCGCCGCTCAGAGCGCTGAGATCTTGAGTGAAAATCACCAGCTTCCCTTGAACTGAAACCAGCCAAGGAAAGGCTTTGCTGGGATACCAGGACATCTGAACACAAGTTAAAACAGTCTGAGCGAACACAGGGATGTGCTTTTCACCTCTGTAATTAATGGGTCCGGGAGGTAAGGGTGTGAAGAGGAGAACTGGGATCGTTCAGGAAGCGATTAGACCATCCTTAGGGAAGAATGATATGGAAATCGATGATGAGTTGATGGGACAAGTGGCCATTTCTAATTCCGGGTATTCAGCTGTTTATTTGATGTGTGAGTAAACACCGTGGTTATGGGGTATAGCGCGTGTTGGAGCTGCTGCCTGCGACATTAACGTGCCAATAACAGCGCTTTGTGGCAGGAACGTGGCTGCGTATCATGAGAAAATTGATCCCAGAGGGGGACGGGTGGTGTAAACCGCTCATGTGCAGCGACGCTTGTGCCAGCAAAGCGTCAAGCCCACGCAGACCTTTGTCTGAAGGTGGGTGAGACAGCTCGGAGGGATCTGGGCACGTGCCACCCCCCTGCCTGCCACTCGCCATCTGTGCAAGCACCGAGCCCAAGCGCTGCCCGCCCCCGCCTCGC
>JAVJGJ010000042.1:2168070-2179109 GCA_035590215.1 Microhierax caerulescens | reverse complement strand
CGCCTCGCTGGCCGGACTTCACCAGCAAATGTCATCAGCGTGGGGTCCGACCAGCAGGACCTGCCCCGGGAAGGATGTCCTCACTCCGCAGGATGCTGGGGCAGGGACCGGGGCTGCGCGGTCACAGGGTGGTTTGGGTGGGAAGGCGTAGGGGAATGAGGGCGGTGGGTGGGTTGACATCGATAACGTGCAGCTGTGGCCTTGCTTTGACCGTGTGCAGCTGTGATCCTACAGCAAAATGGTTAAATAGCTCTGAGGAGGGTGGGGAAAGGAGGACCTGGATGAAGCAGAGACAAGGAGGAACGTGGTCTGGCCTCAGGAGGATGGAGAAACAGCATGGGCAGTAGAGTTTGGCCAATGGTAAAACTTTTTGCAGCTTACTATTTTATTTGTGTTGTGTTATCTTCCTGAGTGCTGCGATTCAAATTGCAAGAGGAAGGGACCTCCCAGGGCCATCTAGCCCACCCTGCGATCAGTGGGGGCATCTTCAACTAGACCACATGGCTCAGAGCCCCATCCAACCTGACCTGGAATGTTTCCAGGGATGGGGCATCAACCACCTTGCTGGGCAACCTGTGCTAGTATCACCAAAGGGGCGTCGTGCCCCTTCACCCGTGGCTTTACCCATGAGCCCATCCACGTGCTGGAAAACCACCTGGATCTCCATCCATTTGGACCTCAGGGTTTGGGTGCTGCAGCTGCTCGCTGCAGCTCCCGGCCCTTGCTCAACCGGCTGCACCACTGGTCTCTTTGGCTCTCTGATAGACAGAAAGCAAAATTTCAGAGTGCCTCGTGCCTCCGAAAGCAAATACAGCACATAAAAATCCTCGCCAGGGAAAGCGTAAGATGCACGTTTAACATTGTGGGCTCCCGAGGAGATGGCAGTTGCCTGTCAGCCCCCATGCCGAGCCGCTTGCTTGTGATGTTTGAAGTTAATACCTCCTGACGCAGAGACGAGAAGACCTCTGAAAGTACAAATTAATAAAAGTGACATGACAAGAGGAAGCATGAGCATGACAGTGACAAGGAAAAGGGTCTTTGATGTTATCAGAGCAGGAGAGACAGCAGCAGAGGAGGATATTAAAAAGATGAGAGAAGAGCTGAATTTGACTGGTTGGGTACAATCAGCATCAAAGTGAATTAAGATTTTCTACAAGGAAAACCATATGAGAAATAAGTTTCAGCAACTAAAATTAACAGGAGAAGAACTCCAGCTTCCTGTAGACAAGCTGGCTGTGTGATGAGCAAATTTACGTCTCCTGAAAAATCTCTAACGGTTTTGGCGGATGTTTAAAAAGCAGTGCTGACAGTGGGAAGACAGGGGAGCATCCAGAAAACTGGCTGTTGGCAGGAGCTGGATAAAACTATCTCTAAAGGATTCATCGTAGCTGCTGGAAGAAGCTTCTCTGATGAAAAGGAAACTCTCAATTGAAAGGGATTCCTCTCGAGAAAGGCTGGTACAGAAACTGCAAAAAACCCAAAAGGGGCACTTGGGGTGGCTGGGTTTACCAGACTGTGAGGAGCGTTTCATCGCAAAGAGGCTTTTTATTGTGAGCTGAGGGTTGTGTTAGTGGGTGCACAAACCAAGCTGAACTCCAACGTGATGGTCTAGTTCTACTGAACTCAACTCTTTTGAATGGCCCCAATGGTAGATAGCAGGAGGGAAGAGCTGTGACTGATGTTCCTTCCCCTCCGCGGCAGAATGGCAAACACCACAGATTTTATGGCTTTGGAAAGGAGACTCCGCAACGGAACCCATTTTGCTCAGCTGCACCCAGAAGATGCTGCAGAGCCTTCTGGTGTTGCCATGAGTCAGAGAAGGGAGAATCAACAGGGAGTCACGAGCCCGAGCACCCCACCAGCGCTGTCCTCCCGTTCTCGTACGTGTGTTGAGTCAGGCGTGGCGTGACGGCAGCGCTGGCACGTAGAGCTGGTGTTTGGGCATCCTGCAAAATGGTCCAGCCCAGGGTGTCACCACTTTGCTATTTTGAGCTCTCACTTGCGCACAAACACCAGAGGGAAAGATGTGACAAACACACGTGTGCATGTGCTCTTTAATTTTTCAAGACTTGTCAGCTTGAAAGGGAAGGTTGGGAGATGTAACAGCTTTGTCATGTTTCCTTATCAAACCAACGACAGTGACCTTCTCTGCTTATATATCTATTACATCAGCCAAACGTCACACCTGCATCACGTGCTGCATCCCAAGAGGGGCTTTTTTTTTTTTTTGCCTTAATGCTGCACAGATGGCTGGAAAGTTTGAGAGTCAGCAGATGAGCTGGCTGGAGAAGAAGGGATGGTGCCACCAGGGGATGCACTGGTGATGACAGCAGGAGTGCCACCCCTCCAAGGGTTGGTGCTGGGGGCGGCAGGGCGATGGCAAAGCTGCATCTCGAAGGTGAGACCCATCAGACAAACTGGCATGCCAGCATCTTAGCGCAGGACCATGCCAGGGGGGTGCTTCAGAGGTGTTCTGGTGGGCTCCTAGTGCATTGCAGGGATATTGCATATTTGGAGGAGCATCTCGGCATGCTAACAAAATCCATGGGCCATGTGCAGTAACGAGGCCACTTGGCAGCCACGCACGACCAACTCTTTGGCTGCCTTAAGTGCTGTTGAGAGAGCAGCATTGCTCTTTTGGGGCGCAGGGAAGTAGGCAGCCAGGGCATCCCATCGATGTTTTATTCATGCTGCCTTGCAAGTTGGAGGTGGCTCAGGTCCAGCAGTCCCATCTCTTTATCTGTTCATGCCCAAATTCGTGAGAGGATGCTCAGAGGGCTGCTGGGCTGGTGGCAGTGCCCAGCCTGCGTGCTTGCTAGCCCAGGGAGGGCTAGCACCAGCACCAAGGCAAGACAGTCCTGTGGGTGAATACCCCACAGCGGTGCTGATCCCACGCTCGAGATCGTGATGGATCCAGGGCCTCTTGTCTCAGCTGGGTGTCTTTGTCCTGCCTTTGGAGTGGCAAATGGGCCATACGCTTCCCAAAGCGTCGGTATGGGGAGCACAGGTCTGCGGGCTGGTGCTTTTCTGTCCAGCTCTTCCAGGGGCTGGAGGGGAATCCTTGCAGGGAAAGGATGCCCAGGTTTCTCACAGGAGAGCTGCAACACCAGGACCGAATCATCTTCTCCCACACTTTTATAAATAGGAATGGAAAACCTCCCCAAGCCCCAGTGTTTTCTCCATATTAGCTGGGTGCCAAGCGGGGAAGCCGGCCACAGACAGCCACTTCGCTGTGCCATTCGCCAGCTCGTTTTCCGTCTTCTCTTTTTTCACTATTCATCTGCTATTCCCACTCCTTCCAGAGCCGTGGGGAGCTGCAGCAGCTTCCCTGCTGCCAGCAAACAGCAGGAACACCAGCTCCCAAGGTGCTGCAGGCATCGGAGCCAGGACACGGCATCGCGGGGTGCAGGTCTCGGATATGAGGAGGGAGCATGTGGCGACACGCAGTTATTTCTCCTGATCCTAACGGGAAAGGTATTGGATGGGAGGCAGAGGTGGCCACATACTCCGAAACTGCTGGAGACCATGCGGACACGTGGCCAGGGACTTCCAGATATCTCAAAGGACTCCCCCAGGCATCGTTTGGAGGCATCTTCACCTGAGTCATAAATATATACATGTGGCTGAAAGGCAGAGGTGGGAGGAGGATGCTTTCTGAATGCAGGATGAACTGAATGGACTGGCCAAGAAAAGGGAAGTATTTGGTAAAGTATAAACAAAAATATTATCAATTATTTTCAAAGTCAGTACTTTTTTTTTTTTTTCCTTTTGTTTGCAGCTGGCAGATTTTTAAAAGAGGAGGAAGAGGGTTAAAAAATGCATAATTTTTAGAAATTTTTTTAAGAATATTAACACATTTTAAGAAATGTGTTTTGGGCCACCTGAGCTGAGGGGTTATTTTAAGTCCTTGTCTGCATTCATGCAGGAATTATGCAAAAAGTAATAAGTCCTGGATATGGACACAAGGCAAATCACCCCCCTGTCCCACCCCGCACCTTGCTCCAAAGCCCTGAGAAATACTGTCAGAGCAATAGTGGGGGGCTCAGACTTTTTTAGGGTTGTTTTGTCTGGGAGTTCTTGTTGCAGCTCCAAAACACCTCGCCGTGCCTCTCAGCTGGCTCGAGCCTTGTTTATCGCTGCCTGTGCTCTTCAAACCCCCTTTTATCTCTCCCAGCCCTGACCGGGGGGGCTGAGCTCTGCCTGACCCGTGGGCGCACGGGACCCCCGCACCGCCTCCTCTCGTCAAACATTTATAACCTGGGCCAAGCCAGCCACGGGATGCGACAGAGTTTCTACTATTTTTCCTTTTGAATTTGTACTCGCCGAGTGCTTCTTCCATCGATCCCAGTCCCTGGGTACCTCTCGTTAACAAACTCCTCCCGGCAAGCACTGAGGCTACCTGCAGGCTCTGCTTCGTACATTTCTTTTCTGCCTTTGTAAACCAAAAAGAAACGTCTTTGCTTTGTGGAAACCAGCCCTCGACCTGGCAGCTGGGTGAGCAGAGCTTGGGTCTTGTGGGCTGCATGTTCCAGCAGCTGCCCAGGGCCGAGCTCCGACTGCCCCAGTTGAGCATCTCCATCTTACTTTGTGCTGACTGACCTTCCCCCGCATCCTTTCTCTCTGTGTGGGAATACTGAGGATATCTCATCCCTGTGTTGTCCCTAATTTTGTAATTCTGCAGCCAGGGCACCCGGTGAAGGATTGCACGGGGACTCCCTTGGGACCCATGGGTGCATACCCAGCCCTGACCCCAGGGGTTATGACAATAACAAATTTCCTAAAAGCCCTAAATTGTCTTTTCACTGCTCAGCCCTGTCCAGAAGGAACTGGACAAACACTTTTGGGGAACATCTCCCTTTTCCCTGGCTCTGGACACCGCCAGGAGCTAAACTGTCGCAGGTTTGATGGGAAATGTGCCACCTCCAAGCACGTGCTGCTCCAAAAGTCCCGCCGTGGGTATCTCTAAGACGTAGACAGGGCTCATCCACACCGCAGAGACAACCGAGACTGATATTTTGGCAGAAACCTCTCCCTGCACGAAGCAAGAAACCTGCCAGAATGCTTTTTTATTTGAAGTTTTATACCTACTGGGCTTTGCTCACTCACTAAAAAGACTGGGGTGCTGATTTGAAAAAATAAAAATCCCATTAAAAAAATAAATATATATATATATTTTTAAGAGTTGGTTTTTTGTTTGAACTCAGAATGTGGAAACATCTTCAGTCTCCTTTAAAACTCAGACTTTCCCAATGCAAAATGTTGGGCTGGAAAACAGTTTTGCTGTTGCCAGATTTCACAGCAGTGTCTGTTTTCAGCGGGTGAGAACAGCAAACCAGTCCCTCTTTCCTGTTCGTTTGCTTTTTCCCCAGAGCACTTCCCTTTTCAAACGAAAGCCTTTGCAGAGCCTGAACCTGGAGGTACAAGGAACCTTCCCCCCAAAAGTGGACAGGATTTGTCCTCAGCCTGTGGCCAGGCTGCTGCTCCCACCCCTGGGCTTTTCTGGTGTCTGGGCTCCAGCTGGAGCCAAGCAACTTCCAGCCACTTCTGTCTTGTAAATACAGAAGCCTTTGACTTCCCAGGCATTTAAAGTAATTTATTGGTCCAGTGGCTCCAGCCGTGTGGCCCGGGGTGTCTATCCATCTTCCACAAGTTTGCTGATGGAGCCTCGTGAGCTTTTAATGCTTCTCTTGGCAAAGTCACCTCTTCCGCAGCTTCAGTCCCTGGACTTCTGGCGTGGCCATCCCCATCCCTCCCACAGGTTTTGGCTGAAGTTCATTCATGATTTCTACTTGTAGTCTCCCTCTGACTTCTCAGACATTTCACCCTCTGTATGTTTCGGCAACTTCAGCCTGTGATACCCCATTTTGGTGGCCCTGGCCATGTGTTATTTATTAGTATCGAGTCTCTGATTTGTGCACTGAAAATCCTGCTCTCCATCTGCCCTCCAGGAGGCACCAGAAGATCCTTCTGAGCTGAAATCCACCTGAAGAGTGGTCAAACAAAGACCACATCAGCCCCATCTCACACTGCAATACCTGGCTGGTGGGGCTGGACTTGGTCCAGGAGACAGAACCCATACGAAAACTCAGGGAGCAACAGCCACCGCAGCCAGCATCCCATCCCTTTAAGTCCCCCAGGTGCCTTCAAGGTGGATTTCAGAGAGTGTTTTGCAAGAGTTGATGGACCACCTTGTGAAATTTACATCTGAGCCTTTAAGGCCATCTAAGCCTTCACCCAAAGCAATACTGACTCCTCCTGCTTTGGCTGCTCACAGCCGCTGCACCTGGATCCACCAGTGGCTCTGAGCCGAGAGGACAATTCTCTGGGAAGGAGGCAGGAGATGTCAAAACCCAGCTGGCTCTTCAGCGGCTGCTGGTAGGACAGTGTGGGGCCATCTCAGCTTGTTAGCATCGAGCAGGCTGAGATATGCAGGCTGCTTGAGTTTTAACAACAGATGAAACTCCGTCTTCCTTTTAACCTCTTCTTTTTTTAATGCGTGAGGAAAAAAAAAAAAACAACAACAAACGCTTGGCTGCATCGTAAGGTGGTCCCTGCAGAGGTTGGGTTTGGTCTAAATTTCCACATCCCTGTGTCCTCCAGAGATGCGTGACTGCCCGGCCTTCAGCTGGCTGCAGTCTCTGTTCTTCCATGAAACATCCAACACATGAGATGCTTCAATAAAAATCATGCTAATGGAATCAGCTCAGGAAGAAACGGAGCCAGAAAATGTTTCAAAGTCCCCAATGCTCTGAAAACTAAAAAAATTACCCAGGAAAAGATTGACTGAGTCCAGGTAGCAGGAGGCTGGTGCCCACAGACTTCCCCAGTGGAGGCTTTCTGTGCTGTAGCATGTATTAATAAATAATCAGAAAAGTTGTTTTTCAGAGAGAAGGGTGTGATTGCCAAAAAAAGATGCAGTCACCTGAGATAGAAATCTGCAGAAGCATCGTACACGGGCAGCGCAGAGTGACCTTTTCCAGCCGGGACGAGCAAGCGGCTGCGATCCAGCCATCACCTCTGGTCCCCTTCAGCCGGCCGAATGCAAAGCGTCCTGCACCGCACAGATGTATCACAACACGAGGTACACGGTAATGGGGGGCAGGGATGTGCCATGCAGCGTCTTTTAAATTCCTTTCTCCTTCTGTTGAAACACGCTCTAAGCCAGCACGGGGCTAATTTGCAGCAAATAATTTATCAGGTGCGTAGAGCTGCCCTTTTTGCTTGGCAGAGCCTCTCGCACTTCAGCATAGCTCTTTTCGGTGCTTGCTCAGCAGGTTGAGGTTTGAAGTTTCTTATTTTTTTCTGAAAAATCTTCAAATCCTCACTGCTTTTCTTGATCTTTAATCACTACTTTTTTTTTTTTTTTTTTTTTTCTCTCCTGAAAAAGGGACTATTAGTCCCAACAGGCAACGGGGTTTTGCATTGGCAGTGCAGTCTCCTTCCATCACACCTTCTCCACTGGGGCTGCAGGTCCCTTTTCCAGGGACATCCCCAAACTCTCGGCCGGCTCGCTGAGCTGGCTTCACAAAAATTTTACCGTCTTTCCCACTACTGAAGAAGCGGTAGAGCGGCCACTTGGTCTCTGGACCCAGGACTGAAGCCGCTGCTGGCACGTTTGTTACAGGGGAGGGCTCGATGGATGCTCTTGCACATCACACATCACTTTATTTTCTTGCTACTCTTTTGAGCCTGATAAAGTTGATCGGTAAAAGAAGAGGTGGAATCAGCTGCCAGCATTGCAATGCTCCACAGCTCCCAGCCCCAGCTGCGTGGGGTTTCACAGAGCTGCTCTCCCTGGCTGCTAAAATCTCTGGCTTGGTGAAAAGTAATTGTTCCTTAAGCAGTAGCCTGAAAGCAACCTGATTTCTTATGGCTTTGTGCCCTCTGTCGTCCCCCCCCAGCCCCCTTTGCCTCCAGCAATCCATGTGCATGCCCCGTCTCCTAGGACAGCGCGTCCAGGAGCAGAAGCTGGAGCAGCTCGGAGCACCGGGCATGGTCCCTCCGCCCCGGTACCCAGGCGATGCTCAGGACCTGAATGATTTCTGAGAACCCGCTGCCAAATTTTCTTGGAACCGGCTCATGGATTCAAAAGCCGCGGGGGTTGATGAATGAGCAGGCAGACGGGCTGACAACAAGCTCGTGTAAGGTGTTTCCTCTGGAGACGGGGTCAAAGTCATGATTTTCTATTGCATCCTTAAAAAAAACCCAAACCCAAACAATATCACACCTACGATTCCTGGCTTCTCCATGGCTCCCTCTGATCTTGTGTCTTGGTGGGGGTGAGGACAAGAGCTAGAGGAGATCCAGGAGGCTGCCTGAAGGAGAATCCTCCCCCATGCCATGGGCTTGCACAGTGGTGGGGCCGCGCTGCCCACCCCTGTGAGCATCCCCCGAGTCTCACCAGCTCCTCGCCGCGCAGGTGGGTGGAAGCAGAGGACTTGCGTGAGATTCGCAGTTTTCTTTGCATGTTTCCAGGCTTCCTCCTGAGCGTTCGAAACTGTGAATCGAATGTCACCTTTCTCACTCGGGAGGTGGGAGAAACAGGAAAAGAAAACAACACCCAATTAGGATTTATTTGTTTGTTTATTTACGTTAATTTAAGAGAAAATTCTCATGATTGTTTAAGGCAGTCTTGGGATTTTTGGGGAGGATTGCTGCTGGGTCTTGCTCTGGGGCATCTGGCATCTTTGCTCATGGAAAGATGCCCAGCCGCTGAACAGCTTCCAGAAGGTGTTGAAGAGCTCCTGTCTGGTGACCACAGCTCCAAGTGTCTAAGCCCTCATGGGATGATGCACCTTCTCATGAAGTTTCTCCCACTTGATTCAGAGCTCGAAGATCGGAATATCTGATCACTGGGATGTCAGGAAAGGTGATGTGAGAGCATCAGGAGGTGTAGAAAAGCATTAGGAGGCAGATGAGAGGATCAGGATGCAGGCGTGAGGGTCAAGAGGTGGGAAAGAGCATCACAGTGAGGTTGGGAGCATCAGGAGGTGGGTGAGAACATCAGGAGATTGGGGAGAAGATCAGGAGATGGAAGTGAGGGGGGTTTGTTTTGTTTTGGCTTTTTTTTGCCAACACCTGTGAAACAACACATTTCACAGCCTGAAGAATTTGAGCCTCAGTTATTTTCTGACAACTTGAAACGAGAAACGCCACAAGGTTTCTGTGCAAGGGAGTTTGTGACTATGGACGGCTGTAAGACGTGGCACAACGCTGGTTGAGAAGAAAGGATTGCAAAGAGCTTTTTAAGCCCAAGGATGGGAATTTTCTCCCAGACCTGGGCTCTGCAGCTCCTACGAGAGGCACTGGGAGAGGTGATGGAAGGCTTGTCACCCAGGGGCACAAGCAGGGAAGCAGCAGGACGTGAATCTCTCCTGCCTGCTAAGGAGAACCCAGAAGCAACTGGCTCCTTCGCTTCCCCGCACCCATGGGCACACGGTGGACTGGGCGCTTGAGTAGGAGACAAGCAGGTAAAAACGGGAGGAACTGGTCTGGACAGATAGGAGGGAGATGGGCAGAGCAAAGCGAGGGAACAGGATACTTCCAGCATGACGCTAGTGCTCAGGCTGAGGTTTGAAGACAGGTGATTAAGGTGATTTTTCCGTGGGCCAACTCCCGAGTTCACATTTCAAGGGCTATACCTAAGCCCTGTGGATCCTGTGCCACCACCTGAAGGCAGCTCTCCTTCTGGAGGCTTCATGGCAGCTTCCAAGCCTGGTTTACAGCCAGGATGAGATCCTTGGGTCGATGTGCATCACTTATCCCACTCTGCACGGTCTCTTGCAGCAGCACCAGCCCCCAGGCTCAGCCCAGCATCACCCCACGATGCCCTCCTTGCCTGCTGCCATTGAGATGCCACTGAACACATCAGCTCCTAAAAACTGAACAGTTTATTAGAGCTTATATTAGCGTAGAGAGCGGGCAGGCATGTCCTTGGCCACCCCCAGGACGTGGTATAATGTTCCCTTTCTTCCAGTATGAATTTGGCTTTGCAGCTGATAGATAAGACAGATGGAGTCAACACAATGTGCGTTGCCTCTAATCGATTGACACGCTAGATCCTTGACAGAAAAACACTCTGTACCCTCTGGTAATTATTTGTTCCCTGCCAGTCTTGGAGATCACGTGGCTTTCAGTGTGATAAACGACTGGAATTTTTAAACCACCCCTCCTAGGCTGACGAAGGCATCAAACAGAGAAATAGTCAGGAGTGGAGGAGTGACTCGGGTGCAAAGACCTGTCCAAGCTCTTGTTAATTCCTTGGGAAGACACAGGCTTGTGGATGTCTAATGCTGGGAGACCAGTACAAGTCCAGCTTGAGAAGGGTTTGGGTGAATTCAGACACCAACAGGCTCAAATGCAAAGTTTTGAGGTCTTCACTTCTGGGACCTTGACCACCAAGTGATGCAAGGTCTTCCCTGTAAGCCCACCCAGAGGGTGCAGCTGGGATGGGGACCTGCTCTGGGAGCACATCTCTTGGAAAAGGCTGTCCTATCCTGATTTAAAGACTTCGGGGGCTGAGGGACCGTCCGTGGTCCCAGGCAGGCTTTTTTGTCCGCATGCATTTAGCTTCCCCCTCCCTCCTCCTTCCAGCTCTGTCTGCCAGATTGAAGAACCTTTTATTATAAATCTCTCCACAGAGAAATTTACAGACCGACGGAGCCCTCTTCACCTTCCCTTTGTTAAACTAAATGACTTGAACTTCTGTCTCGCTGGCAGGCAGCTTGCCAAGCCTCCTGCCTGCCCTGCAGCTCCGGGCTGAACCCCTTGTGATACCCCAACATCCCTCCCCAGAGCTGCCGGACAGACGAGGCTTCGCGTGGCAGTGGGACAGCTGGGGTCCACGGGGCTGCCCTGCCTCAGCGCGGGGCGAGCCCCCGAAATTTGGGGTGTCTTATACTGACCCCCAGCAAGAGGTGCTATGTGTCAGCTCCTCAGCTCCCTCTGCCTCCTCCACCCATCCCCCCTGCCTTAAACAAGCCAGTGTTTTGTCCTTGAATAGTAACTAGAAAGAGCCACAGCTTCAAGGGAGACTTGTA
>JAVJGJ010000042.1:2151712-2167970 GCA_035590215.1 Microhierax caerulescens | reverse complement strand
ACCGGGTTTTTTTTTTTTTTTTTTTTTTGGGGGGGGGCTTAGGCAGGTGATGGAAGAGGGCTCCTGAATGAGCGCCTGTGCGAGAGCCGGACAGCCGCGGTGGCACCGGTCAGAGCTGCATTTCTGGGGTCAACAGGCCCGTCAGGCGCCTTGGAGCAAGTGTGGGCTTGCGCAGAGCTGGGCAGCAGAGCCCCTCAGCATCGCTGCTGGAGAAACCTCAGTGTGGCTCGGGCAGATCCCCTGGTGGGAGGTGGGAACGTGGGTGGCCACCCAGGGAAGCACAAATCCAGCCGTGCTGCAGTTACCAAAGGCACTGCTCCCCTGTGACCCACCTCAGCCGAGGGATGGAAGTCCCGTGTGACCCACCTCTCCCGAGGGATGGAAGTCCCGTGTGACCCACCTCACCCGAGGGATGGAAGTCCCGTGTGACCCACCTCTCCCGAGGGATGGAAGTCCCGTATGACCCACCTCACCCGAGGGATGGAAGTCCCCTGTGACCCACCTCAGCCGAGGGATGGAAGTCCCCTGTGACCCACCTCAGCCGAGGGATGGAAGTCCCCTGTGACCCACCTCACCCGAGGGATGGAAGTCCCCTGTGACCCACCTCTCCCGAGGGATGGAAGACCCCTGTGACCCACCTCTCCCGAGGGATGGAAGTCCCCTGTGACCCACCTCACCCGAGGGATGGAAGACCCCTGTGACCCACCTCACCCGAGGGATGGAAGTCCCCTGTGACCCACCTCACCCGAGGGATGGAAGACATCATGGCTAGAAGTTCTCCTTTTCCTACCTGCTGCTCAGCCAGGCGGTGCTGCGGGGCGCTGGGCTCAGCACCGAGCCGCAGCAGTTTTTGCAGCTACAGCAGCCGCCTGCACGCGTGTCAGCACCCCAGCGCTGGATGCGGCCCCGTCGCAGCGGCTGAGGCGTGTTGGATTCGCAGGGCAAGAGCAGGAGGGGCAGCGCCTGTCCCTCAGCCTGCCCACCGTGCCGCCGCTGCTGTCCCAGCCGTGTTGACGCAATGCAGTTTGGGGGTGATGCTGAAGGTGCCTGTGGGGTATTTTGGGGGGTGCTACACAGGTTCAGTATTGAAATACCTCTTTTAGTGAAGGGCTGCCCCCCAAATTTGGTAAAGCAGGCTCAGCAGCTGAGATTCCTAAATTTGCCCACTTTGGTGGCACCTCCTCCAGCCTTTAGCTGTCAAATGGTACCAACCAGCTTTTCTGCTAGGGACGGGCACGGCCGGCAGCATGTCACTGCTCGTCCCCCACCGCCCATCCCCCACTCACAGTGCCGGTCAGTCGCTTTTGCATTTGGGAGGCTGGATCCTGTGAAGTGCCAGGTTCACCCTTGGGCTCCAGCCCGAAGGTGGAGACACTCGTGCTCCTGCACGAGTTGCACAAAGCAACGTGGCACGAGGTCCAGCACGGCCGTGGGGCCAAGCCCCTTCTCAGCCACTAATGAGCACAAGGCACGGAATGAGCAGCCTGCGCGAGCAGCCCGTGACAGCTGGGTCCACCAGTCATCACGGGCACGGCTGAGAGCCGGGAGATCCTGCAACGAGCCACCTTGAGCCAGGCCTGGCACGAGTTCCCTCCTGGGACTGCAGGGACCACTGGCACCGGTGGACGGAGCCTGGGAGCTCCACAGCTTGGTGGCCAGGCTGTCCCCAAGCACTCGTCACCAGCTGATGGCTGCGGCGTATCCCACGGATAACGCACGTGTGGCCAGCGCCCAGGTCTCCGAGATAATGACCACTGGTACCATAAAATGTGCTCTTCAGCAGGTCCTCCGGAGGGTGTGCTCTTCAGGGGCGACCAGAGATGCTGCCCTCATGCCACCCCCTCCCCCTTCAAGTGGCTTTCCTCTCTAGGTGGTATTAGCAAAAGTCTTCCCAGCACCTTGGCACCCCCGTGGTGTCCCACCTTCAGCAGCCTTCCAATGACACTACCAACATCTCCTAATGGAGATTTAATAACTTGCCAAGTGGAGATATTTATACGCATGGAAATGACTCCTGGGGTCCTGGCCAGCGTTAACCCTTTAGAGGGCACACACCTGAGCACACATCCCCCAAGCACTTCTCTGCCAGCCTGGGGAAGATTGGGATGCAACCCGTCTGCTGGTCCTCGATGTCTGGAAGAACTCTGCCTGCCTCCTCGCTGGGCGAAGGTTAATTGGATGTGTCCAGTCCTACACGCCAGGCGTTTTGTTAGGAGCCTTACTGGTTTTATTTTTGTCTAAGGGAGGAAAATGCTGAGGGGCTGCAGAGCGAGGCAAGGAGGAGCTGGCAGCCAAGGAGCCGGCGGGATGTGGTGACACAGCTCCTTGGTGCCACAGCAAGGCACCCTTGCTTGACGGAGGACCCTGCTGAGCAGGGAACAGCTTCGCAGCAGCCAGAGAAGACCCCCCCCCCCACCCCCCAACCCAGCCGCTTTCCTACGGACTTGGGAAGGCCGTGAGCATTGCTCGGGAGCCTGAGCTTGGGATGGGCCCCAACCCCTGGGGCTGGGGGCAGCTTTGGATGGCTCGTGCCGTGTCTGACCGGGTGGGTCACCCTCAAAGCAGCTTCTTGGGTTTGGTGAGCCAGCACAGGGGAAGAGCAGGGCTTCAGCATGCCCTGGGGGGACAGCCAGCGCGGCGGGGGCTGGGCTGCAATCCTGCCCCTTGGTCTTGCCTCAGCCAGGGCTCTCCCTGACAGGCCGTCAGCCAGAGGCACGGTGACAGCAGGGACAAGAGCCGCAAGGGCTCCAGCCAGGGAAGGACACGAGGACACGCGGGGCTGCGTGGGAAGAGCCCACTGCTGCGGCTGCCCTGCCACCGCGCCGCGCTGCCGAGGGCAGCTGGGTCTGCCGGGGGCACGGTGGGGACGGCAGCGGGCGCAGGTTTGGTGGCATGTGACGGACGGGATGGACAGGACCGGCTTTTCCCCGAGACGCTGCAGTGCACCGAGGCTGCCCTGCTGGGAGCTCTGTGCAAGCACGGGGAAGTTCTCGGTGACATAGGTGGCCCAGGACAGAGACCTACCCTGAGCACCCTTGGCCGGCTGCTTGACAGTGCCCTGAGGGGACACTCTACTCCGGGACAAGTGACGGACTGGGAGCCCTCTGCACCATGCTCTGGGCAGCAGAAGGATTTGTCCCAAAGGAAGGTGGGTTTGTGCGTGAACGTGGGTACTCGAGGCAGGCTTGGAGAATGGATCTGCACCTTCTCCAGGC
The DNA here is from genome assembly GCA_035590215.1 of Microhierax caerulescens. Lineage (NCBI taxonomy): Eukaryota > Metazoa > Chordata > Aves > Falconiformes > Falconidae > Microhierax > Microhierax caerulescens. The sequence goes on along the minus strand of JAVJGJ010000042.1, from coordinate 2,164,755 downwards.
GAAGGGATGTCCCCAGTCCCTCAGCTGGCTGCAGACCCCAGCACACCTCCCATCTGGGTAAATCTGGGCTGACCTCCACTCCCCGTGGCTGATTTAATGCCCTCCCAAGGTTTGGGACTCCCTCAGCTCTCCCAAAAGAACTTTTCACAGTCCAGCTGTGATCCTCCCCACTGTGGCCACCGCACTGATGGTCACTGGCCATTCAGCAGCATCATGAGCTAGCAGAGGTGCAAACGCACCCACACATTGCATCCCGCCCCCACTCCTCCAGGCTGTGAAACCAGCAGGGTCTGGAGCTCTGGGAAACTTGCCTTCTTCCTTTTTCGGGGTAAAGCAGCATCATTTTGACCCAGTTCTTTAATTCCTGGTCACTAATAAATGAGACTCCAAGAGGTGACCACAATGCTCAACATCAGAGCTGGCCCCACCGTCACAGAGCAGATGGGGACACAGCTGAGCACGGCCATGGCATCAGCCCCCCCCCCATCGCGAGGTGCGTGGGGACATGGTGGAAGGAGTAAAGGGGGGGAGGGGCGAGGGGTGAGGAATGGCCCTGGGCAGCCCCTGGGATGGGCTTGTCCCGGTGTCTGCCCCTCACCCTGTGCTGTGGCTGCACCGGGTGGCGGGGGAGGGGGGGGCTCCAGCTTGGGGTGAGGGGGGGGGGCAAGGCAGAAATGACACAGCCCGGCCATTTCCACAAGACCAGCTTTAATATCAGTCATGAGAACGAGGAGAAAGCACAGAATCCATTAACGGGAAAAAAAAATAATTAAAAAAAAAAAAATTGGAAAAAAAATTTTTGAAAAATAATTAAAAAAAAAATAAAGAAACCCACCGCCCTGTGCCCACATGCCGCAGAAGGACTATTCAGGCACTGCAGACGGAGGAGCATGACACAGCAGCCGGGGGGGGTGGGGAACGATCCACCGGGAGCCCCCCGGTCCGGCCCCTCTCCAGGGATGCTCACCTTGGGGTGACTGGTAGCGTTGAGGAGCCCCGGCGGTGGCCCGGCCTCGGGGGACCCGGCTTAGCTTAAGATTCATCACAGACTGACACGAAGGACAAGAACGTAAGAAGAATCCAAGAGCTGCGACTTTTTGTTTCTTTATTCTAATTCAGCCTACGACGTTAGTAATGGTGATTTCAGGGGATGGCTGGGCCCGCGAGTTCCTTCTTGTAGTGAAAATCAGAGACTGTAAAGAGGAACAGAGCTGATAAAGACAGACAGGAATATATCGCCGTAAAAAGAACTGGCATGCAAGTGCTTTATACATTTGGCAGTACGTGAAATGGCGGGGCTTCGCTTTTGGTTTTGGTGGTGGTCTCTTTTGTTTTGTACAGTTCAAAAATGAGCTGCTGCCTTCACATCTTGAAGACAACCCCCCCACAGGAAAGGACAACACAAGTCAAGTCCAAGGCGCCTCTCGCTTGGTTTTGGCAGAGTATATATATAATATATATATATATATTTAATTTTTTTTTTTTTTTAATGCATAGCGATTTTCTGCCTTTTTTTTTTTTTTTAATTTTTTTTTTTTTTTTTCGCCCCCGTTGCAAACCTGAGCTCGGTCCCTGCTTTCCTGTGCAGTTTTCCTTCCTTAGGTGTTGGCACTGTGGAGCGGTCGGACGGTGTCAGCAGGCGATCTCCTCCAGCGTTCCCAGGGTGGCCTGCAGCGGCACGTTCACAGTGTGGCTGATGGTTTCCGAATGATTTGGCATGGGGTCGCAAGTGCTCTGCGAATGGAGAGCGGGGGGGGGGGGGAGGACAGGGTTACCCGGGGGGCCGCCAGACGCTCCCCGTCCCTCCCCAACCGCTATCTCCTTTCTTTGGCCGAGCCATAGCATCGCTCCTTGGGAAATCCCTCAAGCCGGGGCCGAACGCTGCATCCGCATCCGAGCGCCTTCGCCTGACTGCGGGGAAATCTCCTCTTGCCTCCCAGCGGGGCTCCTTACCACGTTTTCGTCATGGCTCCCTTCCTCCTCCTCCTTTCCCAGTAGGTCTAATAATTTCTCCTTGATCAGCTGCAAAAGAGGGAAGCGGCGTCAAGGTGGGCAGGAACAGGCAAGACACCCCCCCTGCCTGCAGATGAACAGCCCCCCCGGGGACACCCCTCAAAGGATATGGAGAAGGAGACAATTGTTCCATGAAAACCACCCCATGTGTCAAAACCTGAATTCTTCACATGTAAAAAACCACCAAAACAACCCTAAAAAAACAACCACCCCAAACCTCAATTTTTTCGATGTATTTAGGGGTTTATTGAAAATCGTCAGCTGTGGCAGCACCGCTTCCCTTAGCCACAGTGTTTTCCTGGCAGCCACTACTGCTGAAGAAGGTATTTTCAAGGGAAAAACCCAGAAAAGTTGAAAAGTGAGTGTTTTTCTGAAAAACTTTCACTGGGGGAAAAGAAAAGAAAAGATGAAAGCTAAACAAGTGGAAAACTGGGTCAGTTCCTAAGAAGCGAGGTGGATGCTGGCTGGCATGCAGAGATGCGCGGTGGAGATTCGGGACCCCAGGAGCACAACTCGACCCTTGGGCAGGACCAAGAGGAGGATTGTGCTGAGTGAACGATGCAAAAGACCCATCGCTAGGGTAAATATTTCATCCGATTTTGGCTAACCCGCTGGAAAAGAACAGCTGTACCCGTTTGCTGGCGATCTCAAAAGAGTTTCCAAATGCTTTGGCTGCAAACGCACTGACCCCCGCTTTGATGAAACCCTGAGCAGATTAGATCAGCCATCGTTTAAGACATTTTATTCCTCTTCTCCCTGCCTGGTGTGTGTTAAAATATCTGTCACGGGTGACCATGAAGGTGCCCCACACAGGGCACACCTGGGTGACCCTGCTGGGGCACCCCCAGGGGTGCACGGGGAGCCTCTCCAAGGGGACAGGTTGCTCTCTTAAGCCTTGGTTGCCCCAAAAGAAGAAGAAACAAAAGAAAAAGAAAACAGCAAGAGGAAACTATTTGTCAAGTTTTGTAAGCAGATGTCAAACAAAGGGGTATAACGGAGAAGACAAATCCAAACTTTGCGAGGTTTCTTATTACCTTCTTAGGAAAGAACCCCAAGAAATCTGGGAATAGGCGACTTTAATGAAATCTTGCATGCATTCAGCCTGAGGTATAAATCGAGGCGCAGGTTTTGTTTGCACTCCAAAGCCATTATGAGCTTTATGTTTGTAATTTTCCATATATTTTATTGCAGAATAATGCCACCAAGTGCTAACAGCTGCCCAGAAGGGACTGTGATGGGGAGCGGCTGTCTTGAAACGTAAAGCCAGCATCCCAACTTTAATAACATTAATAGGTTTTTCAAGCTGCCCAAGCAAGCTCAGAGCCGAGGCTGATTGCCTGGCATCCCTGTGCACCACCTGGCTTGGCACACATTAACGCAACAGCCACTGACTGCACTATCCCATGGGATTAAAAATCCCTGGTCCCATCGTGGTACGGGGCTGCGACAGGACGATGTGAATGCTGGAGGATGCAGGTCTAAAGTTATCGAATATTTGGGTGCAGCGGGGGGCAAAGCCATTGCACTGAAATTACCAAGCAATAAGCAGATGAGCTGGATTAGCGGGAGGCACTTTCCCAGGGACAAGGGCAAAGAACCTTGGGCTGGGATTTGCCAGATTTGCTGGGAACTGCCTGTTTCCACAGCTCTTTGCATCCTTCTTGGAACTATCCCAAGCCACAAACTCATTCTTTCCTGCTCTGAAGCAGGACACACGCTTGCGTGTTTGGGTCCCGAGGGTCGTCTTGGTGCAACCCAGGTGCTCCTCAGCAGCTCGCACCCAGCTTGCAGCCCTTCTCCCTGCTTCAGCTCCCCCTTTTATAAGCAAAAATCATAAGCCTGACCCCCCCCCAACACAAAGACTTCTGTGACGTGGCAATGAAGACTGGGAAGGAAAATCAACGCCTGGCAGGAAGGATGCTCCAGGGAGGATTATTTTGAACCACGGCCCATTTAGTTGAAAAAAATGGAGTGAAAAAAAAAGTCCCCTTGCAGGGGCAGCAGCGGGTTATGCTGGAGGGACGATGCCTGCAGGCAGGCTGTGACAGCACGGGACCACCGAGGCTTGTGCTGGCACCGAAAAGAAAAGCCAAAAACCCAGGGGAGACTGGAGCTGTGCTGCTGGGCTGAGACACCAGTGTTCACTGGGGGAGTTGGTTTAGGCAAAAAGAGATTAAAAATATACAAGGGCCTTAACTCTGCTGCTGGAGGGCAGGAGAAGGGAGGGCTGCCAGAAAACAACATCCCCTCCGGACTGCTTATTGCAATGATTCCTGCTAAAGAGGACTTTTCTCGGGAGCTGCTGACTCTCAGCCACGGCAGAGCCACGGGACCATGACCAAGCTCGTCTCGGTGCTTCCTAGAAAGCTCCTTGCTCCAGGGCTGCTGGCAGAGCTGCAGACAGCAGGTAACAGGGACTGGGGTTTTTCCACCCCTCCGCAGCGGTACAAGGTCTGGCCTCGCTGCTTTTCCCACCCGATGGCTGGACTGGGACTTGGGGATTAATTAAAGGTGGTTTTATGAGAAGATGACAGTGGCATGTGGCAGGAAAAAGCCCAACCAGGGATGGGGAGAGGAGGGTGCAGCAGCACATCCCCAGCCAGCGCCCTGGGCAGTGCACGCTTCAGGGTGGGGGGCAGCACAGACACGGGAAGGTGGTGCTTCATTAGCCCAAGGGAGAAGCAAACCTCGTTAGCAGAGGCAGGGTGCCAAGCGAACCAGGCTATGCCATGCCACGGCTGTGCGCCAGCCACCCCCCCCACCCCCCACCCCCCACGTGGAGACCCCCCCCTGCTGATGCAGGGGCCTCTGCAACCACGCTACACGCTTTGTGTACAAAACTATTTTTTGGGTTTTTTTTTATGCACAAAAATAGTGTCTACACTATTGTAGAGCATTAATTATATAGCATCATTAATTAAAATTAAGAATCCATGCGGGCACGTGGGGCACGGAGGGTCTTGGTCTGCAAACCACCCCAGCCTGGCAGCAAGGCTGGCAACCCACACCCCCCCCTGGGGGAAATAAGGCAAAGGGAGAGGGTCTTACCTCATATATATAATCGAAGAGCTCTAGTATAGTGAGGATGCTAGCACCGATAAATAGCCCCATCTGGCCTCCAATGTCACCTGGGAGAGAGAACAGCACGTGGATGGTTTGCACCCCTGGGGTAAATGCTCTGAGAGGCACCCGTGCAACTGTGGGGCAGCTGCCCTGGGTGCTGCCGTCCCCAGAAGGGGAGAAATGCAAGGGGTGACCCCCAGAAACACCAACAGCTCTAATGCTGTGAAAAGCATCCCAGGAAGGATGCTGCCGGCCACCAAAGCATCTTTCCTGCTAACGAGGCCATCAGCTGGAAGCCTAATGAGGATGCGATACTGCACACTGGCATCTGAGGAAGCCATCTGTCAGAGTCAGACAGCTGGCTTCATCCCAGGAATCCCAAAGCCCAATTCCCAAACTGGGTGAGGGAAGGAAAAAAAAGATGCTGGAGAAGAATTAGGTAACATCCCCTGGAGCCGAGAAAAAACCCAAACCTGCCAAAGAGAGGACAGGGAAGCAGCCTGCTTTTTTAGAGGAGCATCTCCAGGCTGTCTCTGCTCAAGTCCCCCAAGGGCTGCGGAGGAGGCACCACGGGGAGAGATTTCCAGGAATCTGCTGGGAAGGTAACTGCTGACATGAGCTGCCAAACCAGGCGCTTCAGGGAAGACAAATCTCTTGGATTTTGCTGCAAAGCACCCTCGGTTCAACTGCAATGCTCCCCAGAGCAAAGGCACGCGCGGGTGGAGGGGCCACGGGACCTTTGCTGGGTGTCCGTGAGACAGGGGAAAAACGGTGCTTGGGGGCAAAGTGCTGGTTCCAAAGGGGGGGTCTGGGGGAAAGGTGAGACCCTGTCCACAGCCCGCAGTGCCCTGGGAACAAGGGTCATGCAAGGCTGTGTCAAAGAGGCTTCCTCACCAGCCTCCTCTTCCTCACTGTAGCACTCCTGGGGAACCCACAGCAGGCACCGAAGGGCTCACAGCATGTGTGTTTTGCAGAGCTACTGCTGTGGGGTGACGTGGGGACACCCGCTGGGACGTGGGGTGCTCTGCTCCCCACGGTGTGCCCACCCCAGGGCAGACTCACAGCAGCCAGCCCCATGGGATGACCCAGCTCCAGCTTTCAAAGAAAGGTGCTGATCGCTCCCTGCACCCCAAGAGGGATGTGGGGCTTGGGGGGGGGGGGGGGGCTTCAAGGCTGAGCGTGGGTACAGAGCATGCTTGCTTGTCCTGACCAAACACCTTCACCCCTAAACCCAATGGGTCCCCAGCACCCAAATCTGCAGGTGGCACCACCAAAGCCTGACCCAGTTTGAGAGTGAGCAACCCAACATCTCCCCCACCTTCTCCATCAAGCTGTGGGGCACCACCCAAAGGAAAAGAGCTCAGAGTCCTGGCTGGAAGGAAGGATGGATTTAGAGCACGTCAAAGGTGATGGGTACATGGTTTTAAGAGCTGTCCTCCACACGCTGCCCTTCCAGCGTGGGGGGTACCACAGAGAGCACCCAACACCCACTCAGCCCCATGTTTGCCAAATGACAGGGCCCTGGGAGCAAGCAGAGGTGGAGCAGCTCATGTTAACCTTCCACGGGTGACACACAGATGCTGTGGTCCCTGGGATGCTCCTGGCATGGCTTGGTGTTGGAAGGAAAATACGAGATGGGGTTGAAAGTGTGCTGGCCAGGAAGGTGTCTGGGACCTTGCTGGGACCTTCAAGGCATCGCACATAGACTGTGCACCCACTCAGCGCATCCGTCTGTCCCACAAACACACTTGGACACCAGCACAGGCCCACACGGACTCCAAACTGCACCCCTGATCTCTCCTTACCAAGTAAGGCTGCCACTTCATAGGCTTTCTTCTGCTCAATTGTCTCATAGTTGAGTGCTTCAAAAAATATGTCCAGCACAAGAATATTCTCTCTGTAGAAAGAGGACAACAGCATCAGCCCACCAGTCACCACTGGCCTCGTGTGCTTTGGGACAAGGAAAAAAAAAAAAAAAGGACTTTAGGGCTTTATTGCCCTCCCTGTCCTGACTGTTCTCTTTCTGGGGTCCTCAGCAGCCCACAGACACTTGGAGACCTTCAGGAGACCACAGGGCACCGGTAGGACCCCGGCAGCCTTAGCAGAAGCTGGAGAAAGATCTCTCATGATCTGAGCTCTGCACCTCACTTTGAGGATAACGGCAAGAGCCCAAAGGATGCTTTACTATGGGATAACTCCTGCTGCCTCCACAAGGCAATAACGTGCCCAGGGCTCGGAGAGGGCCAAGACGGTGGCTGCCTGAGCTCCCCAGCCCAGACTAAGGTACGCAGCAGCCGCTATCTCAGACGGGGCCAGCAAGACTGGGCTTCCCCATCAAAGTCAGAGGAGATTTTGCATAGTTTTTTTTTGGTGGGTATGGGGTATGCTCCTGAAGACAAGGCCAGGGAAGGAACACACAGCTGTCTGGAAACGTGTGTGCTCAGGGGAAAGCAACCTACACCTCATCTCTGCGAGGGTTTCACCCTAACCCTCCCTGGAGGACATACCTCTGCTGGGTGATGGAGGCACGGGCAAGCTCTGCTCTCAGCACAGGCTGGTTTTAACAGCCCGTGAGGCTTTACAGACACTTTGCCCCCATAAAGCAAAGGAGCCGTTTTCTGCAACACTCACGAGATATATTTTTCTGACTTGTTGAACTTCTTCTCCAGGTACTTGGCCGAGGTCTTGCTGGGGATCTTGACCATGGAGAGCTCTTTGTTGTATCTGGTCAGGTTACAGGGTGTCCTGCAGATGCAGTAATTGCTGTCCTTCTCAGCAAGCAAACCTGGAGAAGGTCACAGAGTTAGATCTCGCAGAGGCAGGGACACACAGAGGTCATGCCACCAGGGAGAGGCCAAGGAGGCACACCTCACAAGAGCTGCAAGAAATCCAGTCCCGGCCATTTCTCTCCCACTTCACTGCACAGTCACCCCCACCCCCCATCTTGGAGAGGGGCCTTTTGCTGGAGGAGGCTGCGCTGTTACCAGCATCTCCTTGGGGAACGTGGGGTGACTGAGCCTCCTCAATCCCGACCCAGAATGGGTCCCTCCATCCCAAACCCGGCCCCGGAGGTGCTCCCCACCTACACAGCCCAGGGTGCCCGTTATCCCCAGGGCTTCTGTGCTGGTGGAGCTCCATGCCACACGTAGAACCAGAAGACACTTTATCCCAGGGTGCGCCCAGCCCTTCTCAACGAGTTGTGTCTCAGCAAGACCCATTTCTGGGATGCAGCTGCTCTAGGTCACCCCAGTCCTGCCAGCCAGGAGGCTGCTGGATGTCCCTCCAGCCTGGGACGCCCACGGTACCCAGGGATACCCCTTGGTACTCACCGAGCGCAGGCTCTGCGCACTCCTTGTACTGCTCCGGGGTACAGAAGGGAGCATCCCCTGCGTGGAAAGGACACGACCATCAGTGGACATCAGCCCCAGCCGCTGCAAGGGAGCTGGGGACCCCTGGGCTCTCCGTGGGGACCACAAGGACCTCCCTTTAACAAAGTGAACCCAGGTTGGGGATGGGCAACCCCACCTCTGCCTGCCATGGGGGCCTTCTCCTGCAATCTGGGGAGGGGGCTGTTGGAAATACCACCCAGGGGTGTTAACTGGTGCTTAATAAGGGGAAATGAGACTCACGTCCCTCTGCCGTGTCTTGCCCCTATTTCAGGGCATTTTGCAAAGGCTATTAGCATCCCTCTTTCCTTAGGGAAAGGTATTCCCAGCTGTTTTAATCCCTGGTCCCTTTCCAGCCTGTTAACCCTGAATGACCCAGGCTGGGTGGAGGGAGGGGGTCCTGCCCCCCCAGCACACTGACCTGGCATGTGAACCATTCTGCAGTTGCAGTTTTCCACAATGTACCGGGTCTCGCAGTCGATCCTGCAAGCCGTGATGCTGTAAACGGGAAAGAAGTCTAAGCCCATGTCCGACGAGCGGCATTCACCCCACGGCGGAGGCAGGTACGTCAGCTGCAAGAGAGGGAGGAGCGGGGTGTCAGGGGATGCTGGGGACCGGCCGCCAGGAGTGGGGCGCAGCATCTCTCCCCTTTTCCCACAGAGGAGACCCAGAGCCCAATTTTCATGATGTTTTTAAGGAGGGGACCAAGCGGTGGTGTTGCAAGGGAAGGCCACAGCATGACTTTTGCCAAGTGAGAGACTTCAGCGAGCTCTTCTGCTCCAGAGCTGCTCTGCTGCATCCCTCCGACCCAGCATCTTCTGGAGCAGAGCCGCAGCAGGACGGTGCAGTGGAGAGGTGCAGAACCAGAGGTTCTCCAAGGCCAGCTCTGTGGTCTTTCTTGCTCCATTGGGAAAATCCTGCCCATGCAAGGACCGAGGGGGAGGCTCCGACCTGCAAATCGTCTCACACTTCGGTGAGAGCACAGGGCACCAGCGTGTCGACAGCTCCCGTCTCCAGCTTACTGTAACCTCCGAGGTGTGCCGCTACGTGCCACTCCTGGGGACAACGCAGACACTGCTGGTGACGCTGAGGAGCAGAAACTGGTGGCAGCGAGATGCTGGCGATGGTTGTGATTGCTCTGGCGTGAGCAAAGCTGCCACGTTTGCACCATCCCCTTCTTCAGGCACTTTTCTTGTTTATGAAAACGCAGCAGATCAATCACAGCCCTCAGAGAGGGCCAGGGGCTTGGCAAGCACATGGAAGGGACCAGGAACAGTTCAGGAACTAGAGGTTGCTGCTGAAAGTGAAAAAATGCCACGGGAAGGGCGTACCGGTGCCATAAGGAGCCTCCAAACCTTCACGCTCCCCAGGGAGGGATGGCTTTGCTCAGCGGTACTGCCACGGGCGATGGTGCTGGCTGCGGAGCAGTACCTCGCCCCGGTGTCAGAGCAGGCAGACGAGTCAGTCATGCCCTTTCCTGAACCCACGCTCAGGGAGAGCCCTGTGCTGCTAGATAGACATTATCCACTCTCCTGGCACCCCACGATGCTAAGGAACGTGTCATCTTCTCCCCCATTTGCACACCACCTTGCGTGAGCCTCACACGCTGCTCTGCTCCGTGCTAGTGCGATGCAAACCCTTCTGCTGCCACCGCTCTGCTCAGCACAACGCAGAGATAAACGGGGCTCCACAAGCCACCACAGAAACCTTAATTCGGAGCCTAGAACACACCGGAGGAACACCGCTCACCCTCTGGCCCCCACGGCCAAATCTACCTTGTTTCTCCCCTGTCTGCAGCTTGGCAGCCTTCCCCATTTCTCTTTATCTTTGCTAAATGCTCTGCACTCCTCTTTGCTAGCGAGCAGAAAATAGCATTCCCCCAGCCCCTCCTTCCCTCTGTTTTAAAGCAGCGTCCAATTTGCTGTGCTTTGCTCCAAACACAGAACGTTTTGTGCTGGCAAAGCACGTTGGCTGAACAAAAACATTCCTTTAAAAAAAAAAAAAAAAAGAGTAACGTTAACCACCTCCTAAAATAAATATGTAAACACGTGCTTGATGGACTTCGAGCCTCGGACCTGGTGGCCAGGCTCTGCGGTCCTGGCTTTGGGTTTCTGATGGGAAAGGGAGGAGAAAAGAGACGACCCACAAAGTGAAGGCACATTGCAGATGCTGTTGGATAAATCACAAGCCCGTGAATCCTTCAGGCACGGACCTGGGGTAACTATGACAAAATCACCGTGGTGCGTGCTGTGTGGAGCCCATGCCCCGCTCTAGGTCTGCCCCATGAGATCTGCTGCAAGAGCCCAGCTCCAGCTCTCCAAAGCACCCTGTGGAAAGATGCTCACCTTGTGCACCAGCTCGCAGTGCTGGGCCACTCCCCGGGGCTTCGACTTAAGAACCACTCAGACATGAAAAGCCCATTATGGGCTTCCATCGCAGCCAGGAAGAGAACGGCCAGATGCTGGGATGAACGTGTCTTGTGCTGGGGAGCTGGGTACGGGAGAAGGTCTGCCTTGGAGGAGCACTTTGCTTGCTGCATCAACAGGCACTGTACTGGTTCCCAGTTACTTCTGTCTTCAACAGGCTGATGCAGGCTTTAAGGGACCAGCTGGAACCACGGACATGGCAGCCCTGTGGCATCCCCATCTTCTAGATGAGCTGCGGGACCTCCTCTTGATGATCGAGGTAGTTCAAGGTCTTCCTTTGCATGACCGCAAGGCCAGACCTGAGAAAAACTCAGACCTCACTCGCACGAGGGTGAAGGGGGTCTCCATGTGGTGGCCAACCCCCCTCAGGCTCTCTGGCTTGTCCCACCAGCCGGCAATCACCAACTCCCTCCCCCTGCTCCATCACCCCTGGCCTCAAGTGCCAACGAGGTGGAAAACGTTGCAGCGACCTTCAGCCGCAGCAGGTCTGCGTGGTCCCCTCAGCACACGGGCGAGGGAACGGGACGCCATGCACGCCAGAGCCGGCATCACCCATGGGTGCTGGGCTGCTCGCGGAGGGACGTGAGCTCTGCCATTCCCCGGATCTGCCTCAACCCACGCTGCCGCTCAAGCTGCTTTGAAAAGCAGCAGCAGTGAGAGCTGCTGGGCTGCTCGGAGCGCCAGGAACCCACCCCTGTGCGCAGGGGGTCCAGCCGGCAGCGCTGCAACAGCCGCATCAGGGGGGAAGATGCAGCAGGTGCTGGAGGGTTCCCATCTGCGGGGACCAGCTGAAGCATTAAGGGAAAATTAAAAAAAAAAACAAGCCACAAACATTTCCCAGTAATCTCAGCATCCTCCAAGAAACGGGCCTGGCTCTGAGCGGGGTGGTTTTGAAAGTCAGCACAGCAGCACCTTGGAATGAAAGTATCAAGAGCTTCTTTGTGACAGTAGTGAAGTGCTGTTTGAAGGGGATCTTTTCTCATTTGCTTTACACTTGCAATATAATAGAGTACCAGATGCCATCATTTAGTCATCCGCGGTGGAGAAAAGGGCCCATATGTTGCACGTTGTATGATAAGGGAGAATAAATAATTGCAGTCTCAGATGGTATCGGTTCTCTTCCAAGTACAGCTACACACAAATCTTTTAAGCCCTTTAAATTTTATTCTGAATGTAGGTGACGGGATCCAGAAACGATGAAGTGATGATCAGATATTTAGCTTACACACTTTTTTGCTCAGCCAACATTGGATTTAAGCCCTGGTGCTCGCGAACCAGCATCGCATCCACAGGAGGTGTACAGGCTGAACGATTAATTAAACTCTAATCAATGCAACTTCATTAGCAGAGTTATAGCCCCTTTTGTAGCCAGGACCACGAGCACCGGCTGCCCCTATACTGCAAAGCAAAGCTGGCCTGCATCTCCCCAGAAGCGTGGCATTCCTCGGGGATTTGCTGCCTTGGCACCCACACAACCCCGTGCACACGCTCGCACAAGTGTGCCAGGGCAATTTGCTTCCCTCCAGCTTCCGAAACACGCAGGACCAGGGGCAACACCTCTCCCTGGCCACACGCCAAGACTTCTGCTCTCCCCATCGCGCTCTCAATCGCTGCCACTTCAGAGCAGAAGCAGCCTCCTGGTACACGTACCGCTGGCGGAGGTTTTGTTGCTCTGCAGTATAAAGGCTTTCCCCGTTCTGGAGAAAAGCACGCCGCGTCTGGGTCTGGCAGCAGACTCCAGGGAAGCTCCACGTTTGACTTTTTGAAGGAAATTTCCCCAGTGAAACTCCCGGCCGTGCTGCAGAGCCTGCTCAGCTGTGCCACAGGCACCTCGGTGCTGCCTTGGTTTATATTAATCCCTCCTTCTTACATCTCTGTGCCACAGGGCAGGGGTGCCTCGCTGCTGGCCGTGCCTCCGAGCCGAGCCCTGAGATGCAGCAGCTGTAACCAAAGCATCTCCCACAGCCGGGGGACCAGCACCGGGCATCCAGCACTTCCCCCTCCATCCCTGGCTCGGTGGGATCCAGCACTTCCCCCTCCATCCCTGGATCCAGGATCCAGCATCCAGCACTTCCCCCTCCATCCCTGGCTCAGGCATCCAGCACTTCCCCCTCCATCATCCAGCACTTCCCCCTCCATCCCTGGATCCAAGATC
>JAVJGJ010000042.1:2140979-2151542 GCA_035590215.1 Microhierax caerulescens | reverse complement strand
CCCCCTTCATCATCCAGCACTTCCCCCTACATCCCTGGCTTGGGCATCCAGCACGTCCCCCTCCATCATCCAGCACTTCCCCCCTGCATCCCTGGCTCGGTGGGAAGCAGCGCTGCAGCAAGGGCTCATTTGAAGTACGACAGGCAAATCTGTGCTTCTTAACGGGCAAGATTTTAGAGACAAATCTCCCTGGGCTGGCAGGGTCAGACCCTCCCTCCCTTGAGCAAGTCAGTGAACTCGTCTCCAAGGGGCTCATCAAGGGCTGTTACCTGCAGCTTCCACAGTAATTACAGCTTGAAAGAGTCGTTGCTTCTCTCACACTCTGTAATTTGTAATCAGAAGCAAACTCTCAACTGATCAGCAGTCAGACATGGATACAGGACCTCTCCGGAGGGAGAAGGCACATCATCAGGGACAGGGCTCTGCGGAGAACAGGGGACCCACATCTCCCAGATCCTGCCTCAACATCCAAAGGTAATTTTCTCCCAGAAATCTCCCTTCGCCTTTCCCAGGTGGTTCTGTGGAGCAGGCACCAACGCACCAAGCCTCTGATGGAGTCAGCTCTTGTCCTGACCTTTTATTTCCAATTATCTCTGAAGGCGGCTGCTCTCTTCGCATCCGTGTCCGCAGCCACGGCAGCGCTGCTCACCCGTACGAGGTGACTGCCAGCACCGCCACGCCGCGTCCCCCACAACGCTCCCTCTTATCCCTCAAAGGAGACATTATCCAGCCCCAGAGCTGGGTATGGTTTTACCCATCAAATCTTCTCCCTGGCAGTGGAAGACTCCAACCAAGGGGCCAAACTCTTCCGCAGGGTTTCCCGCCCTGAAGTGCAATGGAGCGGAATCCCAAATTTCTTCCTTCCAGCCCCCGGGGCTTCTCCTGACACAGACCAGCCGCATCCCTGCTCCAGCTGCCTCTCCCGCCTCGGCACAGGACTCCCAACGCCCTGCATGCCCTGTGGTTAACGCAACGGTCAACCCACCCATCAGAGCACCCCTCCTGAACCTTCTCCTCGGCCAAACAGGGCTGCAGCCTTCAAGCAAAGCCTTCACCCCCAAAGCGCTCGGCCCCACAGAGCTGTCCCAGCAACTTGTTTTAAACATTTGCCATTTGATTCTCGTGCCCACGATGCCCAGGAGCCCACTGCATCGCCTGGAGGAGCACAGCGGGGAGCCAAGCCCACCCGGCCAGCCAGCAAGCAGGACCACGCGTGACGGAGCGATCCTGCAAAGCACCGCCGTGCAAACGACGTCGAGGGGAGAGATGCTAATTGGATTTGATTCCTCTCCCATGCAGCCCCTCCCGGGCGGCGTGCAGCCATGCAGTCGCCTCCTTCTCGTGCAAGAATCATCTTCCTTTCTTCCAGATGATGCTAATTTGGGGTTGGCGGGAGGGCTCCAGCGCTGGACCTGTGGAGGCTGCCCCAGGATGCTGAGCTGCTCCCCTCCAACCCGCTCTGCTACCACCAGAGAAAAGCTATTTTTCTGTGAAGCTGGAGGGCAAAAAAAACCCCAAACCACACAAGAAAAGCCAAAAAGCAGGGGTAAGGGCAGCAGGGACAGTTTCTGCCCTCGGTTCCCGCAGGAGGGGGAGGGTAGCGCTGGGCTCTGAGCTTTGTCCTGCTGCTGTGGCAGCTTTCCAAGGGCGCACACCCCTCCCCGGCACCGCGCCGTCTCACGCTGATAGAAATTCAGCTTCAGCCTCTAACTGAGGTTGACAAACTCACGTCCTCACGCTTTCGCAGTCGTTAATACTCAACTAATTAATGAAATGCTTTTTAAATTCTCTTGATCCCAGCTATTTGGGATTACGACAATCACTTACAAACTGGCAGGCGCCAAAAGGGAAAGGAACAAATCGACTTGTCTCCTTAAAAGCAGGATGGATTGCCCAAAACGGGAGGAAAAGAAGGGCTGCTCTTGGGAAATGGGGGGGGGGAAGCGGGTTGTGGCGGCAGGGGCTGTTCACCACAGCCTCCCTCCTGCCTTGACCCTTCTTCCCAGCCAGGCTGCTGCCCTTCACACGCTGCTCTTGGCACTAAGCCTCCCGGTAACTGCCAGCATCTGTCTGCAGCTGGAGAGGTCTTTTTATGAAATTTATTTGAAGTGGTACCCCTGTTTTTTCCGTATGTGTCATTTTGCATAATAGGCAAGGTGTGGAAACGCGGCGGTGGTGTTTCCAGCATGAGGTTGGGGCAGGTTCAGCCCGGTTTGCAGCTGGGCTGTGATGGATCCCGCTTGGGGATGTATCCTGCATTGACTTGGCGCTGGGCTAAGCTCAGCCCCTCTCCTGCCTCCTCCACGTGTGGGTCCCCACCTGATGCCAGCGAACTTCAGGCAGCGATCAGCAAGGAGGGATGCAAACCTCTCCCCAAATGTTGCAATATCCAGATGGGGTGTGTTTGCATTTACTCCAAAAGAAATAATAACCAGAAACCTCTGTTCTTTAATGAGACATCAAATGGCATCAACTTAATAGAATTTCAATCCCAGGCAGCCTTAGCACTTGTAAAATGCTTAAAAAGCTCGGCATACACACAGCTCGTTGGCACCATCCCCCAGTTAATGATGCTGGAAGTTGTCTGTTTGCCGTCTCCCTTTGCCATGCCGGTGTGATACAGCTGTTCCTTCCCATTTGCTCCCTTCACACAAGCACCAAAGGTTGTCTGTAAGGACATGTGCTTAACCCTTCCAGCACCTGGAAGGTCCTGCTGAGCAGAGCTCGGGGAAGGTACAC
Source organism: Microhierax caerulescens (assembly GCA_035590215.1). Classification (NCBI taxonomy): domain Eukaryota; kingdom Metazoa; phylum Chordata; class Aves; order Falconiformes; family Falconidae; genus Microhierax; species Microhierax caerulescens. Next base: position 2,148,803 of record JAVJGJ010000042.1, on the reverse strand, counting down.
AACCCACGAGTCCCCGGGTAGTGGAGGTGAGTGGGCATTTGAAGAAAAACGTGATCTTGGAGCTCCAGGCTCCTCTGGGTGCCCGTTTCCTTGGAAATAATTTTGCAAATCGATTAACAGTATAGAAACCTCCTGCAGCTCCCCAAGACGTCGAGGGCAGCCCCTTCTGAGCCTCAGGTTTGCTCCCAGGACCTGCTGGGCGGCTGCTCCCGGCATGTGCCGCACTGACCATCTACAAAGCACTTCTGGCTCCCCCTAAATGAGTCGCACCCTTTGCTCAGGAGCAAACTCGGTCCTGAATTGCAAGAAACTGCCCTCTCCCTCCCGATCACACCCTTGGCATGTCGATAGGCGGCAGAAGTGACTGTTCCCCCTCGTTCTGCCAGACCCGCTGGCTGGATGTGCCGGACCACACGGCCACGCTCGTACAGAGGTTCCAGTTCAGGGCTTGAAAGTGGGAGTGGGACCCTCTGGAGCTCTCCTGGCCTCAGCGTTCAGCTTTCCATCCTTTTTAAAATATCCTCTTATCCATATAATACGGTGAAGGGTTAGCAGGAGCACCCAGCCCATTACTTCTCCTACATCCCTGATGTTTTCTCTTTCTGACCTCCTTCCTAAGCGAGCCCTTTCCAATCCCCGCCTGCCCAGACGCACCGTTCCTGGCCCTGACTCATTTCTATCTCTTGCCTCCAAAGCCATTTTCTTTTATATCCTTTTACGAACGGGCTGATTCACTCCTAATGCCGTTTTGTAAGCAGAACCACTCTGCTGCCCTGCAAAACCAGCCACGCGATCGTTTCCTTCCATCTCCTGCTCTGAATCGCTCCTGTGCAATGAAGTTTCCTCTGTGGCTGGCCACCACCGCTTGCCGGTTTTGCTTCTCGTTGCTGAATTAATTCAGAGTCTGATGACACGCTGGAGGAAATCGACTGGGAGAGTGTGTGGGATTGAGGGGAACAAAAAGGAATCAGAGAGTGAATGTTTTTCCAGGAGGAGGTGTAAGACTGTAGGTAGGAGAAGATGCTCTGAGCGAGGGTTAGGAAACATGGGAAATGCTATTTAATTGCTCCTGGTTTTCAAATGCCACTGCCTACAGCCTGCCTGGGTTCAGAGCAGTCACTGCCAGACCCCAAGTCCTGTTCTCCTGCCTCTGTAATTACACTTTTGATGCTGCAGTTGTTGGTAGTGATGCTCTCTGTCCCATGCAAACATTACGAGGGGATGAGTCTCCAAGGCACACTAGAGTCCTATTAAACAATACTGCTCCATCTTCAAACCTGTTGCTTAATTGAAGCCTCTTAAATTTTTATTGCCAAGTTTGCAGAAATTGCCATTTTTAGTGCGCTTTTCATCCTCTCTAACGTGCTGTGCCGATAGCGTAGCAGGGAGCAGCCGAGCTGGGGAAGTAAAATTATCTGATCCCATCATTTATGGGAGAGGCTCGGGTGATGCTGCTGAGATGCAGCGACGATGCTGTAAAGCCCAGCTGGAAAAAGGGGATGCAAAGCCAGGAGGAATTTATCTTTTTTCCAGGGGATCAGCCCTCTGAAATAGAATTCCAGTCTGCCCACCCATGCCTTGGTGCTGTGGTCCAGTGCAGGGGTATGGGTGGACGTTGCAGCCTCCCCAGGGCCGTGGACAACACAAGGTCCAGAGAGGCTTGTTATAGCACCAGGCTCACCCAAAAGAGCCAGGAAAAGGGAAAAATCGCGGTGGCTCCCTCCAAAGTCAGGAGCGGCGGGAGCTGAAGGGCACTGCCCTACTCAGGGTGGTCCTGCGCTCCCTTGGGACCCGTTTGGAGGGTGACGGCACGGCGTGCCCCGAGCCAGCTCCTACACAGCTCAGGGCTTTGCCCATTCATGAGAAAACAAACCTTATTCATTAGACTCAGCAATTGCCATGGAAACCGCTCCCCTGTGCGACTGGAGACCAGAGCATCTCTCGCTGCAAGGCGCAATGGGGACCGCAGCCGGCTCTCCCCGTGTAAAACGGTGTGAAACCCCCCGAAAACAGCAGCTGTGGCCTCGCACGTCCGTGTAAACCGCTCCAGCTCCTCTCACGTCGCATTCAGACACAGCCACTGCCACGGCGTACGGAAGCTAAGCCAGAGAGGAGGCTTTCCACCGTGCTCCATCAAGGCACTCTGGTTTTAATTGCAACCGTCCATCATGTGCTGCCTTCTGCTGCGCCACCTCCTGAGTCGCTTTGGGGAGCTCAGTCCTGGCTCCTCCTCAACTTCAGGAGACTGTTCAGCCTGAGATTTCAGGCAGAAAGCATCTCCCTTCGGCCACGAGTCCGCAGCGAAGAAACAGCTTGGCCTATATAACCAAACCCCACGTTTTATGGAGGAAACCTCCTGCTGGCATTGCCTTTGCAGGATCGCTTTTGCTGACTCAGCACGTGCAGCCGATCCGCATGCAAAGTCCTTTCTACCACGCCACTAGTGCAAACCAGCATGAGATTGTCGCTGCATTAATGATGCAGTTCCCAGACTAGTAAATGCATCTTAAAAGCGTCACTCTGCAGGAATCAGAGGGCTCAGCTACTGCAGAAGGAAAAGAAAAGCTGATTTCGTTCCCTTTTTTAGACTGACAGCTAATTTAAAAGGGAGATTTAATGAGATCATGCACCATCGTGGAGTCAAGAGTTTGCTTTCGACAAGGGGCTTTTGGAAAGCTCTCGGTATAAAGACCCAGGATTTATCGCCCCAGCACCAAGTGCAAGTCCCCATGTGCGCTAAGCAGCCGCATGCCTGGAAAGGCAGGGAAGCAGTGAGCAAAGCCCAGTAAATACTTTTACTTCCAGACTGGGATGGGGGATGAATTTGATTTGAGCATGGCCGCAGGGAAGAGTAACAAAGCCTGAAAGCAAGCCACGAGCCTCTAAACCCGTCCCAAAGAAATCCCCTCCACCCCAAAGCCCGTCTCAAAGACGCTGCACGGCTCCCAGCGTCGCACCGAGGCAGGGCTGCCCAATTCCGCACCCCTTGTTTTTATCGCTGGGAAACGTGCTTGTAACTACCACAGAAGCTGCTCCGAGCTGGGAGATGTGAAACGACCTTCTCTTTATCTTTATTTCTATTCCTCTCCAGCTGGAGGATCATTTCACTTATCTTTCATGGCATAAAATATATGGTTTAGGACCCCGTAACTGGCTGGACTCAGTCCTCTGGGTGATGTTCATGGGCTTTTCCACCTTTTCCTCCGGCTTACTGAAGAAGCAGCACATGCCTGCCTCAGATGTAGAGGTTTAATATAAAAAAAAAACCCCAACGATTAAATCGGGGGTCTGAATCAAAGATGTGCATTCAGGGCTTCAGAAGGTGGGTGATGCCCAGCTGGTCCCTGCGGGGTAATTAGAGGAGGCAGTAGCATGTGTACGCTGTAACGGTTGTAATTAGGTTAAAAAAATGACTTTGTGGAGAGGAGGGACTGGGGGAGGCTGCATCGCCCAGGGAGCTGAATGCCGTTCCAGGCAGGCGGCACATCACCTGGGTAAGGGCTCTGCAGCCCGCGGTGTCATTTCAAACCGGTGACAGAGCCCCTGACCCCCAGCAGAAACATGCCCTTCCCCCTCCCGGCACCAAAGGTCTGGCAAACCCTGCAGAGGAGGGACACGCTCGAGCCGAGATTCCCCCCAGATCTGTTTTCCTTGTCACCACCTACATCTTCCCTGCCTGGGAGGAGGGATTTGGAGAGGGATAGGTTTCTCTCCCCTCCCTCTCAGCTGGCTGTCTTCCTGATAGGAAACCTAATTATTTTTACTAGAAATAATGAAATAGTTAACGCTGGCAATGGGATGGGGAAGATCTACAGCCGCTGCCTCAAAATTGTCTCCAGCATTTACACTATTTCTATCTTAAAAGTCCTTGAGATGCTCGCGGCAGGCTCCAGCTCCCGAATCTTCCTGAAGCTGGGACGTTTAAGGAAGACAAATCTTTCCACGTACCGCCGGCGCGGCCAGCCGCGGCTGAGTTGAGGAGGTGTTGCCAAACCCCTGCAGCATCAGAAGGCTGCGGCGCCCACCGCGATGCCCTGCACGGGGCACGCCGAGCGCCGCGCAAAGGGCTGGTGCTGCCCTCCTGGGTGGGCACCCTCGGCACCTCCGCCAACAGCTTCTCTCCGGAGCTAATGTGGTCTCGCTAAGTGGGTGCTGATTCTGTCGAGGTATTTTTCACCGCTGATAATTTGCTCAACAAAAATCCTGCTCTTTGCTGCTGAGCAAAGAGGAGGGGGCTTCGCCCAAAGGCGCACGCGTGCTGGAGAGCCCCGGGCTGCTGCGTGAGATGACCAAGGCACACAAGGCATTCAATGCCCGGTAATTACTATCAATGGTTCTGGTGCTAATTAATCAGTTTTCCATCCTTCCAGATCCTTTACCTTGCAGTACGCCCCACGTAAGCAATGGGGAACGGTGCTGGGTACCCTGGGGCCGCAGAAAGCAGCTGCGGAGAGAGGTGAGGATGCTGGGGATGCAAGGCATGGCTTGTGTCGAGGGAATGGGTGTGAAAAACACCCACGATGGCTTTTCAAGCCCGTTTCTGCTTTGGACTTCAGCAGTTGCTGCCTCAGCCCCCAAAAAGTCCCTTTGCCTTTGCCATTACTAAGGTGTTACGCTCCAAACAAGAGCCCCGCGTGCTAATGAAGCTGCTCATTTTCTCCAGCCCACTGGACTTCCCCCAAGATACAAACTGACGGCAGCAAAACATTCCTCTGCTTTAATTGAGAAGCGTCCACCTGGTGCTCGCCCACCGGGAACCCACACCGTTCGTTATCTTCTAGATGGTTACACACAAGCGTGCCATAATGAAGGAGAAAAGATCTGCATCCAGGCTTGCTGAAATGCAGCATCTTCAGGTGCAGTTTGGTACCCGGCGGCTGTGGAGAGATGTCTTAACGATACATTTGGTGGTGAATTCCTCGTGTTGCTCTAAGCTGAAGTGTAACAACTGTGGCTCTGATCTCCACAGAGGTTTAATCAGAGCAAACCGTCCAACAGCTTGTGTTCGCTTTCCTCAGCTTGATTTATGTCTCATTTGAGGGTGGATGCCAGAGCAGGGAGGAAAATGAGAGAGGCAATGAGGCAGGAGAGCTAGGAATGAAAGTGCCAGGGCCAAGCTGGGTGAAAAAAAATCATTCCGCTGGCTGCCTTTCCGTACGCCTAATCGGGATGTAGATTTAATGACGCTACGTCACATAGCATCCATCCACACCGTGATGACGTGCCACTGCTGGGACTCGGGGAGGGTGATGCATCGCGAGCCACGAGCATCCCACAGTTTATAATAAATAACACCACTATCTCTGCGTTACCTGAAAGGATTCCCGCTGCTCTACATAATGAAACACTCTCCTCTTGTCTCTTTTTTATATCCTTGGAGTGTGAGAGCCTTCTGGCAAAAAGCATCCTTTCCCGGTGGGCTGGAAGGTACCCGACACACTCAGTGACTGCCACAGCTGAACCATAACCGTGGAAGAGCAAGGCAGGGAGATTACCAGTGCTGAAGCCCCTTTTGTGGCCAAAATGACAAGGACTGTGGGCAGCGCAGGGGAAGCAATGCTGAAAAAGCTGCCCTTGTCCCAACCAGTTAGAAGCAATGCACAAAAGTAGCTGTTAACGGTGAAGATGCCTCTCGAGGGGCAATCGGTAAATAGAAGCAACCGACCCACCGGAGGGATCTTGGTGTGTAAATGCAATTTAGGACTTACCCTTTGCTCTTGGGTGGCCACAAAGGTCTGGAATCCAGGGGCCACCCCAAACCCCAGCTCCTGGACGAAGGGTGGCTCGGACTGGCTGTGGATCTGGACTTTGACTCCAGCCTCGAACGTTGTCTCCTCTGGAAGAAGAAGAGGGGAGGTTAGCAGGCTGTGGTGGGTGGGATGATGTCCACCGGCATGGGCACGCCTGCCCCTCCGTGGAAAATCGTATCTGGTAGATCTGTGCTGCTCAAAAGCAGGAGATAAGATTGGGAATGCTCCGCCTGGATGATCAGAGTTCTGGGCATCGAGGGAGGAAACACAGCATCAGCGTTTGCCATGAGGAGAGCACAGCCCAAATCACCACTGCTCCCCGTGGGGACCACGAGCATCTCCGGGCTCCTGGTCCTTACACTGCTGCCTGCCCCAGGGGCTCACCCTCCCTGCAACACAGAGATTCGGGATTTCTCCAGCGAGGTCTGTACCTCCAAGCTAGAGAAAACAGGAGGTGACATCTACTTTCTAGCTGGTAGTTCGTTACAGAATGCATTCCCGTATTAATGAAACAAATACACTCCTCCTTTCCCCAAAGAGTGACACTTCTACTATCCAAAAGGTCCCCAATGCTGAAAGCACGGGGTCACCCTGCTTCCTCTGCCTCATTTGTGACGCAGCCTGAGGCCACCTGGGAGATAATGTAGGTAATTCCAGAACAAAAAAAAAAGTGGCTTAGATTCAAAGGAGCTCGTGGGTTTGGCAGCTGAAGCTGCTCCAAGCTGGGCAAGGGCATTTGCAGCTCATGGGCTCAGACACTTCACCGAGTTACAGGTGATGCGAGGCTTCCACACCCCAAATCGGAGCTGTAACTCGAGGCCAGTCCCCCTCTTCCACGAGCAGCTAAAACCAACGCCGAAGAGACTTCCTGAAGCAGAATTAATGGGATGCAAATCAGACCCAAGCGTGATGCACAAGCGCTTTGGGCTCCTCTGATCACACAAGCATCTCCAGGCAGCTGGGGTGCATAACCTTTCTCTCTTTAGTACTGCTGCCGTGGTCTCAGGTCCCAACAAACCAGAGGGAGCATATGGGGACTAAGGGGGGTGGGGGGGTCTGATTTGCAGTGGCAGTTGTTAACTCTGCGTAATTTGGCCTCAAACCCCGAGTTACCCGCTAATATGAAGCCATGCCTGCGGCCAGCAATGCCACCTCCGCATTGAAAACCCTTCTGTTTAGAGCCGGATCATTCTTTTCTTACTATCCCTCCGTATTTCTCTACTATTTTATTCCACTTTTCAAATGTTACCAGCGCTGTATTCCACCCGACGCACTGGTAGAAACCCAGCGCCAAGGGACCCCAGCCGCAGAGCTGTTACCCGAGGGGCTGCACACAGACCACCAGATGACACGGGCAGAGGGGAAGGACGAGGGCAGAATACGGTGATACTGGATGACGTGAGGTTTACAGAGCTCAGGAACCCGTCGCTCAGGAGGATGCAACTCTGCTGACTCGGTCGGGCAGCAAAGGGATCGGCCCCCCTCTGCCAAGGGGGCTCCGCTCACCCAGCAGCTCCGCAGGCAAACAAAGCCAGTGACACGGGTGGGAGTGGGCTCACGGGTCCGGCTGGACATGAGCCTCCGCAGCGCTCAGAGCCACCTCCTCCTTTGCTCGGCAAAGCCAGGACCGAACCCATCAAGTGTTGGTCCAAGAAGGTTGGAGCGGAGACCCCCGGAGACCCCTGGCCAGACACACTGCTGTCACCTTCGCTCCCTGCCGAGCGAACAAACCCTCCTTGCCAACAGAAACCAAACGACACATTCCATCCAGCTTTTGGGAACAAGCGACATTTGCACGGCCCCACTCTGACAGCGAGGCTGCTTTACGTGTTGGCTACGCAAAATGTCACGCCCTGCACCTGCGGCACCATGGCTACCTGCGGCATCGCGCCTACCTGCGGCATCGCACCTACCTGCGGCATCGCGCCTACCTGCGGCATCGCACCTACTGCAGCATTGCGCCTACTGCAGCATCATGCCTACCTGCGGCACCATGGCTACCTGCGGCATCGCGCCTACCTGCGGCATCGCACCTACTGCAGCATTGCGCCTACTGCAGCATCATGCCTACCTG
>JAVJGJ010000042.1:2096951-2111784 GCA_035590215.1 Microhierax caerulescens | reverse complement strand
TTAAACCATTCAAGCTAGAAAAATAAGCTCAACAACAGTAAGCCTGTGTTAGCAGCCAGCGCCCCATAGATGGGTTTTTCCTGATAGACTTTGAAGGCAGAAGTCAAAAATTTCTAATGAGGACAGTTCAAAACAGAGCAAGAAGAAAACCCACATTAGTACAAATCATGGGAAAACAAGCGAGCTTCTATCGAGAGCAGTGTAACTGCTGAGTAAGGATTTAGATGCTGATGGACCCGGTGCAGTTCTCAGCCAGATAAATCCAGGCAATTTTATGGGGCTTTTTACACAGCCCTTTGCAGCTGTAAAAAAGTAAGTGTAGAACCTCCAGTCAGGGCATGTTGACCCAACAAACGATATCTAAGGCAACAGGGGCCCAAGGCTCCCTCCAGCCGCGTGGCTGGGACCCCAACCCCAGCAGAAGAAATCAAATGGTGACTTGAAAAGGAAAGGACGTTCCTCCATCCCCCCAAGGCCCATGAGAGGCTGCTGGCCATGGCCAGGAGCTCATCTGCTGTCACCTCGGCACGTGCTCCCCTCGCATGGCAGGAGGAGATGGAGCTGGGGGGGCAGCGGGCACCCCGGGAGCCGTCTGAGTTGGAGCTTAAATCCAGGCGCTGCTGGCATCACCCACGTCGCTCTAGGACACTGCAAGGGAACAGTCCCAAGGAAGCCCTGATGACTTTTCTGTTGCTCTTTAGAATCACAGAACCCTTTAGGCTGGAAAGGGCCTTTCAGATCATCGAGCCCAGCACTGCCACGGCCACCTGTCCCCAGGTGCCACATCTACGTGTCTTTTTAACGCCGCAGGGATGGCACTGGGTGCCCAGTTGAGCTGGAGCACATCTTTCCACAAAGTTTCATCCACGAGGAGTTGAGCCCAAGTGCCCCAAGGCAGCTCCTCAACGCAAACCAGAGCAGAGGCAGTGAGGACAGCTGGGAGATTCCCTCCCCATCCAAGCAAACCCCGGGCAGATGCCTCCACCCGAGCTGTGAGCCGGCTGCAGGCTGCCCCCGCTGCTCCCCTCGCTGGGAGAGACCCCCCAGCGCTACACAGACCTGGGAGCTGAGGATCGAGGAGGACAAAGTGGTGCAGGACCGAGCAGGTCCTTGCAGGACAAGGCTGGCGCAGAGACCCCACGGGCCAGGCAGCCCCCAGCCCAGAGCAGCGCTGATGCTCCAGCGGGGACCGGGGATGCCTTTGGGGAACCCTCCCAGCCCTGCAGCTGGGAAGGAGACACAGGTACAGGAAACAAATGAAGAGGGCCAAAAAAAAAGGGAAAGGAAGAAGGAAAAGAAGGGCAGGCTCCTCCACCTCCTCCACCAGGAGAAACCACAGAGCCTATACATATGGACAGCACCCTACCAACCCATATATAAATGCTATAGAGAGAGAAGTGTGTATATATTTTATATATACACACACATATATATAATACATATGACTTACATACTGTATTATATATATTATTATATACTTTACATATCTCTTCTAATGTATTTCATATAATAATATTTTCTGTAACACTATTAGATTGTTATATGTAACAGTATACCTACAATACATACTATATATTTTATATATAAGCTCCATTTTATTATATCTAAATAAATAAATACATAAATAGATACATATACACATATATAATTTCCCTGCAGACAGCCGAGCCGTGCACAGCTGGGCTCAGCCACGGTGCTCGATGCTCAGCACCCGACTACAGCACTGGATGGGTGCAGGTACCTCTCACTCTGGACCTCCAACCACAAAGTTTTCCATCTTTCCCAAAGAAGCTATAAAAGACTATTCATAACAGCATTTTAAAAGACATTGCCAAGTTCAAAAAAAACATTTGTGTTCATTTCAATACACATTAAATGGGGCTGCACTGTTCCTCACCCTCTCATCTTTACCATGAACGTTTATTTGGGAAGTTATAACTTTTTTTTTTTTTTTCAGTGACCCCTCTGGTTTCAGGCTCTTTTGGGGTCCCTGATAACAGGGAAGGATTCTGAGCATTATCAGATCATCAGGAAAAAAGGATAGGGCTGTTCAGAAAGAGCAACATCAGTATATACCAGGTGATGTGATTCATCCGAGACAGTAAACACCAGGCAAACCAGAATGATTTAGCTGCAGTTCACCTGTCCTAGGGGAAAACAGCACTCCTTGCTACTAGTAATGTTTCAACCTGCAATAAAAAGAAGGTCCAACACAAGCCAGAAACAAAAACACAAACATGTACCTTGAGAATATTCTATAAAAAAACCCTTTTTTCCCCTTTGATGGATCACCTGTTACTTTTGACAGCTCCTCTGAAAATCCCCATTTAAGTACAAAGGCAAACATATTCCAAACCTGTGAAATAGTGTGTCAGTGACACAGCGAGCCCTTCTTTAGCACGTCAAAGGGAAAAACGTGTATCCTGTGAAAAGTAAAAGCAGAGCGCGGGTATCTCAAACAGGCTCCGTGTATGAAAGACAAGAGGGACCCCAGCCCCGCCAGCTGCGGGACATCAACGCGCATCCTGCTGCGTGCCGAACCCGGGGTACCAAAGAGACCGATGCTCAAAACGCAAGCAAGTCTGGCCGGAGTAATGGCAAAAAAGGCATTTCACAGTTTATAACCAGCATGTCTACTGCTAAATTATCCTTTCAGCATGGAGCAAAATGGTAAAACCACGTAATTTGAAGTCCGTAAATTGCTCCTCTAGATGCAGACAAAGACGCAGCCTAGAGCTCACTGACAAGGCAAGACGGTAGTTGTCAGATTAAGGCACTAACCGTAGGAAAGAGAGCAAATTAGCATCCCTCACGATCGTCTCCTCCACAGTCGTGGTACACAGAGGTTCAGCAGCACACAGCCTACCAAGCCACGTCCGACAGCACCGGGGGCAACAGAGCAAAAAGGAAAATGAACTTCCCAGAGAGATCCAGAAGGGGAACGTGATGCTGAAAGGGACTGGGGGGGGGTGGAGGTGGGTTTGGGCAGGAACACCTGTGAGAAGATGGGGAAAGGATCCTGTTCAGGAGGAAAGAAGACCTTATTTCTGCGTTTTCGGCCGAGCGATACGTTCCCATAGCCACCAGCTCTCCCCTGGCACCTGCGGAGCCGGTGGCGGCACCGAGCCATGCCACGACGCCAAGTCGGGGTGTGAGGAAGAGCACGGTCCGGTTGGCACCACGCCAGCCCACCACGATGGTCCGTTCGCTCACACCCTGGCAGGGAGCGGCGGTACGTTATTCCAAACGAAATGATCACAAAGGATGCCTGCAATAAACAGCTTTTTGAAGCGCCAAATCCCAAAGGAGACCAAGCTGGCAACTACGGGAACGGGCAAAACGGACTTCATCGCCCTGACAAACGCAAATGCAGAAGGAAAGAAGGAATCAAGTCCCTAGCCCATGAGGAGGGGGGTGCACACCTAACCAGCCTCGTTGTTGGAGGTGATTATCTGTCTTGGTCCTACAAAACCACTGGGGGAATACAAAAATCCTGGGAATACAGCCCCATGGATTCCAGAGGTGACTTGCTCAGTCAGCCTTTCAAGAGGTCATAAGGCAAAGCACAGCCCTTTCAAACATTTCCATGAACCAGGAGGGGAAACACACCTAAGTGACACACTTCAGGACCTTCTCCCCCTCGAAGGCGAGCCACGGACTTCTCTCTAAATCCACGGTTGCTTTGTTTTATCAGAACCCTGGCACAGACGCGTGACCTCAAGCCAAGCGGTACCCATCCTTCACGGTGTCAGGTTTAATCTCGCGATGGAGAAGAGTAACGGGGATGGCGCTCCGGAAAGTGGAGCCATAAAGGTTGTCAGAGATGTGTTCACAAGGAGAGGCTTCTCCTTTCGGCCTCCAGGACCGAGCTATCCCGGTGGGGCTTGTCAAGTGGTGAGCAGGGAGCGTTCCTCGCAACGGCTCGGTGGCTGCCCGCACCGCTCTCGCACGGCTGCGTGACAACAGCAGGGACGTCAGCTTTGGTTTTATACAAGCCTGCTGTTTTTAAACAAGAAGTTATTGCGGTCCTAGGTACCACCTGAGGCTAAGATAGTCCTGTGCTGGCATTAACGTTACTTCTTTTACCAGCTAGCGGCGGCCAGCATCCCAAATGTAATAGTTTACCCCTGCAACAAGCTGCTACGTAACGTGTAACACTCCTAATACATTGATCTCCGCCTTCAAAATCAGTTTTTGCCACGGGACAGGACCAACTCACCTTTTAATTTATTTTACAGGATGGCATTAAACGTCACCCAGCGGATCACAGTTTCATACCCCTATATTCTACCCTGCAAGAACAGTTAAACTCTAGCAGCACTAACACGGAGGCACGACAGGCGAGCCCATTTAATTCACTACGAGATATTGCCGTTTTCTTCTTATTTGTGCAATCAGCCACTCCCCGTAACGGCATATTGGTGCAAGCATTTGTTTGAATGGGGAGTACTTATGGAGGGTCCTTATAGCTGGCGTAAATCACCTCCGCAGCGATCACTGCAATACAGCACTGGTTGAGTGGATATTTAAAAAGAAATATAGCACTAATATTCTGGCAGCAAATGAATAAACTATAATGGTGAAGCTCCAAATATTTGAGAATTATGTTGGACCATAAACTAAGAAAACTGCTACCCTCTCTCTGATCCCTATCAAGCCCTAATTACTTCCACACATAACAAACTGACGCAGAACGATGTGACAGCAGCTCTGTCCCACCAGACTGTAATTTATTAATTGTAGGAAACAATAGCTGCATGTTCCCACGAAGGTTCATCTCCCACATGAACACAAATTAACCCATGAACAACTCTTCATTTCCCCAGCCTCAGCTGGCAGAAGAGCATCCACCGGTCCCTCCGGTAACCTGATGCAGAACACCAACCTCTGCCTTCTGCTGGCTTTGGGGTGGGGAGAGAGTGGGTGGGTTTGGCTTTTTAACAAAAAGTTTCTCACCTTCTGGAAATTAATACCCCAGCACAAGCGTGAGGTCACCCGGCATGTACGAGCACGCACCGTCCGCAGGCGAAGTGAGGTCAACGGCCCCAGGCAAGCCGGGCTGGGACCGTGGTACCACCAGGCTCAGGTTGAAGGTCAGACAAGACGATGACCTGGACGATGCCCTCAGGAAGCAGCAGATGGTGTGGGAAGGAGGAGGATTGTGCTCCCCCTTCGTGACCACCAAGGCTGTCCCTCCACCAGCAGCCACCCGCGGACGCGCTCAGCGCATCCCGGCAGTAGGAGCCCCGGAGCCTTTCAACAACAGGTGCCAGCATACGGCTGGAAGGCCAGGATTCATTCGGATAATAATTACAATCTGTCTTCCTAACCTCTTCCCACCGATCCATTTAATGAACTGTTCTTCACTACCCTTGCTGAACTCCCCACCGAGCAGCAGCACAGCTCCGGCTCCAGCCCAGCAGCAGATGCAGCTCTGGGACTGACAATGGCAATATTGCTGCGTGGCCCTGCCAAAAATACCTCGGGGGTGTGCAACGGCAGCCCACCGACACCCCAGCACCCATCCTCCTGAAGGCACTCATGCCCTGCAGCCTTAGCAAAGAGGGTGGGCAAAACACTTGGGCTTGAAATGCCAGTGTCAAACCCAAACCCTTCCCGCTAAGGAGGGCTGGCATGTACCCAACGGGTTCTCCAAAGATGCCGATCAACCGTCTTCAGACATCCCACGCACCCTGAAACCATCAAGCATCACCCTAATGCCAAAGGAGGGGTGGGGAAACGCTGGTGAGCTGGGCCATCCTGCTCATCCAGGGTGAGACTGGCCAGAGACTCCTCAGCTCCTCCACAACCCTCCTGAGATACCAGGAACCTGCAGGACAGTTCCTCCCCGGCCACCAGCAGGAACGTTTGCTCCTTGCTACAGAACCGTTCGCACGTCTGGAGCTTTTTAGGCCACTTAGCCCTTCCCCAGAGCTGGCGCAGGAGGGGGGCATCAGCCTTCTGAAAAGGACAAACAGCTCCAAATACTCCCAGCGGGACAACCACACTTCGTGCCTTTCGCAAAGGAGCAGCAGCAGCTGCTCCCTCGTGCTTACGCAGAGGTGGCGAGTACTAAACATCACCGAAAACAGCGTTCCTCCGCAGCCAGCAAAGCTTACACCCCGGGGAGGCTCCTACTACTTACAGCCCTGATGCTACAACTTCTGCCTGAAGCATTTGGGGCACGTGAAAAGCAAAGCCCGTCCCCGGCCAGCACAGGGCTTGCGGTGGAGCTCAGGACCATCCTGGCCACCGTGGCCAGTGTGAACGGTGACAGCCGTGTGATGGTTTTACGCCCCATGTGCACCAAGGCAGGTTTTTGCTGGCACATAACCAAGCTGTAACTCAGAGCACCGCCGTTCAGGCTCTAAATTTTCTAGACAGTCGATTGAAAAAGCTATTTCCATCATGCGCTTCCAGGCACTTTGGGGAGAGATGCTCCCAAGTCAGCACACAGCGCTCTTTTCGACCTTCTTGTGATGGCTACATCATTTGGAAGGGTGAACTCTGTGTGGTGTCTGCCTTCATTCACCCCTTGGCTGCACCCAGACCTCCCAGCAACGCCCCGCTGCTCGCCAGTACAGAAAATCCCAGCAAGCAGAGCTGTTCCCCATCGCTCGTGCACATGCCACCAGCGCGGCGGCGCGCCTCGTCTCAAGGACTCCCCTTGGGTGCACGGAGTAGGCAGGACAGGCAGCTGCCACATTTCTCACCTCCTGCAGGGAAAACACAGCCTGTGGATGGGTAAAATAGGGATATCGGCAGCGTCCGACTCCACAGGAGCGTGTGAAGACACCTGCGCTCCCGCCTGCGAGGCGCTGGCAAGTGATGGCAATACGAGGAGCACAGACATCGTAGCCATATTTATACCATCCCACGCCGAACGCAGGCAGTGGGAGTTTCACCACAGATGGGAGAGAGCGGAATCAGGCCTGTAATTAGGGAAAACGCTATCGCTTTTACCGCGCCTGCAACCGCTGCCGCGTACGGCGCGACGGTCTCCAGGCACAGGACGTGGCTGCTGCGCTCACGGGGTCACTGGTGGACCCCAGCCAGCTCCGTGCCTGCTCCCGGGGCTGAGCACACCGATCCCACCGGTTTTGCCTCTCTGCCCCCTCCCCTACATTATGGTCACGCAGTATTTCATCACCTGCAGATGTGACAAACGAAGCAGTGTTACCTGCAGTGAGATGCTGGCAGGTCTACCCCCAGCCGTAACTATATTATACCCAGTGACAGCTGCAGAACGAACGGTCCCCTTATTGCAGGAAAAAATGGAAAAAGTGAAAGCAGATTTTACCCCACCTGAAATTCAGGCTTTTCCGGTAAAACGTGGACCCAAACCCAGCTACTGAGACTCCTGCAAGCAGTGGAGACAGGCAAAGCGGGGAGGGAGGTACAGACAGATGTAAGCATACAGTCACAGATATAGATCTAAGCTGAAATAAAGTTTGTTTTAAGCCTCAGGCTCACGATGGGCAGGGTTCACTGTACCCGAGCATCTGTTCCTGCATGATGGATCTATCCACTTAAAGCACACGGGATGAGCGGCACAGCTCTATGCAGCCCCCAGTTTACAGCAAGGTATAAAAAATCCTGTGCTTGAAATTTAGAGTGAATTTATTGCAAAGAGACAATTAGTGACCATAGCCCCCTTCTCACTCAGGTGACTGTAGGAAGTCAGATCTTTTTGCTCTTTCCCCCCACTTTTTGCTGGGCAGAGCAGCACAGCCGGGGGCAGTGGTTTTCCAGCCCATGTTTCTGCCACCAACACTCACCCAGGGAGGCAACTGCAGTTTTATATCATCCTCATCACTGAGGACACGACAAAATTAACTTTCTGATCCCAGGGTATATCAGTACTGGCAAGCAGGGGAAAAAAATAAAAAAAAAAATAAAAAAAAAAATAAAAACCATGCTTGTAAATGGGGCAGATTGGATCTCAAAATCACCGAGTGGCAGTAAACCAGGCGTGGTACGTTGGCATTTTTACAGTCACTTTTTAGAGCAGCGCAGCGCTGGAGGAGAACGCGGGATGCAGCATCACCCAGCACCACGGTCCCCACGGAAGGTCGTGCGCAGCCACCACAGCAGCGGGACAAAGATGATGCTCTCGGCAAATCCACTTGGCTCCCTCTGGGTTAATATGAACCATTCCTGAAAACTTTCTAGGGAGGACAGGATCGGATTTGGGGCGGTGCATATACTGATCCCGTCAGGCAAGCAGCAACAGCCGGGCTCTGGTGCTCGCAACCAACGGACGTACAGCACGTTCAGTGCAGGACAGTTTTCTGGAGACAGCCCTACAAGGACTCTATGAAAAGGACTGGAATATTTTCCAGGAGAAATTAAAGGGAAAAAAAAATAAAAATCATACAGCAAGGAAATAATTTTGTACTCCCAAACCTCAAACAAGTACCCGATCCATGGGCTCTGTAGCCAGACCAGCGCTCTGAAAGCATCCTTTGGCTAAAGAATTAACCTCAGTTAGCCTTTTAATTTAACTTACTGCTGAAGTAGCCGATTCAATGAGAGATTTTATAGCTGCTATTTATTATTTGTACAGCCACCGCTCCAAGCAGCCCCTTGCTGTTCCAGAAAGGTGGCGGGACGCAGCACCCCATGGCGCAGAGCCGGTGCGCTGGGTTACACAGGGGATTTTAGGAACTACCTCTGATCCCCGTGATCAAAGCCCCAGGACCACACACACACAGCAAATTCCAGCTCTTGCCACGAGCTGGGGTGTTTAAAGGATTTGCTGTACACATCCCTCAGCTAAGCAGCAGCAGCACGGTATTAAGTGCAAGACGTAAAGCACCGGGCAGGCATGAGCATCCCCCCCGTAGCTGCATCCTTGCTCCAGGGCTGGGGCACTTTTGTTCCATCACTGATGATGGATGAAAGCCCAATTAGTCTGAAAGCAAGATTTTATTTTATTTTAATTTTTTATCCCTTAACTCTTGATTCAACTCAAAACCTTCCCAAGAGATCCTGACACACGTGGAATTTCAGGTTAATTATAACAGCACTTAGCGATTCTGCAGGGAGCGGCTTTGCCTGAGGACGTGCCCAAACCCCAGGACACGGACAATTTGCTTTGTAAAT
This sequence comes from Microhierax caerulescens, assembly GCA_035590215.1. NCBI lineage: Eukaryota > Metazoa > Chordata > Aves > Falconiformes > Falconidae > Microhierax > Microhierax caerulescens. Next base: position 2,102,679 of record JAVJGJ010000042.1, on the reverse strand, counting down.
GCAAGCGTGAAACGCAGCAAGGCAAGAGAAGGCGAGAGCCCTTCATCACAGCAAATACAGGTCTAACAGGACACAAGGGAGCTGGGCAGCTCGCCTGCATCCCTCCTTAAAACCAGCACTCAGCTATTTTTGGCAAAGATCTCCAAAGAGTCTATTTATGGTCTACTACAGTCTGAAGTCTGTTTTCTTGCTACCAAAGGGCTTAGGAATCCGCTGGATCCTTCACTTTTTTTATGATGTTTCACACTCATGGGGGGCTCAAAGCTCTTTACAGGTAAATGCATTTTCCCAGACCACGCCAGTTGGGTGTGGGTTTTTTTTTCTCTTAAAAAAAAAATAATAAAAGACATGTTCCAACTATGCACTGCCTGCTACTTGGTGCAGATGAAACACAGACCTGACAGCCTGAACTAGAGACAGACCCCAAGCCGTGGAAGATAAGAAAATGTGCAAGTCAACTGGCTTGAGACATATCACCTCAGCTCTCTGGAGCATCCTCGAGCCGGAGATCTGGAGCCTGGAGCTCAGCACACGTGAACACGGAGCTGATGTGGCCCATCTCAGTGCTTTTAAGTGCTCCGAGCTCATAATAACCTCAGAAGATATTCATAACCCAGGCAAGGAAATGAGTTTGTTCAGTGCACGCAGCATGATTTTAAAGCAGAAAAATACCCTTTTAATTAGCTTGCCAAGTATATATATCTATATGTCTCCCTCTATATATAGATATCTCCAACAGAACCTGCCAGCCCCTGAAACACGCTTCCCCTTCCAGCTTCGAGGTTGAGACGAGGGTTTACAAGCACCACAAAGACCCTTTTGCCAAATCCTTGGTCCAATTACCCGTCTCCCATCCAAGCTACACGGTTTGGTACCCAAGCCCCCATAGAGAGACTTTTCCTGCAAGGGCAGGAGGATGCTGCCTCTGGCCAGCACCACACTGGGAGGGAACGGGATTTGCTGGACAAACCCCACCCTGACGCAAAAGCCATCAGCGGCTGCTGCAGAGGTACCAAACTGCAATAACGCAAGATTTTGAGAACCTGCGCTCAAACCACATACATATTTTTATTTTCAAGCACTCCCTGGGATGCTGCTTGACAGCTCCGCTTCACCCTCGCTCCCACTGACTGCAGCACCAGCACAAGCTCCCAGTGCAGCAGCCGCAGCTGTTCTTATGCCACCATATGCTTGGTGGGAGCATCCTCCCGTCCAAACGTAAATGACCCTAAAAGCACGGTGCAAAGGCTTCCAAAAGCAAGTACGGAAAATGTCTTTATACCTGTCCTCTTTCTGCCTTTCAACTTTTATGCAAGCAGCACGCGTTGGTTCCTGCCCTCCTAATTAAAGCATCAGACAAAACTTTCTCAAGGAGCAAATACCCGCTCTGAACAAACCAACCCAGGACCGCAAATCCTGAACGCTCAGCACGTGCGCTCCAGTCAGGCACTGAAATTACAGCTACATGACACCCTTTACAACTTTTCTCTGGTCTTGTTTTATGGTCCGCTTCACAGGAGTGAGCCTACGGTAATCACAAACAAAATTCCACTCTAAAAATGTAAAAACCAGCTGTTCGGAAACGTAAAGGCTTCCTATTGTAATTAATTTGACACCAGCCACTAAAAAGCTCAGCTCTGCAGCACTCCGTTTGAGCAGCTCACCGAATAAAGATTCTCCTTCTCTCCATTTCACGGAATTTATTTGATGCCGTATCTATTCCTGACGATACCCTGCACATCCAGCACAGCAACACACGCAGCTCTATTTGCTCAGCAGCACCGTAAGAAAGCCTATTTCATAAATTCCCTCCAGTGGACTTTAGAGGTGGCGTGACACCAAACCTACCTACAAAAAGGGGATTTTCAGTTGAGCCGTGCAATTCCTATAAGGAAACCCAAGCGCCGGCGCATGGCAGCACCCCGAGGGCAGCAGGGGAAGGAGGCAGCACCCTGCAGGCAGCGAGGGGCTGGCGGTGCTGCTGAGGATCAGGATGCTGCAGGGACTGCGGCGGCCGGCACGCTGGGGGTATAAAGCTGCCACAGCAAGGGACCTGCGTGTGGAAGGATGCAAGCAGGGAGTGATGCTCGGCTGCAGCAGAAACTCTTTTTGCAGCCAAAAATGGGCTGTGTTTGAAAAAAAGGATGCTGCGCTTGGAAGTGAAGAGCTATTGCCTGACCCACATGCCAGGCTGGTTAATTAAACTACATCAATGGAGAATTAACCCCAGGCAAACAGCGGGAAACTCTTCAAATGCAACTCCAAGTGAAAATATTTCATGAATATCCCACACCACCTGCAAAGTAAACCCACAGACCTTTGAGGGGATGCAGTCTGTCCTGAGTGGCCAGGAAAAACAGGCCAGGAAAAACGAGCATCACCGAAGTAGCTAAACCCAGGAGCCCCCAGCCCCAAAACCTCCCCTTGGGTGCTCTGGCAAACGGGGGATGGAGCAATTCTTGCTGGAGATTTTACCACAAATGACCTTTTTTTCCTTCCAAAACCATTCGTTGTTGTAACTCCAGACATTCACAGTTACCTGCAGAGCCTCCTTACGGTTTTAGCCTCACCAGGGAAGTACACGACAGCTTCAGCTGGGCTCTGCATTTTTAATACGGTCAGTTTTCTTTTTTTTCTCCCCTCAATTTGCTACCCTGCAGCTGCCCCAAGCTGTGGGTGAGCAGACATGATCTCACCACCACCGTCCTTCGCAACGAAATAAGAAATACAGCAGAATTTCTGGAAGCTCTCTGCGCTTTCATGTCTCCCTGGTGACTTCTTAAAAGCATTGGCAGATCCTGGAAAGCCTCATGTGCTCTGTCGAGGGCTTCTGCAGCTCCTCATTCCCAAGTCAACTAGCTGTTCCGTCAGCCTTGCAGGTATTTGTCTGAACTTAGCTCGAGCCGGCACATTTGGGATCACAGCAGCTTTCACAGCTGACCTGTCCGAGATGCCAAGTCGATATAAAAAGTAGTGAAGGGAATCGGTGGAGAAAAAAAATAATTAGCTAATAGCGGAGAGCAGGAAGGGATTCGCGGCACGGAGACGGTCCTGCCTCAATGGAAAAGGTTCTTTTTCCTTTCCGAGCTTTGGCTGCCAGGAAGCAGAACGGTGGCTTGTCCTGGAAGACCATTTTGTGCTGGTTTCCCCTGATCACTCGCCCTGTTTCTGCCTTCACCTTTATGGGGGTGAGGGGGGGAATGCCTTTCTCCATGCTTAGATCTACACCAGTATGTAACAAAGGCTCAAGCTGACCCCACCATAAGAGCGATGCCCCTACACGAGCTGGCTGCAGACCCCTGGGGCAGGGACCATCCCTGTGCACCTCCTGCTCCAGCACCGTGGTCCAAGGCTGGGCTTGGAGCTGCAGTTTCACAAAGCAAAATAATCACGAGCGGTGCCCATCATGGAGAAGCCCCATTCCCCAGCCTGCTGGGTTTCAACAGGAGGGAACGCACCAAGCATCCTCTGTGCGGTGTGATGCAGCTTGGCATCGCAAGCAGCCGAGCATCTCAGGGCAATGCACGCTCCTCCCTGCCCCCGGTTTTCCCGGATCTCAACACTTCAGTGGGTCTTGGCCAACCTGCCCCACAGCCTGCGAGAAGGGGCTTAGCCCCCACACCAGCTGGGTGCCTGCAGGAGATCCATACGTACGCTATAGACACACAGAGACATACCTCAAACACAACACAGTTACGGGAAACACCTACCAAGAAGGTCTGAAATAACACCGAAGCGGGCAAGGACCAGCTCCAGGGACAGGAGAAGGTGTGTTTCCTTCTTCTACAGCAACAGGAGCCAAAAGCAACTCAACAGAGATGGATCATCAGAGGTGAAACCGAAACGGGACCTCCCCTGACTATCCAGCCGGCGAGGAAACGCCACGTGTCCCTGTCAAGAGCGATCTTCAGGGACTAGCAATTATTACTCAATTAAAAGCAAAGCAGCATCAGGTTAGAGCAACCGCAGCTGTCTGAAATGCTAAAAGCTTCTGTAAAGCAATGTAATGACTTGGGTCGTTATTCCCTCCGCACCTTATAATTTCGTTAGTCATCACATCGGGTTATTTCCCTTTGCTCCTGGGCGACGTGGCTGCTTGGCTGAGCTGCCTTATTCACAACGTATTTTATTATCAGCAAAGCAGGGGCCGACAGCTTTACAGTTTATTGTTGTTAATGGAATAACAGACCTGCTGGAGAAGCAAATCACAAATTGCAGAGGCAACTGGCCGACCCCACACAAACAAACCTGAACTGGAAAATGAGCAGAACTAAAGAGATCCCTCCAGCCTCCTCCTCCTGACATGCACAGGGACGAGCCGTGGCCGAATCCACGAAGCGCTAAAATTGCAATGGAAGCAGGGAAGCGAGGCATGGATTTCTCTCCTGAAGCTGAAGGATCCACGTTGGGGTTCTTCCATTATATACCTGCGGATCTGCAGGACCTGGCAGGCTGGGGATGGCTTCTGTGAAGTCTCTGCCCAGGCAGGTGTCAAGGCTGAGCCTAGAGCTGATCCTGACGCAAGGTGCAGTAGCAAGCTGTGCTGTGGTGGGATGCTCTTGGGTTTCACCCCAGAAAGCCACACGAGAAAAGGCGTTTGGGCACCTCAGAAGATGGGTGCATTAAGGTGGGCATCCAGGGAAAAAAAAAAAAATGATAAGACAGTAGAGGTGTCTCAGGTTTTATGAGAAGTCATGGAGAAAAAAAGGCTCAAGAAGCAGAAGCAAACTTGTCTTAAATTTCTACATCGCTAAAAGCAACGGGGTTGGCACTACAGCTGTGGGCAAGTCCAGACTTTAGGAACATCACAGAACGGTTTGGGTTGGAAGGGACCTTAGAGATCACCTCATTCACCCCCCTGCCCCGGGCAGGGACCCCTCCCACTGGACCAGGTCGCTCCAAGCGCCGTCCAACCTGGCCTGGGACACTTCCAGGGATGGGGCATCCACAGCTCCTCTGGGCAGCCTGTGCCAGCGCCTCAGCACCCTCACAGTGAGGAATTTCTTCCTAATAGCTGATCTGCATCTCCCCGCTTCCAGTTCAAAACCATTCCCCCTTCACCTATCACTATGCTCCCTAGTAGAGAGTCCCCCCGTCCCGTTTCTCCTGCAGGCCCCCTTTAAGTACGTACTGTGTCCATACGCACACACACGTCAACTTCAGACCCATCCCAATTAAGCAGCTGATTTATGCTTGAAAATGAGATACGCAATTTAATTTACCGCAGGATGCAACACAGACCCAGCTCAAGCCCCGTTTGCTTCTCCACCATTTCTTCTCCATTTTTTGTTTAAAAATGAAACATCCATTATGAAGTGGAAAAAAAAAGGGAAATTAAAATGGAGAACTCCAGCCTACGATGGAGAGACCTGAGCTCCGGAGGGCTCAGGCTGTGGTCACGTAGAAGCCAAACACAAGCTTAGAACAACTGCCTGGAGTTGAACTTGGAGTGAATAAATCAGATGACAACCACGAGGGTTTCCAGAGCAGAAGGCGATGGCAGCGGGGACATCAGACACGGCCCTCCGTGGTGCAAACAGAGAGGGTGGCAGTTTGCAGCGTGGTGAGCTGTCAGTGTGACATAAGGCACACAGAAAATTGCAATATGCCATAAAAGCGATGTTTTCTGAAGCCTTTTTTTTTTTTTTTTTTTTTTCTTTTTTCTCCACTTGCCTGTGCGGTGGTGTGTTTTGCTCCCCAGGAATGGGTTTGAGCTGCGTTGTTCCAT
>JAVJGJ010000042.1:2079585-2096851 GCA_035590215.1 Microhierax caerulescens | reverse complement strand
CATCAGCTGTGGGATCAGGGATGGCTTCAGGGCTCTATAAAACACTCCCATCCCCATCACCGGGGTTACTGCTGGACCCTGAGGGCTGATGGGTGGGGGGTCTGCAGCCATCTGCTCTTGTGGAGAACCCAGGATGAAGTACAGCACTGGCCAAGGCTGGCACATCCCTGCCCCAGCGATGCTGGGGACAGAGGCACAGGGAAAAGCCATGCACAAGCCGCAGCCATTCCCCCCCAGCCCCCACCCACTTCACACTTGGGAGTTTTTTTTTTTTTAAAAAAAAGGTTATTACTTTGAAGACTCTCTACCCAGAAGGTTTTATTTAAAATTTCATTTTAATAGCTTGAGCTCTCAATGCCAGGCAGCGCTCGCTGCCAGAGGGCTGCGGCGGTGGCACCTCTGCCTCCCCGCCCGGGATGCCTTCGCTGAGCCGCTCTTTTATGTCCCTGGTCCATTACCCATCATTTCACGACATTTATGAGCTCAGATGGATCCCATTAGCTAATCAGTGTTAACAGCTACCTGGTCTCTCTTATCCAGGTCAATGGATTTTGAGGAAAGCAGATTGATGTTTAAGGACCTTCAGGTCTAATAAGTCGTTTAATAATCCTCACATACACGGAGCGGGTATGCAGGCACCGGATCAAACAGTTCCATTTCGTTCTGACCAAGCACCGTGACCGGCCGACTTTGGGGCCACCTCCCCGCACCCCCGCAGCCTGCGGGTCCTCTGTGGCCACCGCTGTCCCCTGCACGTGGTGGCCACATGAAACGACTCTTTTTACCCAGGAACAAGGACTAGAAGCGAGAAAACCACGGTAAGCCCCCTGGGGTAAGGTTTCTAGGTGCTTTATACATCTTGAAGAGCGATGCGGGTTAGAGAGCAAGAGCACAATTAATCTTCCTTAATGTTATCTATCAGCAACGTGCCAGGTACAGCAACAGATGCTGCAAGGACACAAGGCACCTGCTCCCTGCCACGTGCACCCTAGGACAGGCTGAATTACGCTTGCATGGGTCTAACTCGCTCCGCTAACTACGAGGGAAACCTGTGGTTCAGATGCTCTCTCCCTGCACGCTGCTAACACCTCAGGTGCATCATTTTGCTTTTACATATATTGCAGATTTTATACCAAAAAAAACCCAAAAAACCAAAAACAAACAAAAAAAAACCCCACAAAAAAAAAAAACCTTGTGCATGTTAAAATCTTCCCCGAGGAAGCAGCAGGCATTTGGGGCTCCCGCTGCGATGATGCCCTGGGTGCAGAGGGATGCTCCACGTGGGTGCAGAGGGATGCTCCACGTGGGTGCACAGGGATGCTCAGCACCCCTCGCCACTGCCCTGTGCCCAAACCAAGCGCCGGGCGCTGTGCTGTGGGTGGGTGCAACGGAGCCACAGCCCCTGCCCACCCTTCCTCTGCCAACTTGTTTTCACCAAGCACTAGGAATGAGTCACTTGTTGCTCAAATTTCAAGTCCTGCGCCAACCCCAACCTGCTTGCCCACGCGTTAACAGTTAATTTGGAAAGATCATGCCCCAGCTCCCCAGCCTCACTGATTGTTATTTACTTGGGAAGTGATTTTTGCAAATGATGACCATTCAAAGACCGCAGCAGCAATACCAAGGCATGGAAAAAATGGCCAGGTTGCTTTTGCCCCAAAGCCCATGGAGTTGTTTTATCCTCTGGGCAGAGAAATACCATAGCTGGGGTGCAACTGTGCTCCCCAAGCAGGCATCAGAGACGCAGAAAACCCTTGCCTGCACCTGAACAGACCACGTATTATAGCTCTATTACATATATTATTGCTGTTATAGCTCATAAAAAAGATGTATGAAGCACTATCTTAAAGAGCAATCACTTCTGTGCTGTACCCACCCTCTCGCCCTCCACGAGCTGCTGGTGGGGCTGCTCCACGCCGTCCCACGCCACCACTGCTCTGCCCGGAGCCGCAGGTCTCCCCAAAGGGCTCCAAAACTGATTTCTCTGCAGGTCTCGAGAGCGACTCCAAGTCAAAGCTCTCACACTCTCCGTGGCAAGCTGCTGCCCGCGGGTGAGCGCACGAGTTCTGCCCCGCGCGGCCGCTCAGCCAAGGGATAAATAAATAGATCCTTCTGGCACAGCCGGGACGAAAGCCCAGGATGACCAGTTTGCTTGCCTTTCCCCACTTCTCATCTGCGATTTTTCTACCCGAGGTGGACAGGGAACAGCACTGACATTTCACACGCCTGCTCGTTGTAAACCGCTTCCAAAATGCAGTTTTAAAGTCAGGAACAGAGCAGCCTCCTTGCTGTGGTCACTGTCCCCACACAAGCAGATGCTTTGCAAGGGCTTTCTCCAGACCTTTGAAGGCAGGTCTGCTCGGGGGTACTGCCCTTGCCAAATTTCAGGGCACCCATTTTAGCACTTCAAAACCAGACTCTGGTCCTGTGTGTCTTTCCTACTAGGCCAGAAAAAAAAATGTTTTGCTTCCTATTATTTTTTTCCCCTCCTTCAACAGCCCATTGCCAGCTTCCACCTGGGGCACGGGCCAAGAAAAGAATTTCAGCCCATGAAAAGAAACCTTGGAAGTTGACTCCAGCTGACACAAAGATCCTTCACACCACCCCGATATATCTGAGCATGAACCTAAAACCCACAAAACTTCCATCCCGCTCCATGCTCTGCTACGGACTCCCTGTGTGACCTTTCATGTCACTTGTTTTACGTGGTCCCCAGCACATCAGTGAAGCCCCGAGAGCACTCGTGCGCCTGCTGCTCTCATTCCCCTCTGCTATTGCCTGAAGAACAAAGCTCTAATCCCAAATCCCTTTTTAATGTATGCTATAAATAAATCAGCTGCAAGCACTGACAAAATCTGTTTCTACACATCAGTTATGTCTGTGGCAGCGCAGGTGATGCTGTCTGCCGTACAGCTGTTGCTCAGCCCTTTGCACCGCACCCTACCAGAAGCTGGGGAGGTATTGTACAACAGCCAGGCAAGCTCTGAGGATAATAAATCCATCCCTCTCCTTCCTGAAGGACAGGGACTATGTGGCAGAGGGTGAAAAAAAAAAAATTCACTGCGACCAAAGGCAGCTTGCAAGGATGCAGGGCTCGCGGCTGCGCTCCAGCACGGTCCTGCTGCAGGTGTTTACAAGGAAACGGGTTCTTTGCTCAAGATGGGTTGGTAGGTGCTACATGAACAATAAGGAAATACTCCAAAATTGAGCTAGAAATAACTGGAAAATTACAAGTGACGGAGATCATGACATTACCTGGGGATGGAGGAGTCAGGCTTTAAAGAGACTGTAGGATGGACTCGGGTGCTGGGTCGCTAAGCTCCCCCACCCGACTTCCAATCCCGCCCCAGGATCAGCAGCCGGTGACGGTGTCAGATCCGGGAAAAACTGCTTTTTGTGCTCAACTCTTTGCCAAAACCTACCAAGATCTGCATTAGCCACCCTGGCCCACGGCGGCTCCCAGGAGCAGTGCACTTGCTTTATCCTGGGACACGGCACAGACTTGCCTGGACGAACACGCTGCATCAGCCAGTGCAACAGCCAAGGGAATTTCAAGTGGATTGAGAAAGTGCATTAACCTCAGAGTGAACCAGCCCTTCCAGTCCTGCCATGGCCAGATTTGGCTTCAAATTTTAACTAAACAAGGTTAAAGCCTCTAATTCCGGAGAACTGTCTCACAAAAAGCTTTAATGCACTCTAATGAGCTTCCCTGAATCCTAACGTAATTTTCCACTTGCAGCATAAAATAAATGTAGAAATCACAATAAGGCATGAAACTGGCCTGTGGATGGGGAGAGAATATGGTGCAAAAAAATGAAGCTTATTATTGTTCTCTTGAGTTTGTCCCTGCAAAACCCCCGCTACAAGCATGTGCCCAACTCTGGGCACGTGTCCAGGTCTCTTGCTCCGAGCCCGTCAGCGCAAGGCACCGGCTCTGCGACACCTCGTTATTTCATCTCTGGCTTAAAAACACTAACGGGGAAAGCCCAGAGAAATGCTGTTACTCAGCCAAGAGATGTGATCCCACGAAGGCAGCAGGGCCAGCATCCCCCAGCCTCGCCGGAGAGCCGCTCCGCTCGGGAGACGGATGGAGAAACTGCTGCTGGCAAAGCGGATGCTCTAATTGCTTTTCCAGCAGGAAAACAAGCTGGCCGAGCATCCAGGGCTATAAAGGTAGATATAATGTTTAATCAAGCCCAGCTACTCCCCAGGTTTCAGTACAAGGCTTTCTGTACACCCTTCCTCGTGCACCGTATGGACACAGTCATGTTGCACGCTGACCCGCAGGTAAATCAGGCCAAATACGATCCCAATTAAACACAGCTCCAAAAGAGCTCGCACAAACTAATTACAGGCAGAGGGTTGTTTACCGGGGGCGGTGGGCTTTCCATTACCTGCTCGCGGCAGGAAAGCCTGTGACCGGAGCTGGAAGGAGATGCATTAACGAGGACGATGGTGTGACAGGGACACGTGCTCTGCTCTTAGTCACCCCAGACCAAGGATGCAGGCTAACAAACTGGGTAACAAACTGGCAAAAAAAAAAAAAAAAAAAAGAGATGGGAGGTCACCCCGAGCAGATGGGGGTCAGCGGGGCACTGTTAGCTGTTGGCTTTGTTTTCCACTTTGAGCAGGCTAAGTTTGTCCGATGGAAATATTAATAACACGGACTGTCTTAAGGATGATTGAAAGCCACACCATGAGCAGGCATGGGGGGAAAAAAAAAAAAAAAAGGCGAAAAAAAAAGGCGACAGATTTTTGCATGAGTAAGTCAAGAAAGATGCATTTAGGGGGGAGGGAAATAAAAACACCACCAAAACACACCGAGCAAGGAGCAGCCTCCCCCGCGAGCGGGTAGCGCGTGGAGGAGAGGACTGGGAGCACCTGGGGATAAGCGCTTTTCTCCTCAGGACTGCAGCTATCGCAGCGAGCTGGAGGAAAAAGCCACCAGATACACGTCAGGTCACCCCTCGCCTAACAAAAAGCAGTAGGTTTTCTCCTATTTTTCTCATTCTACAAAAAAAGCCTGGACCCTACAGCCCCTGTAGGATGGGGAGGTTGCCCAGGTCCCCATTTCGGAGCTGTCTGGGGCAACAAGGCTGACAATCCGCACTGAAGATCAGCGGTTTTCCAGGGTGCTTTGCTCTCCTTTGAGGAGAGGAACAGGGAGGGACCTTCAGGGTGGTCCCTGCTACCCATCACCGTAACACATCCATTATCCCCCAGCAGCCGGCACCGCTGTCTGCATCGGGCCACGGAGGTCGCTCCCCGCTCAGTCCCTGGGATGCAAAGAGCTCCCCTGTTCCTTCCTGAAGCCAAATCCCCCTCCCAAGGCAACGACGGGGCGAGAACCATCACATCAACCCAAAGCGTCCCGCTCCCATCCATGGATGGAGACAATGCCCGCGCCCAGCTCTATTTAAAGATCAGAGGAGCCCCACCAGCGGCAGCTCGTCGTCCCCAGTTCACACCGTTTCTGCTGACACTGCCAACATCACCCAGGACCTACAGGCAGGTGCAGCATCACCCCGGCTGCAACGCTGCTGTCCACAGCCAGAGCCCGGAGCAGTGACCATCCCCTCCTTGTCACCGATGTGTCCAGACAGCCACCAAACCAAGCACACGCTGCATTTGATCCACACGTCTTGGATTCCGGCTTCCTTTCCTGGTTCTTCTGGAATTTCACCTCCCTTCGGGAAGCTCGGTTTTAAGAACAGTGCAAGGAGGTAACTGAAAATGTTAATTTAGAGACAGCACATTTCCAGTTCCTTTGAACAGAAGAACTAAAGGAAACAGGAGCCAGGGACAAGCCAGTCCCGCCCAGAAGCAAAGATCAGGGTGCCTTAGAAGAAAAGCAACTCTAAGACTCAAATAAAGATTTTTGCATGAAAAGATTTATAGAAAAGAGGATGTACGAGACTTAACATGCTTTGCTCCACGATTGCCTTAAAGCGCTGAGAACTGTGCAACCTGCCACCGGCGGCACAACCTTTTGTACAGAGGAGAAGAAAATCCAAATGCAGGTGAAACTTCTCCTTCATACCCACCCTGGAGTTGCGTTCATCGGATCCACGCTCCGTCTCTGACCTGCGCAAGCCCCGGCAGAGCCGTCCTGCCCAGCAACGAGCTCCAGCAACGTGAAAGCAGAAGGGAAACCACTTCTCACCCCCACCAGCCCTGGCAGACAGCTCGGTCTTCCCCTGCAGAACCAGCTCCACCGCAAAGATCGCATCGTACAACGAACCGGGGAGCATCCTACAAATCCTTGACTTAAAGCCTCCAGATAGGGTTTGTCTCAAATTCCACGCTTCTTTCCAATTGTCTGGACAGAATTCAACGAGGCGGTGACTCCAGAAGGACGGGGTGAGTTTTTTGGGGGATCACTCCATGCGGGGATGGACTCCCCTGGGCAACGGTGGTGGCCGAGGTGAAAACCCAACCAGACCCTGTGGGCAGGCAAAGGGCTCGGCGGGAGCCGCTGGGGTGGGGATGGGGTCCTTCGTCCTGCCGAGGCAAGGCGCAAGGTGGAGCAGCCCGTGGAGGTAAGAGGCTGGAAAGCGGGAGCTCGGGGAGCAGAACGGCCACCCATGGCGATGCCTGAGGCTCACGGCGAGATAAACTGGATGCTGAGCGGGTGTTTTAGAGCCTCGAGGAAAGCATCACGTCCCAGGCTTTGGCTTTAAGCATCACGTCCCAGGCTTTGGCTTTTTTTTTTTTATTTATTTTTTTTCAGAGGTAAGGAAACCCAGATGTCCCTTGGACTGATGCTCTCCAGATCTGGTTCAGAACTGCGGGGGGGTGGGGGGGTCTAAGGCAGCTGGGCTACAAAATTTGAGGCCAAAGAAGGAGCAAGTTGTCACAACACATTTGAAATTCAGACTGAACCCCAACAGGGCTTGCACCCTGCCTTACAGAGACACCCACCCCCCCAAGCTGCCTTCCCCATGGAAACCCCAGGTCCCCAGCAGCATCTCCAATAACGAGGTTTAAATATGAAAATTTTGTTGCCATTACCCTGACAAAGGAGCTGCTGGGACGCACAGCTACAGGAACCGAGACTGGCAGGACAGATCCCCCCTCCAGCGCTTCCCGGCACTCCGACCTGCCACCCGAAACAGCTTATTCAGGGTCTTTTAATGAACCTACGCCGGAGCTTCGTGCTGGCAGGCTGTTCTCACGGCTCTGCAAGGGTCTTTCTCGTTTCAGAGACCGTCCCTGCCTTGTCTGTTTTGCATTTTATTCGAAACACATATATCCTGCCAGTGACATTTATGGATAAACTACAGCTCCTGTAACACCAGAGCACAGCGAAACCCTCGAGCCCAGCGTGCTCCTCCGCCTTCCCAGCTAAGCCCGAAATCCTGGTACAGCCACAGGTAAATAACACGCTCTGACGGGTTTTGTGGGCAAACAAACAAACCATCTGACAAAACATCACTTCTATTTCTGGGCTCCCGTCCTAGGGAACCGTTTTGCTCCGAGAGGAAAGCATCGCCGGTGCTCTCATTAATCAACTTTTAATTGAAAGCAGACAAGAAACCCTCGCACCTAACGAGGAGGCGAAGCAGCCTGGCAGATACACGGTTCTGACTATCCCCCAGGGACAGGCAGGGCAGACTGCATTTTGAGAAGCCACCAGAACGCCCCATCAGCTCGATACTACGGATCTACTCTGCTGCCGGCACTGGTGCGGAGTTAAGCGTGGATGCCCTCGCTGTTTGCACCGCTAAAAACTTGCTTTCGTAGCATTGATGCGTGGGGCTTTGGTGGCCACCCCCGCTCGCAAGAAGGCAACGTGCACATCACGGAGCACCGGGGGAAGCAAACCAGGCAGCCAACCAGATACACCTGCAGTATTTTCAGCCAACGCAACAAAAGGCACAATAAGACAAAAGTCTTCCCGCAGCTCCAGAAAGCCCCCCACTCACTGCCTCGGGCTGAGCCCATACGTGCCAACACAGACCCCTTCGAGCCCCTGCAGCTGCCGATGCCCCAGGGGACTAGTTTTACAGACCCGCTACCCATCTGCGAAGCCATGCCAGGCAGGAGGTGTTCTCCTGTGTGCTGGCTTTAAATCCGGCGATGGTTTGGAGGGGGCCAGGTCTACCCCTCTGCCAGACAGGGCAGCCTCTCCTTATTGTGGAGCGTTATGGTAATTTCTGCAGCAAAACCTCACACAACTCAGGCAAGCAACACCTCTGCCCGAGCAGCTCGAATTCCCACTTTTTCATTGTAATCGTGTCTCTGGGTTTGAAGAGTCTCCCACACTTTAAAGCAGAGTCCCATTTTTTGCCCCAACTCCCTTTTTTTCCTGAAAAATGGGGAAGAAAAAAACCAATGAGTGAAGTGCAGAAGAGGGAGAAAGAACAACTGAGCGTGGACTCCACCTGCTTTCCCAAAACTTGCTGCTGTGCACATTTAGAAACAGCCCAGACACACAGACACATACAGACGTGTTGTCAAGGTTAATCAATTAAAAAGCACAGGGAATCGTGGCGAGAGCCCAAGCATTAGCGTGAAGCACTTGTGCAGTCTTTGGGGTGTATCAGAGTCCACATTTGCCAGGAAAGTTCTAGAAAAACAAGGAAGAAAATGATAATTTGCACACCATTTGCCTCTAATGGCAGCATCTTTAATTAAAACATCCTCAGAGCTGGCAACACTGACTGCAGCTCTCAAGGTTTTAAATGCTATTACAGCACAAAGCCCTCTAAGATGCTGATGGCTTTTGGCAAAATGCTTAATATTCTCAACTTCATCTCTGGTCCATGCAAGTCCATGCAGATACTGAGTATTTAATCTGATTGGTCTCACTATCAAATAATAAAATAAAATAACCTGGCTGTGAAGGGGAGTTCTTCCTCCTCAGCTTGGAGAATAAAACCAAAATGTTTTGGCACCATGTGGGTTTTTTTGGGGGAAGGCTGAGATTTTTCTTTCTCTCTTCTCTTTGCAAAAGAATTTTAAAAGACACAATCACGATGCTAATTTCCTGATTCTCTGCTCCCAAAATCATCGGTCTCAAGTGCCAAGAGCTGCAGCAAGGAAGGAGGAAAGGCACAAAACTCATCATACTGTAGGAGCAGTTTCAGGTCGGGTATTTTAGCAGTGCCCTGTCTCCAGAGAAGAGGCAAACTGCAGCTTTCCAAAGAACAGAAAATCACCCTGAAACAGAAAATCACCCTGAAAGTTTAAATCCAGCATTCAACAAGCGTAAAACATCAAGTCCTTACATTCAAGATCAGCCACTGGCATCAGCTCAGATTAAGGCGTGTGGCTGTGAAGGGAGAGGAGACACGTCCTGCGGCACAGAAACGCGTTGGGAGGTCACCCAGAGACGTCCCCACGCTGTTCAAAATGTGACTCAGGGATAAAAAAACCTGTAAGCATGCCAAAAAGCAGCAACTCTTTACAAAACAGGTATTTATTTTAACTTCTGGTTGTCCACACACAGCATCTCCCCTGGGCTAGGACAGCAAGCTAGTGTTTCCTTCAACGAGAAAATACCTATCGGTTAATCCCAAACCGCTCAGTGACACCAAAATGTGACACTTCAGTTTGCCGTGAAGGTTTTCATGATGACGAAAATTTTGCTTTTTGTTTAACCTAAATGCACAGGATTAAAAACTTGAACTGTTGTTACAATGGAAATCTTGGTGTCAACATGTGAGCTGCCCTCTTCTCCATCCTCAAATGCCTTGAGTTTTAGCTCAAAACAGGCACCCTCTGTTTTTTATTACACTGCTCTGAAAAAAACTCAACAAAACAAGAATATCCTGATTTTTTTTTTTAGCCCTGAGATGGAAAGAAAATGCATCTGTCACGAGCACTGTGGGTTTCCCATGCTGGTTGGGACTCCCCAGAGATGTTCGGTGAGGGATGAGCCCCGCAGTGCTGCTCCCAGCTCACTCAGCTTAAGCATTTCCCACCTCTGAGCCAGTGGGTGACACCAGCTCTTGACAGGTAGAAGGGGAAGAGCCCCAAAGGTTCCAAACCTGTCTTAGTGCAACTGTGCCCAAGCGAGGCACAGATCCGTGACCCCTACCCTCTCCCTCATGCTGAGAGCATCCCTGGACATGAGCGACTGAAGGCACCAGTCACCTTCTCACCCAAGAGGACCCAGCGAAGCGCATCGGATGAGATGCTGGACCAGATCTGTGCTGGAAATAAACTCCCTGTAATAACTCATAACACACCGGGTCCCCAAAAGCTGAGGTGTGACGGTCTCCTAAAGCCAGCTCTCGCCCGCCACCATAAAGCTGCCTTCTATGGCAAAATAACTGGTATTCCTAAAGCACGATCGTGATAAATGATGCATATGAACGAACGCAGGCTGGCGTCGGGATGGTTAATGAAGGTTGTGATCTCCACTGCCAAAAACGCTTGTGTTTAGGCACAGCTTTCATGCTGTATCTTCTGGACGGCGCTTAGCAGCTTGAACGGTAACTTAATTATCACCGCTAGTAATACGAAGCTGCTATTATGAAGGCTAACAAGTCGTATCAGCGTAGTCATTATGTGGTCCAGCCCAATCATTTCATTCAAAAAGTCTCCATCTGAAAACTGCCTCTAAATATACGTATTATTTACTGTAGGAAGGCGAAGAAAGGCTTGCTGGTAAATCACAGCTACGGAGGCTGGACAGAAAACCCATGATTAATTGAATCGCTTAGCCATGTCCGTGCTTTCATTTTCTCTTCTAAGTGCTCATGATTATATGATACACAAGGCAATTAAAAGTAAGAAGTGTATCCTAACCCACACAAACACTGTGGAAAAAGACATGCTGCAGCACAGCCTCTCTGCTGTGACAAAGGTCCTTCGATGGAAAACATCGAGTTGGGGTTTTTAATGTTGTTCAGCACGATTAATTAGGAAATTACACCCTCAAAGCAAACACGGCTCAGCACCCCGACACTGGCAGGCAGTGCTCGCTGTCCCCCGACCCAGCACCATCAGCTCTGAGCCTGCACCCGCTCCCAGCCGCTCTGCTCATCTTCATTCCACCTCCCAAAAAGCCTCTCAGCTCCTTCTGGAGGTTACTGCAGCTGAGCACAGCTGGAAACAGCAGCAGCATGAACCCCGAGCTGCGGGGGGCGGGGGGCACGGCAGGACCCCCAAATCACCTCGTGTTTTGAGCTAACCCGCAGGGAGCTGTGCCCTCCTGCTCCGATGGAGCCCAAGGTTGGACCATCCAGCTTCTGGGCTGAGCGAGGACAAGCCCAGGACAGAACCAGGGACTTGTTTAGATCTGAAAAGACCCTTAAGATCATCGCGCCCAACCGTCAGACGACGGAATCACCCGTTTTATGGCAATGGACCGTACAGCTCTCTTAAAAACACATCGTCCTGGTCCCAAAGAAGGCAAGTTACAACAGCAAGAGCCCAAGCAGGGTAGGAAGCTGTAGGAGTTCCTAAAGGAATTTGTGAGGACAAAACGAAACCCCACCTCTCCAAACGAAAGCGATGGGCAATCAAGTAGTTGATGCTGCAGCCCGTTTTCGGAGTTTTGCCTGAGCAGTTATTTCACCTCGAGACGACAACGGTGCCTCTGCTTTGGCAGAGGAGCAGGCGTTGTGAGGGAGGCATTTGTGGCGACGTCCGAGAGCCGGGCTGCTGGAACACGCTCTGACAACTTTATAGGATGAAGAGACAGAAGCAGCATCTAATGAAGTAACAGGAGAGAAGCTGGAAGCTCTCTGACCCTGCCTTTGGTAAGAACAGTATATCCATTGAAATGTAAATCCTTAACCTGAGTGGCTACAGCCCCTGGGACACAGAAAGGCTCCCGTGTCCCCCCTGCCCCTCTAACCCCAAGGTGACATTAATCCCTGCAGCACAGCCCCTGCCCAGACCCTCTCCACAGCCCCAAATTTCCCATCTCCATGCCCCATCAATGCCTTGAACAACCCACAATTAAAAAAAACTGCCTGTATTTATGCTACAATTTTTCTCTGCTTCAATCTTCCCCCCCTTTTTTTTTTTTTTTTTTTTTTTTTTTACACAAATGCAAAATCCCCTCGGCATTCAGCCCACGGGATTTACATTTCTCTTCTCCCAGGCTGAATGCACCAGCCCAAAGCTGAGCACTCCATCACTCTTGTTCCAGGCACCGAGAGCATCTTCGCATCCCTACAACAATACCCGAAAATGGAAATGACTTTCCAGAACAGCCAGAAATGACAGGAATTTATTTCCTTCTAATCTTTCCGCACGCTTTTTATTTTGTATGGTGATGCTGATTTACAGTCTCCACAGGCACCCACCTGGCAGGTTTAAATTAACTCACTAAACAGGCAGAAAAGAAATGCAACAGAACACGTTCAACCTTTCCAAAAGGCAGCAAAGACCTTCTGAACCAAAGTGCAACAGCAGGCAGAGGAGATGAAACTGGGTCTTGCTTAAAGAAGAGAAAAAAAAACAAATAACTGGAGGGATTTCTGCCTTTATCACTGCGGCTCCGGGCCACGGCCGCCTGCCACACAGCCACGACTTACAGGACATTCTGAGGCATCAGTGGGACGATAGAGACTGGAGGATTATTATTACTGTTCTCAGTTCAATAGTGGCCAGAAGGATCCATGGGCAGGATGTGGAGCCCTTTCAAGAGCTGGGGTGTCAGGGACACCCTTCTCAGACACCCCTTTGCTTCATCTGAAGCTCCTGGCACGGCAAAGCTCGTGGCACATCGGTGCTGGCATTAGGTACTGGCAGCGCCCAGACACAGCCACGGGCTTCCCTCGCCCATTAAAAAAAAAAATAATAATAATTATCATACAAAAAAAAAAAAGCGAAGTTTGAATTTTGCCTTTGGTCCCCCCAGCCTGAATCCTCACACACACACACCCCGAGCATGGAAGTGCCCACACTCTGGACCTTAAAAAGTAAAATAATCCCCAACCTCATCTGCATCCAAAAAGATGCTTGAAGTGACCTTCAGAGAACAGCCCTGTGACCTGTCCCCGCCTGCAAATCCCATTAGCACCAGCCGAGCTGAACCCAGGCACGGCGGGGAGGGTCCCGATGCTTCGTGCTGCAGCACAGCTCGTTATCGACCAGCGCGTCGTATCGATGAGAAGCAGCAATCTTCTGCCAGGCAGTGAGATTATTAATTACAGCCCCAGGGCTCACACAGAGCTGCTCTTGGTGAAATAACCTGCTTTAAACCCAGAGCCCGCTGCCGGACAGGGGCAGCAGCCGGATCTTCTTAGACCTACGGATGCCAATGGGGCATTCGCATCCCCGTGTGGGTTGGCGGCATCGGTCAGGGAGGACTTCCAGAGTTATCTCCAGCTGGGAGAAATCTGGGTGAGGTCTAAGGATGGATCTTTTCTGCTTTGATGGTGAGGAAGCAATGATCTCAGCCTTCCTGTCAGGCAGGGGCGAGCCACGAGCTCCTCGCCGCGATGCTGCATTTCCCTGCCGACTTAGCAGGGGCTCGAAGCACGGGCAAACGCTGCCCAGGCAGAGCTGGCGGCACGGCCCGGTACAAAGCAGCTGGTCAAGTCGGTGTTTCTATGACTCAGAAATGCACTTGCTGTTGTGCTTTTTAATCAGCCAAATAAATTGCAGCAAGACCTTAAAAGCGCATGGCAGCGGGAAATGAGAAATCCCGCCGCGGGTGCCAGGAGAGGTCGGCAGGCGATGCTCTGTTCATCCCTTCCCTGCATCCCGTGCTGCCCCTTCCACCAGCCCTTTTCTGCCCATCAGTGACATCCTTCTCCCTCCCGGGCAAATCCAGGAGAGCAGCTTGCAGAGCAGCTTGTCATTGCCATAAATTCACAGGGAGGTGCATGAAAGCAAGGCGCCTCCACCCCATCAGCAAGGGCAAGGAAAAGCTTTCGTTAAGCGACTCGAAGCAGCGTTTTGCCTGGCTGTGTTACATTAAATAGGTTTGACTCCCCAGCCTCCCCCCTCCTGCTGCACACACCACAGGCTGAACTCACCAAGGCATAAAATAACTGCACAGGTGAGCTATTAGCAAATGTGTCAAAACCTTCCTTCCAAATCTATTACTCTGGTAACTCATAAAAAAAGTACCATTACAGCTGGGGCTTATCACAAACACGCACCAAAAAAATAGGTCAAGAGAAAACGTGCCTGCACAGCATAAACAGGGAGTGGAAGTTTTAAGGGCTGCAGCAAAACGGCGAAACTCAGTCTGTTGCCTTGCACCCTTGCTCTGCAAAAGACTGAAATAATGCCACTATTTATAAATGATCTTTTAAAAATAGAAATGTCAGAAATGTCACTCTTCCTTGCTAGGAAATTGCCTGATTATTTTTTTTTTCTTTAATACAGGTGAGAGGGGCGGGGAGTTATGCATTATACATGGGAAGATCCATTTTTTATTAGACTTCTTGCAGCTACATCATCGCTGCATCATTGCAGACTAATGAAGTTACTGGTACAACACCCCTAAAGCCAGCAGCCCCCTGCAAACCCCCGCAGCTCAGGGTCCCTCCTGCAGCGTGGCAGCCCCCCCCCGCCTGAGACGGAGCTGTCACCCCCAGCAACAATCACAGCCCCTGTACCAGTGTCAGAGCAGCGATTTACGTGTCATCAACCCGACCCAGGCACTCGCTGCCAAGTTTCCACCATGTCTTTATGTCCTTACACCACTGGTGTAAGTCTAAACCACCTGACAGCTGGTTTAAAGATGCCAGACCCCAACCTGGGAGCGACCCATAGCCAGCACAGCGTGAGCACCGGAGCATCCCCCCAGCAGCCGGCAGGACCACAGGGGGGCTTCTGCCACCCTCCCCTCTGCTTCCAAGCCAGGTACCGTAAAAACCCGGCGGAGCTGCCTCTAGCACATCATGGTCCCCGTCGGCTGAGCGTTACCGGCTCTAACCCCTGCAACCGCTGCCACTTCCACCCTCCCTTTGGCCACGGTAAGGGGTCACTGAACACACAAGAGGAGCCTCCAGGACCTAATTAGGAGCTTCGGCACTTGGCATCAGCGATCGCCCGTGTGCGAGATGACGCGTGTAGGAGTTTGTTTTGAAACACAGAAAAGCCACGTGAGGTTTGTGTTGACAGGGAAATAGTGACCGACCTTCTAGCGACTGGGGAACAGACGGAGAAGGTGCGAGGGCCTCTTGGCTGACGGCTTCCAGGCTAAATCCCACGTCGCTTTGGTACAAGTGGGATTGTGGTGGGATGAGACGGCTGCCAGGCCAGGCTGTAACACCATCCCGACAGGGCAGAGGAGTAAGCGTGCAAACCAGAGGGACAGCATAAGGGATTGAAGGAAGCGAACGCGTAACGTAGATGAATAAGCAGATAAAATGACATTTAGTTGGAAGGACCCGGAGCTGCTTTCCCAGAGGTGGTATTTTCTGTTTCCATCAGCCATCGGGTACAAGAGGGGCCGCAGCCAAGGACCGGTCCTCCTGCTGCAAGCCTTTGACTAGAGCAGCCCAGAGAAATGGCTCGCACCTTGCTTGGGGTAAGCATACACGTTCCTATGCGAAGAACACCTCTGCGACTGTAAATAAAGCAGCCAGTGAGCCTGCCTTTCCTTTACAAATAGCTTTTTTGGCTAAAAGACCAGAAATTTTCAACAGCCGCTCATCCACATCCGCACACGTACACGCACACGTGAACACACGCGCGGCATCGGCGCTCCCCAGCACACGGCCGCAGGCAAACTTTAACCCTCATTAACCCCAGCTGCAGCTCACGAGATGCAGAGCCCCTGGGAACACACTCCTCCGGTCCAAATACACAACTTCAGTTATGTGTGTCATGAGCAAATCTCAGTGGGTTCCTTTATTTATTGCTAAATAAATCAAGTCAGCCCTCATTTGCATGCAGCCTTGGTTGTCAATACAAGCCTGCAGCTTCATTTAATGCTTATTAACTTCCTACATCCGCCAGCCCTGCGAGCCAGGGAAGAAAAAGCAATTCCGTGCTGCGAAGGGCGATGGTGGCAGAGAAGCCGGACACACTCGTGTGTGGCATCTGCAAAACCCCTGCAAACTCCGCCAGTCCCCTCGCAGACCACATCTGCAGAGCGGGAGCGCCACGGTCATTAAGGTTTAATTAAAGCGGCTTGCAAAAGGAAGCTTCATTTATTTCTTGATTTGTTCTTTCCTCAGGACATTCCCCAAAGCCAAATTTTTAAATTTTTTTTTTTTTTTCCTTCCACTTGTGAGCCTTTCCAAGGATTAATTTGCTTGGAGTATTTGAATCATTACGGTTTGGTGGGTTTTGGAAAGGAAGATGAATGAAACACAACTGGAGGAGAGAGCAAGGGAAACTCTGTGCAAAAGCATTTTTCTTCTCTTTTTTTAATAAAGGAACCCTTTTTAGAAACGCTTCTGGGGCAGAACAGCTCAGCTTTGAAACATGCAGTTCCATCCAGCAAGAGGTTACTTAAACCCAGATGTTCAGCTTTGCTCAGGAAGAAGCTGGGTTGGCTTTTGCCACGTTGGGGGGGTTCAATCTGCAGCAGAGCTCGGTGCTCAGCGCCCTGCGGGGCACAGCTGGGTCCTGTGCCAGCCTGGGGAAGCGCAAAGTGAACCGAGCTCCGATCCAGCCCCGGGGTAGCCCGAGCGCCTGGACTCAGGTGCAGTGATGCTCCCCCCTGCTCCCGGCCACCCCGAAGCCAGGGAGGGCACCCGTGGGGCTTGGAGCCATCAGAGCTGCTCCACATGGGTTTATTTTCCACCACCAGTTCCCAACAATGAAAATATTTGTGCCTAAGACAAGGCCAGCGACACGCAGGGCAGCAAATCCCACCGAGAATGGCTGTAGGATTACGATCATCTCCCACAACAGCATCTGTTTTATCACTTTCGTAATGAAGCCTCACAGACAGGTATCCTCCAAGATACCCTCCAACCACTCCAGTCCAAGGTGAGTCCAAGTCCTGGCTCTGCAGCTCAGGTTTATGAATCCAGCAAGAAAAACCGAGGCAGGAACCCACAGCTCTGGGATGCCACCCGGGGCCAGCACCCCTCTGCAAGGAAAAGCTCAGCAACCTGCCTGGCACAATGTCTTAAAAAAAAAATAAATAACCACGCACAGCAAGTCTTCTGCAAGCTTCAAAATGAACTCCAAGATCCTAAGTCAGCCCTTCGACACGTCTGCGACTCTGGGGCTTGGAACCCACCCCAGATGCATCTCCACCTGGTGAGGCTGGCAAAAATCCCGGCTCTGAACCAACAACTGGGACAAGCACCCCACTGCAAGGAAAAGCTCAGCAACCTGCCTGGCACAATGTCTTAAAAAAAAAATAAATAACCACGCACAGCAAGTCTTC
>JAVJGJ010000042.1:2068678-2079485 GCA_035590215.1 Microhierax caerulescens | reverse complement strand
CCGGCTCTGAACCAACAACTGGGACAACCACCACACTGCAAACACCCTCCTGCTCCCCCCCCCCCCCCGAAAGTGTCCTCAGCCCTGCCAGCCCAAACAGGCACTTGAATCGTCACATCGTCGAATCCCTTGGGAT
The DNA here is from genome assembly GCA_035590215.1 of Microhierax caerulescens. NCBI lineage: Eukaryota > Metazoa > Chordata > Aves > Falconiformes > Falconidae > Microhierax > Microhierax caerulescens. The sequence goes on along the minus strand of JAVJGJ010000042.1, from coordinate 2,079,349 downwards.
GGAAAAGACCTGTAAGAGCATCAAGTCCCACCGTTAACCCAGCGCTGCCAAGGCTGTCACTAAACCACGTCCCCAAGTGCCACATCTACACGTCTTTTAAACACCTCCAGGGATGGTGGCTCAATCCCCTCCCTGGGCAGCCTGTTCCAGCACTTGACAACCCTTTTGGTGAAGAATTTTTTCCTAATATCCAAGTCCCTGCACACCCCTTTTTCCCCAGGACGTGCTGTGCCATCCCCATTTCTTTGCAGACATGGGTTGAGCTGGGGTAGAAATGGACTTCAGAGATACTTAAGCTCTTCAATGCATTCCCCCGCCTGCCTATTAGGAGAGAAGGGAAAATTTCTAGGCCAGAAGTGTTTAAGATTAAAAAAAAAAATAATAATCCCCAAATTATAGATACATATATAAATCCCCAGATTATACCTTTGTACTACAACCCCAAACTATGCGCAAAAGGACAAGGAAAGTGCCATGAAATAGAGCTGCTTGCTCTGACGTGTCCTGCCCATCAGCCTTGAAACCATTTATGTTCCAGCCCCTCCCCACCCCGTCCCCATTAAAAATCAACTTTTCAGATGCTGAGCTCATTGCGTTACCGCTCCACACCACAGCAGCCTGTTCCAACAGCAACTAATTGCTAACAAGCTCATTACAAGATGAAAGCAGCAGGAGTGTAATGCTGGAAATTTTTTTTTTGCCTGTCTGCAAAGTGAACAGCTGGCCACCAAACCTAGAGGACTAATCTAATTAAACAGTAACAGAAATACCTACATCAATGGCAAAAAAAAAAAAAAAAACAAACCAAAACAACAAAACCTTTCACTCAGACATAAACGTTCTCTCCTCAACGTTCATCAGGACTTTGTCAGCTCTGAGACCGTTTCCCACCATTGCACTCGCGGGGAGACTGAGGATTCATGATCTGAGCCCAGCTGGGTGTTAGGAGGAAAATAAAAAAAGTAACGTGAGGAGACAAAGCAGACGCTGGCAAGGTAACCTTGCCGTAAGAACAAGCAGTCCCAGCGGCTGGCACGGCTGCTGCTGCGGAGCCCAGTTGTCCCAGCAAGTCTCAGTCCTGTTGCCAGAACGCCGAGGGACTGCACGAGCTGATCGGTGTTTGACACGTTAAGATCTTTCCTTTTGCAAATTCTCTTACTCAGTGGCTTGGTTTGCTCCGTGTCACCCTGGCTGTCAGGGGTCGTACCCAGCCCAAGCACCCTCTGCCACGGGGAAGAGCGGAGGGGCACGAGGGGCACAAGGGGCACGAGGGGCACGAGGCAGCACCCAGCCTGGTCCACCCACGTTTTGGGGAAGCGTGTCCTTGAGCACAGGGTAAGGACACGCAGTTTTCCACCCACCGTCCCTGCGGCTTGTCACTCTGATGCAACATGGTCCCAGTGGGGGTGTTGAGGCTGAGCCCACACTCATGTGCCTCCGGAACGTAGAGTGAGGTGGGGTCCCAGCCCAGCTTCTCCATCTCAAGGCGTTAAGAGAAAATCAGGGCAGAGATCACGACACAAAACCACGAGCAAATCTACAACTGACCACCCCCAGCCAGGGCTGAAGCCCTTGCGCTGATGGCTGCAATCCCACCGCACGCAGCATCACAGGCGACTCCGAAGGATCCACCACTGAAGTTCACGAGCAGCTCAACAGTCGCCTGGTTTATCACATCACGAGCAATTTGTTTTGCAAAATTTATGAGTCTTCCCTCAAGGTTTTTACCAGGGGTTTTTGTTTAACCAGGGTTTTGCAAGCCTGCAGCAGCCTGCTGCATGGCTCGCGCTGGGTTTTGCTCCGCTCTCGAGCCCAGTCCTCCAACCATCAGCACCCCAGCGCCCGGCCAGCAAAACACCCTCCCTCGAGGCTTTCCACACTGGTGTTGGGACAACGCCAAATGAAGCCATTTTTAAAGCACTAAATAGGTACTAATCCCTGCACCGTGGACACCCAGAGCTTCCAAACAACCTACTCCAGAGGCAGCGCACTCACCAACCCGCGGCGCGGCCGGCTGCGCATCTTCTTCCAGAGCAGCACCAGACCTTCATCACCACGACCTTCAGCCTGGTTACGCACCGGCTTTTCTCCCACCTATTATTTTCTTGGTGATGCTTTTTGTGTTTAAAGAGAAGGATGCACACCTTGGCAAATGAGCTCTGCGTAACGCCATGGGCTTGCAACAGGCGGGCTGCACCCCCCCGCTCCGGCTGGGATCCCCACACCAGCAGACGGGAGCCCGTTTGCTTAATATCTGACATCCAGAGGACGTTGCCTTTGCAAAGCCAGAGGGGAGCAAGCTGAAAACCCAGCAATTGTCACACCGGTGCTGACGAGCGCTGATGCCTCAGGAATGACTTCTAAAACAAACAGGTTGCCACATCTCAAGTATTTTACCTGCATTTTTCTTGCTCCTGTGTAGCTGCCTCTTTCGAGGCATCTCAGCCCCTTCGGCACTTACCCCCGGTTCCCCGACAGAAGCCGTAACTCGCAGCCTGAGTCCACCCAACGCCAGCGGGGAGGCAAGAAGAGACTATGATCCTTCAAACGGGAAAATTGGAGGTGAAGACCTGCCCACAGCGGTGCCACCTCCCTCGCTGCCCGGCTTTTTAAGACAAAAAGTCAGCGGTCCCACTAATAACCCGGCTTAACGCAGCAGAAGGGCTCACGCAGTTGGCACTGAGGGTTCGGTCTTCCCTTCATCTCCACTGGAGCTCATCTGCAATAAAGACAGGCAGCAAACGGAGGCCAAAGGAGCAAAACCACTTCAAAAAAAGTGGAGGGAGCCAAAACAAAATGCAGGATTTTCCACAGGAAGCGGCTCAGGCTCGCGAGCTCGGCTGTACGGAAAAAGATTACACCATCTTGGTGCTACTCGAAAAGGCTGACTTCTCCAGATCCACCCAGTGAGGAAGTCTATTTTTTTTTTTCTCCCCATTTATTCCTTTAACCCATCTGGTAGCCCCAGGAATGCCCCTGGAGAGCATCCCCATTCACGCCTCACTGCGGAGCATCCCTCAGAGCAGTACCACAGCCGGGCCTGCCACTGCTCAGACCGCATTCAAAAGAAAAAAGAGCTAGAACAGCTTTTCTATTTCACCTTCTCAAATTTCTCCTCTTAGAAACGAGGCACTTAAATCCTTTGGGTCAGTAGCCCACAAAAGCCTTCGAGCATTACAATGACCATACAGATGAAAACCCTCTTCAGCATCTTTCCTTCTCCCCTTGGACAAGCTGTCCGGTCACCTGCACGTTTCAAAGTTGCTCCCATGCTTTATTTCTCTCCTTCTTCCCCTTTTATACTCTTTTTTTTTTTTTTTTTCCCCAAATCTGTGCTCTTCTCGCATCACCCTGGGAGACTCAGCTCGGGGTCGAGATCTCCACCAGCCGCCGGAGGTGACACGGCCGGGCTGATCGCTGCAGCTGAACTATTCCACCACCTCACAGCAGCCAGCGGCGCCCTCAGTTCTGACCTTCACCCTTATCAAGCAGGACAATTAGCGAATCAAACATTTCCACGAACCCTACGTAAGCGGTGGCTCCGCACCCCGCTCCCGAAGCCCACACCGACACCCAGCCCCCGGCACAGCGCGGCAGGGACCCCAGGTCAGCCCCGCACTTCAAGCAGGAGCTGGAACAGGCAGGGAAAGGGGAAAAGAGGCGACAGGCAACAGTGGGGAAGGATGGGGACGGTGAGAGCGCAGCCAGAACACCATCACCATCACAGAAGCAGGCAACGAGGGGCTCCAGAGGACCCCCAGCCCCCCACACCCTGGCACTTATTTTGGATGAGAGGGCGAAAGACTTTCTGCAGGGACCTCTCTCTCTCTCTCTCTCTGTAGTTTGTTGTTTTTTCGGGTTTTTTCCTTATCACACAAAATTTTACTTTCTCTTCAAAGCAGAGGGGTGTTTTCCACTTCCCCTATATATATATTAGCAGTTATGGTTGTGTAGGGTGCTGTACAGAAAAATAAATCCTCCCCCTTTTCTGAGTCTCCATCACTGGCTCCGGGAGCGTGCTCAGCTGCGCGGGGACACGGACACATCCCACCAGCATCTTCCCGGAGAGGCAATCACCACCCAAGACAGGATGACAAGCCAACAAGGAAGATCCCCAAAACAGCAGCGCCCACAATGCTAACAAAAAGGTAGACCGGTGACTCAACCAGGCTACGAAACGCGGAGAGGAGTGCATCACGCGCTATTTTTAATGTTTGGATAGCACAAATCCCGCCGCCCACCTACCACAAACTCAAAACTCTTCCCCAGCACTTGGCATCTTTCTGCTGGTCTTGTCCGACCACCTGCAAACCTCTCCAGATGTTTCCAGCACCGACAGAGCTGTTGCAACGGATCAGAACAGCTTCTCAAACCCACGCTGCTGCTTTTTGTGCAAGGTAAAAAAATAAAAGAAACCACCCTGGAAGATCCTATTAGGATGTCAAAAAAAAAAAAAAAAAAAAAATCCTACTAACCCCCACATTTCTCATCTGCAGCCTTACACCCAGTAAATTTTGTTAGGTGACCAGTTCATAAACACCATGTACCAGCATCACAAAACCACCCTGGGCTTTCCTGTGCCCAGCCAAACCTCTGGAGTCCGTAAACAGACAGTAATTGACATTTAAATGCCAGTGCTAAGGACACCCAGGTATTTTGTGGTAAATGTTTTTTTAAATCTAAGTGCTTAATCCTTACGGCCACAAAGAAAGTCTTGGAAGTTTCACCTTCAGCAATGCCCAAGTCAGAAAGCAAAACACAAATACCTAAGAAAATCTTTAACCATCTTAAAACGGTATTTTTGTTAACCTTTGGCCAACTGTCAGGATTCGGTCCTGCTAAACCCTTCGGTGCATCTTCAGGTGTAACACCCCGCTCTGCTGTGCCGATCTACGGCAACTGCGACGGAGCTGCTTCCACCCGGCGTACCAGCCTGCGTAAAGCTACGAGCCCTGCGATTTATGGTGATGTCTCTCCTCCCCACGTACGTATTACCCTTCCCCAAAGGTGGCAGACCTCAATTTCAGGAGTCACTCCAAATGTAACCTCCCCAGCCTTGGGAAGGGTGAGACGTGGTAGAGGAAAGAGACCTGTAATTTCACCCTATCGTCAAGGCTACCACCAATTAACTAATTAACGATGGGTTCATTTAGTGGAAGTAGCAAGGCACTGGAACAAATTCCGGTGCAAAGAAATACCCTCTCGTGCAAAGTCGAAACTGAACGGTTTGACTTCACGAGCGAAAGGTCTTTTGAACAGGAGGAGATATTTATGCGACTACAAAAACATGCGAGTTGCAAACTCTCGCACATCCCGCAGCAATAAATCCCCGGCAGCCAGCACAGAGAAGCACCAGGAGCTGAGATGAACCTTTTCCAAGCAGCATGTCACGCCGTCACAGGACACTAATGAATTTATGGCACCTCCCTACCCAGCCAAGAACATTATTTACACCTGCCTCCAACAGCTTTCCTATGCAAGTGCCTCGGACACATCGGCACATGCACTTCATTTAGCACAAAAATAAAAAGTCAAGCCAGGCGAATCGACACGAGCAGTAAAGTCACGGGGAATCGTCCACCGCTTGGAAAAAATGAGAGGCAGAAGGTGTTGTGGAGCATGGGGAAATTTGGGCAAGGGGAGGACCCGGGACACGGACCCGGGACAAGCCAGACTATTTCAGCTGGACAGGACACACGATGCCAACCCCATCCAACTGCCCGACCACTTCAGGGCTGATCGAAACACGTTATTAAGGGCATTGTCCAAATGCCTCTTAGACACCGACAGGTTGGGGCACCCACCACCCCTCCAGGAAGCCTGTCCCAGCGTGTGACCGCCCTCTCGGTAAAGAAACGGTTCTTCATGTCCCACCGGAACCCCCCTGGCACAACGCTGAGCCGTTCCCGGGTGCCCTGTCCCCGGACCCCAGGGAGAAGAGCTCAGCACCTCCCTCCCTCACCCCCTGCTCAGGATGCTGCAGGGAGCACCCAGCTCGCCTCTCGGCCGCCTTTTCCCCACACGAGACGAGCCCAGAGTCCTCAACCATCCTCATGGGACACACCAGCCCTGCCACCGGCTTGGCTGTCCTCTGGAAGCATTCCAGAACCTTCACCTCCTTCTTAAATGGTGGGGGCCAGCACCACACACAGTACTTAAGGTGAGGCAATACTGTGTGCAGTTCTGAGCCCCGCCATTTAAGAAGGATGTTTAAAACACAAACCAGTGTTCGTTCAATATTATAAAAAAAAAAAACAAAAAAAAAAACCAAACCAGAAAATACAGCTGAACCCACAGAGCAGCATCGGCCAGACTTGGGCAACCAAGCAGCAGCACAGCTGGATGCCCAAGGGTTGACCGGTAGCCAAAATCTGGGGATGGCAATGGGAACAGGGCAACGGAAAATGCAACAAGAGCAGCAGGGAGGTGATGGAAAAGAGAGGAAGGATCTGGGAAAGTCACCCAGAGTGATGCAGAACACCAGGGAAGGAGCGTCCTCCAAAGGCTGCGTCACACAGGGCTCGGGAGCGGCTGCGAGGGGAAAAGCCAGCCAAGACGGGAGCATCCGTCTGTCCCGTCTCTGCCTGCCTGGCAAAAAAGCCACAACGAAGCCTCTGTCCTCCCAGGTCATGAAAACCTATGATCCCAGTCAGGAAGATCATACTTTTAAAGCCTGGAGACTGCGTTTAATTAAGTTAATGAGAGAGCAGCGAGCAGAAACCGTGACACTGAAATAGCCTCCTACAACCACAAACCCACCCCCGTGAAGCAAGGGGCCATTATCGCATCAAAAGGTTGGGGACTTTTGCATCCCCACCCCCAGCACGGAGGTGGGATGGGGCGGGTGAGAGCAGAGAGGGCAGGAAGGATGGGAGACTAATGCTTTTGGAGGCTGATAACCTGGATGGAGGGAAAGGATGAGGGAAACCAGAGTGATGTTCAACACAGGGACACAGAAGAGGAGGCAAATTTTGCAAAGATAAGAAGCAAACGCACTTTGCAGAAGAAAACCATCTTTGGGCTTTTCTGGTCCAGAAGGAAACCAGCTCTGCACGCATCCTTGGCTGGTTGCTCCACCAAAATACGAGAGTGAGTGTCGATAACCACTAATAAAACACACAGCGCAGAATCTAGCCGCAGCCCCGGGTGCAATAAGTCATCCAAGGCTTGTAGGAGGTTTCAACAGAGTATACGGATGCAGGTATTATTAGAAACGGAATGACTGATGTGTTTGATATTATGAAGCGTGTTGATTTTATGACGGTGTAGGTAGCTGAGATTATGTGCATGCAACGTCTGGATTTGTCACCTTACGCAGTAAATATTTTAAGTATTGTTTCACAGTGAATAACTCAAGGCAGGGTGATACCTTATGCTGAAAATACACTCGCTCTCGGGAAGGAATGCATTTTTGCATTCAGCTGGAGCATCAACTGGTTTAGAGACCAGGAGATGCTTAATTATTATCCAACGCAGGGAAGGAGCTGGACAGCCTGACCGGCACTGCTGCTCCGGCCGCAGAGAATTCCAGCCTCAACGCTCCCAGATCCCACCATGAGCAGCACACGCATTCCCACGCGTTATGCCAGGAGGCGGTAGCACAAGGGGAAGAAAACAGCGGGTATAATCCCTCACGGAATCCATCGCAACAAAGTATTTCTTACAGAAGTACATGCACCTGGGGGAACCGCATGATACACATCGGTGTGTTTGAGGGAAACTTTCAGGCTGCTTTCCTGCTGTAGTACAGCAAAAAAACTTGCCTGTTTTCCACTGCTTTCGGAGGCGTTGCTACTAAATTTAGCAAGGAAAGAAGGTCTGAGAGAGATGAAGCCTCACAGTACAAGCGCAGGGGAGCAGGCTGGCGGCATCGTAGCGGGTGTCCCTATGTTCTCCCGTGGGATTGTGCGGGGAGAAGCAGCCTCAAGGGCTCATTCCCCGTCCCTGTGGAGCCATGGAAGTGTGTAAGCCCATCTGCAGCTTGCCTTGAGTCCCAGCACCAGCCTCAGCATCCCCGTTCCTCCTCACCTCCCCGCCTGCAAACAGGGGACCCCCTCTCTCCTGGCTCTTGACGGCGATGGGGGAGCACATCCCAAGACAAGCACAGGGCAAGAGAACAAGCAGGGAGGAGAAGAGGGGAAAAAGCATTCCTTCTGACACTCAGCAAGTCCCCAGCTTTAAAAAAAAAATTTAAAAAAATTTAAGTGAAAGCACACTCACATGCCACACTCCCTTCTAGACTGCAGGAGGAAAGGATCATTAGACCTTCCCCAGCACAGCCCATTAAACCTCTGCCTAAGTGGGTACTTCCCTCCCAGCACCCTGAGAGAAGGCTGGTGAGAAAAGCAGACTTAAATCCCACTCGCAGTTTGGGAAGTGATTTCAGACCCATTTTCCTGGGTGTTGTGGTCACTGGTTGCCCTCAGGCAAAGCGGGAGAAAACCACGGCTCTTCCCATCGCCTGGTTAGACACAGCGTGGGAGGAGGGGGGCTTTCCCCTCCCTCACCAGCACAGGCAGAGGGAAGCTTTCAAACAGAACACCAGAGTGACAAACCACCTAGGACCTCACCAAGCATCTCTCATTAGCATCGCCGCCTGGATGGAGACAAGCCAAGGACTCCTGGCTGGAATTCCAAGGCTTCAAGGAGCACGAGCCCAGGTCAGAGCCCAAAGGACTTCACGTACCAACTCGCTACGATGTTGGATGAACCCTGAAGCATCCTCCCACAAGACACACATGGTCCACAGCCCCAAGCAGCCAGTCCTCTAAGGGACCGCAAAAACCAGCACTGCAGGAGGAGATGCTCCCAGCAAACCCTCAAGCTACACGGAGATGCTACTCAGTGTATCTCTCCAACTGCTTGTAAAAACCCCTCCGCTGCTTGAATCCGGGTTTGAAGCGGTTTGGAGCTACAGGAGCGCACAAGCTGCTGCGGCTTTTGCTCCTGCCCACTGCTCAGACAGATCGGGGTCCTTCGGCAAGAGCAGGCTGGGGAGCACCGATGCATTAAGCCTACCAAAGCCACAGGATGACATTATTTCTTTTTGCCAGTAACATATGTTGGGAGCCTATAAAGACTTACATGCCCACAACGAGACATTTTCAATTGTTACGTACATTTATTACAAAATACGCGGTGAATCCCTCATCACAGGTTTTCCTTGGTTCCAGATGTTGAAGTGTTTTTAAAAGGCAAAAAGAAAAAAAAAAAAAAAATCCAAACCACAAAGGCTTCAGTCTTCTCCAATTGTATTATGCAACTTTTCCCCCACACTGGCAACAGTAATTCCTGCTTGTGAATCACAGCTAATTGTATTATAATAGGCCATTCTTCTTGATTTAATATACCATATGAAAATCAGTATGTGAGCGAGTGTGGTCATAAGATTAGTAACAGCTCTAGTTCTTAATTTATGTTCACACTGTATTATTGAAAAATTTAAAGCTCAAGGGTGTTGAGGAGGATGTTTTGCTGGAGTTCATTTTATTCCCGAAGTAAATTACAAAATTGTGGGAGAGGGGAGCGGAACAATCAAAACCAAATTACAAATACCTTCTCCCACTGCATGAAATTACAGCACTCCGGGTGGAGGGGGGGGACAAACAGAGGAAGAATTCCCAGAACTGCCGAAGAGCGGAATGAATCAGCTGCGTTATCACAGAGGGCTGCAACAACAGGGTCCCTTCCCCATTTTCAGAAAGAGGGAAGAAGAGTGTAGAGAAGATCATACTCCAAAACAGACCGAGATTCACGGGTGACTTTTGCCCTGGTCAGAGTAGCAGAGAGAGGGGATAGGAAAAAGGAAAGGAAATCAGGGAAGGGTGAAAGAAGTGATGAAAACCGCAAAGCAAGTGAGACAGAGCTGAAATCAGGAAGGAGGGGGAAAAAAATAAAAAATAAAAATTAAAAAAAACAAAAGAGAGATAAAAAAATAATTGCAATCAAGCAAAAGGACAGTGGAAAGCAAAGGAAGACTACACAAAATAGCCCCACTGCTAAGCCCTGGCCAAGCCTGCCTATGTGCTGTTAAACGTTTTTGGGGCTAGCACGTGTCTTCTGAGTTTGATTTTTATTTTTTAAAGCCCGTGCAATCCGTCACAGGTCATTTCAGGCCCCACGTGCACGCAGCGGTCTCTGTCCCCGCAACAGGCAATAAGGGCACTGCACCACCGCGGCGCCGCAGCCAGCATCCTCGCCCAGGGATGTACCACCCACAGGCTGGCCCCTGCCCTCCTGGTCAGGGAATGCAGAACGTCACCTTGGATGGCATCGAGATGCAAAACTTAGGGACAAGCAACGGCCCCACAGGCAGTCGTAGCCCCAGCCAGGGATAAATGCATTTGCAGCAATGCCCCGCAGCCCCACTGGAGCAGTTCTCCTCCATCCCAGCTCAGGAGGTGGCAAACCCACAGCAGGATGGAAAAAGCAAACCCAAAAGAAAAAGCTCATCCCAGATCCAAATTCTGCCATCTCACTGGGAAAAGGGACCGTTTCTGGAGCCGGCCTGGGATGCTGCAAAGCCCTTAGGGCATCCTGCAAGGCTCCAGCCAGGAACAAGCTCCAGCAGCCCGGGGATTTCAGGATAAATGCATTACCATGAGCTACGCCCAGAGTAAAAGGCAAACCCCAGCAGCAGCCTCGGGGGGGGGGGGGGGGGGGGGGGGGGGG
>JAVJGJ010000042.1:2009314-2053113 GCA_035590215.1 Microhierax caerulescens | reverse complement strand
GGGAAACTCATGGAGAATGTAAAGGCCTTCGGTAGCAGCTGGGCTGGAGGGTTCAGTGGGGGCTGGCTGGGGGCTGGAGAAATTATTCCATCTTCACGAGGACGAAAAAGAAAATTGAATATTATCTCCTTTTTGGGGGAGAGAGCCTGCGCCTCTGAACTTCAGAGCCTTGGGGCAGCTCTTCACAGAGCAGCGCTACAGTGGTTCTTTGTGTTGTCATTTTTAATTTTTTAATTATTTATTTATTTTATTTTCCCCCTGTATATAAAGGGCTGAAGTTTGCTTGGAGTCTCCTGGCATTTTGCTGGGTGAGTGCCTGCTATTTTAGCTCACGTCTTTATTTCTGATGGGCTGTGCAGTGGAAGAGCCGGAGCGATGTTGTCGCTGCTTCACTTGGGTGTTTAATCACGCTCCAAAGCTTTTTACTGCTTTGTGTACACTGCCACAGGAGACATTCTGGCTTAATTAAAAAAGAATCTAGGGAAAGGGAAAAAAAAAAAAAAAAAAAAAAAGAAAACAACACAAACCTCTAAGCTCGCTTTGCTCTGCATCTGTGTAATTCGGTGCCTTGGTGCTGGGCTGCGTGGCCGTGAGCGGATCCGTGTGGGGATCAGACATCACCTGCACCTTCGTACCTGGGTGTGGGGGCAACAGTGGGAAGCGTGGGAGGGGGATCCTGGCTCCCATGAACTGCAGGTGTAACTCTGGGTACTACGTGGGCATAAGCCTGGAGTGTGAAAGTGGCTCTGGAGGCTCTTCTGGAGCTCACCTGGCCTCAGATCCCGTATTCCAAGGGGCAATGGCACCCGCAAAGTGGGAGCCTGGAGCTTCCCAATGGACATTTGGGGTTGAACACCGTGCCAGCCCCCAGCCCCTGCGGTCACACTGGGACACCCCGGAGGAGTCCTGGTGAATATTTCATGTCATCTCTTCTGTCTGGAGAGAAAATTCCCCTGCTGCCTTAATTCCACCCTTCCAGCCTCTGCTGAACCCTTTCTTCTCAGGTCAGATTCACTGGTCGAGGCATTTACTGGGGAAAGCTGCTGTGTGTTTAGCTGCCGAAGCAGGCTGAACATTATATCTCTCCCAGGGAGTTTTGGTTTTAAATCAAGTTAAGGGAGCAATTTCTTAAGTTAATATTTATTCTTGGTCTTTCCTAGGTATTCGAAGACTCTTCTGGGAGCCAAGTGGGAGACAGCACTTTCTCCTCTTAAGCCTGTTGCTGTTATTTCAAATACAAGTGAAGGCAAAGGGGCTGCCACAGGCCCCTTCGTTACAGCAGCAGGGAGGGCAGTAGGAAAAGTCGTGCTTCAAAGACTGAAATATGAGCACAACTTGACTGAGAGAAGAGGAGATGGTCACCTCTTGCATGAAGCACCATCAGACGTTCATCCCACAGCACCGGGGCCGTGCTTGGAGGCTACTTTATTTGCTGCATGAGGGTCATCTGCTGGAAAGCAAATACTTAACTCACTGGGGCAGTTTGGGGTCTCCCCTCAGAGGCTTTGGCCAGATCAAGCAGCTCTGGAGTGGTCCCACACCCAGGGTCTGACCCAAAAGCTGCCACTGAAACCTCTCCATCCCCAGATCCGTTTGCTACTGGGAACGATTTGTGGCACAAAGAATTTCACGATAATTTGCTGCAGCAAAAATTCTAGCTTAGGGTTTTTTTTTTCCTTTGTAAGCAATTGGCTCTGCAGGGAGAGCAGCTTCAGAGGTCCACAGGATGGGTGGCCACCCAGAGCCAGATGTCCTGAGGATGGGAGAGAGGCATGTGCCTGGGCCAGTGTCCGGGCAGGGTGCGTATCTCACGTGCATGCACCCCGTCATGCTTGCTCGCACACCCCTGTGCTCTAGCTGAGCCCAGAGGTCACATTGGAAGAAATCAATAAATGCAATTATTATAAAAATTGCCGGTGTACCTGAGGGATGCAGCTGGAAGCATAAAGAGGGCAAGTCTCCAGCAGATTCAGCTTTGACCTAACTCTGCTTCTGGCATGTTCACCCTGCGGCACGGCAGAGCGAGGGCACATGGAGGCTCAGGGCGAGAGCGGCTGTTTGCAGGTACCAGAGGGTGGGGTGTGGGGGGGGTCAGTGATGTTTCCCAAGGGAAACAACCCCTTTCTGCATGAGGAAAAGACTCCCTCTCCATAAAAAAAAAAAAAATAATAATAAAAAATCAATTCCCATCAAAAGCTATTTCAAAAAAAATTGACAGCCCCAAGGTTGCTCCAGTTCCTTTCAGATGCAGTGGAGATAGTGCCAGGTTATTTCAGCATGGGTTGGTTTCGGCAGTCCCCGTCCGTGGAAGTCCCAGGTGGCTGCAAACCCTCCTGACACCGGCGGCTGCCGCAGGAGGAGAGTCTGGGGGCTTTTACCTCTTCTATGGGATTTAGCCAGGACTAGAGGACACTGGGTGGGTGCTAAAGGACTGTCACCCCTAGGATCCCCGCTGTCCTTGGCACAGGTGAAGCGTATCCACGGGGATGCCGGAGGGGCAGGATGCAGGACGCGAGCGGGGCAGGTAAGTGCTACCTGCTGAGCAGCCAAACAGAAAGGATCTGCCTAAAGTTTCTTTGGCAGGCTAATGGGTGACAGCAGTTGTGTGGGAAGACTAATGGAGAAAAGGTTTGATAAAATAGAAGCACCATCCTGAAGTTTTTCAGATGCTTTTTTACAGTTATATAATTTTTAAATGACATTGATTTTCTAAGTAGAAAAAAAAAAAAAAGAAGAAAAAAAGAAAAAGACCAATACTGGGAAACTTGGAACACTTAGGGTTGGATTCTGCTCTCACTCTCGGCAGAAGAAGTTTGGGTCCCTACCTACGGATTTCAGGGGAGATTTCATTTCCCCAGGATGGGGAAATGAGAAACAGGATTTGTCCCTTCACCGTTATTATATATATATATATATATATATATAAAATAGCCTCTACATGCCACCAGTCCTGTACGGGGAGGAGAAAAGGGGCTGAGCTGTTACACTCAGGGAAGTGTCTGCAGTTTGCATCCAGCCAGCATTCCCTGTGCATGTCGTTACTATGCCGACCGGCATCAGTGCAGACCGGGATGTACGAGGGCTCTGCACCTGGCAGGGATGCGGCACCATCGTCCCCACCGCCGGGTCCATTTGTGGATGCTGTCCCGGCCTCGCCTGGCCCCTTGCAGGTGCCTCTTGCTAAGCCCCCTCTGCGGTTCCTGGGGGGCTTTGGAGGATGCTCAGCACCCACGCGCCTCCCGGCTCCGGCCTCAGGGCTTGCTTAGAGGGGAGACGTGGTGGCAGAGGTTAAAATCAAGGGTGGTGGCCCAGGAAGGAGCAGCAAGAGGTTGGGTGGCCAGCAGGGCTGCGAGCTGAGCATGGACATCCCCGGTTTGCCGCAGCCTGGGCGTGCTCCAGGCTGGGTGGCAGCTGGGAGAGCACCCCCAAACCCCCGCTGGGCTCACAGGGCTCTGCAGCACCCCCCCGTCGGGCTGTGAGCTGCCCCCCAGCACAGGGAAAGGACACGGGGGGTGTCACGCCTGCTCTGGGAGGTGGAGCTGGACACCGCGCTCTGTGCCTCAGTTCCCCAGCCAGCAGCAGGTTTCCAGGCACAGGCTGGTGTGGCACGAAGGACAGCGGGACCTGGCTCAGGTCAAGCCTGGCCTCTCTCCCGGCCAGGACCCAGCTCCTGGCAAGCTGTCCCCTCCCCCATCCTAGCCAGTTGGGACTTTTTTATTACTGTTTCCCTGTGGGCTCCAGCATTTGGCTCTTCTGATGGCTGATGACTTTTTTTTTTTTTCTTTTTATTATAAATACCTGCTTGCTTCTTTAATATAATCCCATGGGAAGCCAAAATGAAGACAGCTCTTAGGTGGAAAAAGCCCCAAAGAAATGAAACTGCAGCAGAGAGAAAGTTCCTCCAGGGGGGACGTACGGACTGACTCTGCTTTGACACAAAGGAAGGTGCTGTGAGAATTAATGTCCCCAAAGAAATGTCCTCAGTGCTTTTGGGGAAGGTTTGAACTGATTCTCTTACGCCTGTGAGAGAAGTGGTTTTGCTCCAGCTATACAATCAGGCACAGAGGTGAAGTTTCCTCCTCTTTTTTATTTCCCTCTATAGCAGTCCCCATAAATAGTATATACTTTTATATTCATAATTCCTCTCTCCTACTCTTAAAGTCATCGGATGTGGCTGGGTGAGCGTGAGGCAGATGCACACGGTGCTCTGGTGCTTCTCTGAGCCACGGTTAATGGGCTGGATGATTCTCTGGGATGGCATGGTGATGGTTTTTTTCTTATCAAGTCTTTTTTGTCCCTGAGTTGCTATTTTATAACAATATACCTGAAGGTGTAAGATCTGTGTGGAGAATTGAGAAAGGGGGGATTGGAAATGCACCTGCCAGGCACTTTCTGATCTCCTCTGTGCCCCCCTTTTCAGCAGTCCCCTCCCTTTTCCCCTTTATATCTGCGAGAACACGAGCTGTTTTAACAGCATCACATGAGTTTTTTCAATTTTGCCATTAATCTTGTAAACAAGATGCTTCAAGGAAGGAATTGCTCTTGTGCCAAGGTACCAGGCTTTAAAATCTGGGGAACGAACACATCGCTGTCTTCTTTCTCTGCTTTGCCAGGATCAATTCCTTGGTGTCACAAAAGGTGATGGCAGTCAACAGTCTTCAAATAAGGGGGAATCAGCAGCTGGAAACCTGCCAGTTTGCATATCGCTCTCCAAAAAAGCCTCCTCAAAACTTCCATGAAAGACAAGCAGAACTGTTTATTTTCCTTCCAGCTACTCCTAAATATTAGCACAGCATCATCCTCCATTCCCCATGTAGCCCCTGGAAACGGTGACATGTTCGGTTTTTCACATCACCGAGATGCACAGAAAGGGTCTGAGATGAGACACTTCCATGTGGACACCGAAAAACCTTGAACACGTTCCTCACAGCACATGTTTTTCATGACAATCGGGTTTCTTTTCTCACGTTCACTGACATCACATTATGCACCAAATCCCCAGGGAACTGTTCCCAGAATAATTGCACAAGACAAATAATCAGTATTTCCAATTTATTTTCTTCTGCTCTTCCGGATGAAGTAATGTGGCGTTTCTTTGTGATAATTGGAAACACCTGATGCTGACCTTCGAAAAAGAAGGAAGAATTCAAAATATTGATCTTAGAGCCAACTTCAAGGGAAAACCAGCATCTTGTGCTCGGAAAGCTTAGCCTGGGACGGCTCCCACTGTTCTCCACAACTTCTCACATAGAGACCCAGCTTTTGGGCAGCGCGTCGGTGCTGGGGTGCAGCCCATCTCTTGGAGAGTTGTTGGCACAGACTGGCCACCAGTTCAGCTGCACAGCTGGGGGTTACAAATCTCCCTGCCAGTCCAGCTCACTTAATCCCCTCCCCTGCTTTGCTTCTCCAGGGAAGTTTACTGTGATACTGTGTTCTCGCCCTTTGGTGCTCAGCAAAAGGTTGGTTTAGACACCAGTATCACCAGCACTAGGATCATCCTCCTCGCTGGCTGATATAAACTAGCACCCCTTCTGAGAGCACCCAGAGTCTACAGTGCCCCCAGAAACGTCAAATAAAATTAGCAGCTCGGGTTCAAACCAGGCAGAATAGCGTACTGCACATCAGGCACAGTGGAAAGTCAGTTGAGGGCTATTAATACAACGATACACCTCTGGCTTGGGCAGACTGACCGCAGGCCGATGGAGGTTAGCGGAGTGGCTGGGGGGACAGTGCTACCCGCTGTCCTTATTCTTATCCTCTCCTCTAGGTGTGTTTTCATCAGAGGCAGGATATTGGAGAAGACAGACTCTCAATCTGATTTAATACAAGCTACTCGCATCGTCTTACGTTATACTCCTGACAATCTCCCGACTTGCAAAGTGGGACATGCCTGAATCTAACAGCTTCCCATTAGGCTGCTGGAAAGCAAATGGATTTCAGCTCAATGACAGCTCGGTAAAACAAAAGGAACCGGTGTTTCTTTGCACGGCACACTACGTGCTCAGGGACCTCTGAAAACAAGACCCACGGCGCCTGCCAAGGGCGGCTGTTTAGCTTGCAGCAGAGCAGGCAGGAACTTGCATTGCTCAGTCACCTCCTGGGAAGGAGCAGAGGGCGAGTGTAGCTCCCACACGCGTGTGACACTGTTCTGCATTTTACACACTGGAAAGGGATTCACGGGTGCAGGCTTGAATGGGGAGTTTATGAATAACCCAGTATCAATCACACTGTTTAAGCGTTGTAAAGATTCATGTGCTTTTCACTTGATGTCGTATAAAGACACATAATAATGAATTTTGTTGAAAATGCTACGAATCAGCTGCTTGTTACCTGCTTAGAACTCAGCCAGCACCCAGAGCAATCACCCACCGCAGCCCAGTGAAAGCTTTCTGCTTTACTGGATGTACTGGCCTAAGGATGCTGCTCTGAGCAGCGTGCACCAGGCAGAGCGCAGAGCTTGTGCAGCACGGGGAGCACCGGGGTGAGGAGTCAGGAATTGCTATTCTGAGCAAAAGCTGTGCTCACGCAAACCTCCCAGCACGGTCGGTGCCGGGGCAGGCAGGGGCCAGCTGCAGCACTGCCGGGGAGTCTGTCCTTGGACTCCTCCAGCGTTTGCATCCAGCCGGCCTCCAGGATGCAGCAGGTCGGAGTGAAGCAGAGATGCTGCGCTCTGCCTGGTCTGACACAGCCCATCGCCTCACATAGGTCCCTTCAGACTCCTCTGGTAGTATAAAAGATACTTTAAAGGTAACGTGCCCATCCCTAAAGCTGTGTGAAGTGGTCTCAGTGTGACCCAGGATCATCCCATCTACAACAGGTTTCTCTAGATGTGCACCAGCTTCCCTTCTCACTGGTGTAAACCTAATGCACCCACACCAGCTTGGTGGTGAAATTCAGATGAGCACATGGCCTGGAGCTACTATCATGAGTAACAGCTTCATGCATCTTAAAAGGGACTGAATCAGCTACCAGAATAACTCTGGGCTTCTATATCCAGGCAGCGGCATAACCGCCCCAGATTCATCCACGCTTCCTAGGAGTTAGGTTTGTGTACACATGCTGTGCTTGCTTTTATAATTATAATCTCTTGGTTGTCTTACAAACAGTAGTTGCCTTAAGGGTGACAGTCTGAGCAAATTCCCCTGTTTGTTGGGAAGACAGTATGCGCCTGATTATGAGCTAAGATCTACCTACTGATAAGCCAGATAAACGGCTGAATTGAGGAGTGGCACACACACGCTCAGCTGGTGGAGAGAGCGCTCAGAAGAAAGGCTGGTCAGCGAAGATTTAGCTTTAAGCAGTTTTTAGGGATGAACCCTTCAGAGATGCGATGCGATTGCCAGAGAACCACGGCGTGCTGCGCTGGAGGGCTGGGGACCCCACTCCCCGCGGTGCTTGGAGCTGCGTTTGCTGCTCCAAAAACCCCAGCAGATGCAGATGGGCTGAGCAAAGCAGCGCAAAGATGTGATGTCCTCACCCGCGGTGGGTGCATCCTAACACTGCTCTCCCAGGGAAACAAAGCCCTGAGACACAAAGCGATGGCCCCAGCAAACTGTGTTTAAATAATGCAAAATTAACCCTCTCTTCAGCTGCACAGCGCTGGGAAGATTGTCACATCACCCCTTTGGGGGACTGTTAAGGATTACACTGTGGCCTTGCCGAGTCAATGGTGAAACTTCTTATTTTCTTTCCCGGAATCAAGGTTTCACCCCATGGCAAGGCAGACGCCAAACCACAGCTCAGCACAGCCCTTAGCGCCCCAGCACCGCTTGGCTTCAGCAAGTCACTCGGTGGCTCAGCTCCTCTGAGATCAGGCGTTACATCCTTGCGTTAGGCTGCTTCCCGAGGGGGTCTGGCATCACCAAGGGGGGAGAGCAGGCAGGGCTGCATGGGAAATCCCTTCCCAGGCTGTGAGAGTAGCACCTGTTTGGAAAACACGTCTAGTTTGGGATAAATGTGCTTGCGCGCACCTACGGGTGGACACACGCAGCGATTCTGGCTTTTGGGGAGCCCAGGTCTGGGAGACGGGCACGCCTTCGTGTGATCACGTTTGTGTGCGCGTGTGCCACGACAACTCAAGCTGTCACTGTGGCTGCATCTCTAACCTACAACCACTCCTGCTTCTGCCACGTGTGACCTTGGCAATGCAGACCCCCTGTGCCACGTGTGACCTTGGCAATGCAGACCCCCTGTGCCACGTGCGACCTTGGCAATGCAGACCCCCTGTGCCACGTGCGACCTTGGCAATGCAGACCCACCGTGGGGACCACCAACGCCCCTGCATGGGAAGGGATCTCCACCACTGAATAATTGCTTGCCCAAGAGAGTAGCTCTTAATTACGCCTTTTGCACTGCACAAGCAGCCATACGAGGCAGCTGGGGGAAGCCCAGTGCTTTTTCCCAACCCATCTGCAGAGGAGAAGTGACAGCTCCGGGGAAGGGGGCGGCCTGTGGGGCCGGCGTGCAGGACCAGCCCTTGTGGCTGGGGTCCTGGGAGCATCCCCCCGAGCCACCTCTCACAGCGCACCCGTGTGCCGTCGGTGCGGCGCCTTTCAGGAGCAGTTTGCTGCTTAACCCCAGGAGGCTGGAGGTGGAAATGAGATGGATCGAAAGCAAAGATTTCCTTTACTTTCAGACTCTGTCATTTTCTTGTTTGCCTGATGTTGTCTCCACGTTTGGTTAGAGCCCCTCGGTACTTGAAGAAGGCGTGACACGTGGTCATAAATAATCATTAACTTTGCAAGTACTTTCTTGTTTAAACATTTTGAATGAATGCATGTAAGTCTCCTGAAATGCAGACTTTTATGTAACTGTGTAATGTTTGCATGCGTGCTGCCTTCAACGAGAAGCCCCTGCTGAGAACCAGGACTGGCGTGGGCTAGATCGGTATTTCCCGATCCACAATGGGAAGAGGGACTGTGCTGTCACCGGGAAATAAAGTGACAAGATCAAATACCAGAATATTCCGTTTTGCTTGAAAGTGAGCCACTTCACACCATGCACTGACTTTTCAGCTCATCAGACTGGCTGCAGGCTCACAGAGTGACACAACGTTAGACAAGGCAGCGCTGTCAAAGAAATACGAACTGGTTTTGGCAGTGGGATTGAATGGGGAGGGGGGAGCAGAGATCAGCCCCCTCTGAAATGCTTGGTGGGATGTCTGGCCCTGCCTGGGAGCCGACAGAGCTCCCTGGGAAAGGGGGGATGAGCCATAGAGGGTAAAACTATAGTTAATTTTAAAGAGTCCCGCTGGGAGCCGGTTGTGATATTAACAGCCAGCTCTACTGATCAGGCTGCAGCACCCCGGGCGATGCCCTGGTTTGAGAGGCACCAGCTGGTGGAGTTTGCTGCGGGATTTGACTTGCTGAGTCACTTCCATAGACAGCATCATTTCTCTTCTCCTGCGATGAGCGTTTTTAATCTGCCTCCTTATCACGAGGAAGTCTACGTGCCATCGGGGGCACCAACATCGGCAGTCACCGAGGTCAAGTTTTCCAGACTGGGGCAGTGACCCAAAGCCAGTGGGGAGAGATGGCTTTTGCTGTGGGCATGGCCCAGGCAGGACCAGCTTGCAGCTTTGCTGGTGCTGGCAAAAGGGGAGATGTGCTGAAATTGTAGCTGGAAAAGCCGAGTTCCCTGGGCTTGGTCCTGCTGCGACAGCGGGGACCTTTGCAGAAAGGCAGGGAGCGTGCTGCTAGCCCCGTCACATCGGGGGGAGAAGCTGGGGGTGCAGCAAAGTGCCACCAGCCTGTGCAGAAAGGCAGGGAGCGTGCTGCTAGCCCCGTCACATCGGGGGGAGAAGCTGGGGGTGCAGCAAAGTGCCACCAGCCTCCTGCAGCACGGCCGAGCAGGAGCTCAGCGTTACGTCAGAGCAGACACAATTAGCCATGAGAAGTGCATGCAATTAGCGGGGCACTGCTGGGTCATTCTGGTTGAGCTGTTTAACAACGGCAGCAAAGCCCTCTGTCGTGCCAGCAAGGTTAAGCGCAGTGAAAAAGGGATGCTCAACTCGCACGTCAGAAAAAAGCCACAACAAACCAGAAAACGCTGAAGAAGAAAACTGGGTAGTGGTGATGCTATGGGCACCAGCGACAGGGCTGTGGAAAGCAGGCAAAAGCTCTCTCTCGGATGTCACCCGTGTCCCCAACCTTGTTTGCTCTCAGCTTCTCCAGGCAGCAGCAGCGAGCAGCAGCCAGGGGGATGCAGGCAGAACATCAGCCCTCTGCATGCATGTCCAAAGCCACCACATATCTTAGGAGCTGGAGCAGGTGGGCTCCAGCTGAGGGTAGCAGATCAGATCAGCATCTCTTAGTGCTTGGTAAAGTGTACCTAGGGAACTCTAGCCGGAAAAATAGCAGTTGCAGTAAAAACATGAAGCTAAGTGCAATGGTGTGCCCGTAGTTGGCCTCTGCCCTAGGTGGGAAAGACCAGTTTGGCTGGAAAGTGAGCCAGGTGCCACTGAAATAAGTGAGAGGGTGGGATTTTCTCTATGAACCCATGTTTTATCAGTGTGATCAGGGCTTTTAGAGTAGCTCAGAGAAACAGCACTTTATTTCTGCCACCATCACTGCAAGACTTGATGGACTTCCAGAGCAAAGCAGTGGAGAAGGCACCAGCAACGTCCACACTGGCACAATAAAAACATCAGTGGCCTAAAGAAAGACAGTGACAAAGCAATATCTGCAGGAGATGGAGCTCAGTCTATCAGCCACTTTGGCAAAAAACTTGTTTAATTTAGTGCATGGTGGTTGAATTAAATATTTCTTGACCTTATTAAAATAAAAATTTACTCCCCATTCTGTTATTCATGAGGCTGTACAATAGGTACCAGCCAGTCAGAGCATAATTAGGAGGGAATTAATTACAGAGATGAGAAACTTACTAAACCCAAGCAAATAGCATCTCTGTGCTCTGCTGCAGTTGCCTGGCAGTGGGACACGGCGCATCGGGGCAGCACCTCTGCAAGCAAGAGTAATGATGCCTTCAGAGGCAGGCATGGGAGTAATTCCCAGAAACAGCAAACATGCAAACTGTCAGCATGATTCACTGAGTAATTACAGAATAATCCCGTGTAAACTATTAGGAGATAATAACAATAAGTCAGGATTGACTTGTCTCCTTTAGAACTTCAGGTTGCCTCCCAGTTATTTGTTATCTCTCAAAGCCTGCTGAGAGCTGAAGGGTGCTGCTGTGCGGGAGCCAGCGCGGGCGCCTTCCTCTGTAGGCTTTGACAGCAGCAAACTTCTGACAGTGGAGCCCATAAATCACCTGGGCTGATGCCTTTGACGAAGGGAGATGCCTGCTGGAGGCACCTGGAGAACCAGCTGTGGAAGGGACGGCACTGGGGCACATCTGGTAGGATGGGGAGTGAGAGGGGTTGTCAGTGCAGCGTGGGTCAGGGAGGAGTTTCATCTGCCTTTTTTTACAAAGGTACCTGTAATGCTCCCAGGGTGCTGGCATTTGCACCTTTTTTTTTAATAAAACTGAACCCAGAAACCAGTTAAGGAACAGCTGAACTCAGCTCCCAGCAATCCCAACACCACAATTCGCGAATATTGATGTGTTTAGCTTCGATTCTGAAGTCAAACTTTTTTTCCCTTCCCAAATAGTCATTGGGTTCATTTAAATAAAATTAAGAAGAAGAAAAAAAAAACCAAACAACCCAAACCAAAACCCAAACCCCACTTCAGACTGCAGCTATCCGCTCTGACAGCGGTAAATGGGGCATTGCAATAACTGTGAGCTCCGCTGCTGCCTTTGGGGTGGGACAGCTGTCAGCTCCGGCCCTTCGCTGCAAGCCACTTTTGTTGGATGAACGGCATTTTTAGTGAAAATCTTAATCCAAATATCCTCAGTTGGCAGGTCTTCCTATTGCGTTGCCAAATCTCACTTACCATGGAAAATCCTGTGTTCCAGAAATGATTCTACAATGGCCAGTACCCAAATAGCCTGTTGCCTTGAAAGTGTGGGTGCCTGGCGAGGCTTCTGGGGAGCAACCGCTCCTCTCATAGGTAGGGGTTGAGGGTTAGATGGGAATGTGGGGTGCAGGTTTACATATGTGTGCAGACACACACATGCGTAGAGCCACGTGCTCTGGGGGTCCTCAGGGTCTGGCAGCTCCTTCTGCCCGCCCAGCAGCAGCTAAATGCTCATGCGTGGTAGATGGTGACAGGTCTCTGGAACGGGACAGCATTAGTTTAATTCTGTTGCAAGGAACGACCAAAATCTTACGTTGTTTGGTAAATGAGGCCATGCAAAGCCCCATGTTTGGATCTGCTGAGCAAAGAAACCAGCAGGCAGTTTAAGGAGACCCTGAAACGTCCCCAAAGCCATGCCAGCAGGGCGAGGATGGTGACTGAGACCAACGTTTTGATGGCTAAAAGCCAAAGGTGATGCTTGGTGGGTGGTGCACGGGCATTTCAGGTACCACACAGCCCCTTGGAGCCAGGCTCCGCTGGCAAAAGACTTGTGAGAAGGCTCCCCGCTGCCGGCAGCGCGGTATTGCTGTGCTGGAGACCCCGGGGTCCGCACGCAACCCATCACTTGTGGCTCCTTACCAGGGCGGGAGAGCAAGCGGCGAACGAAACCGTGCGTCACCGTCGGTCAGAAGGTAACACAGCAGGAACAGCTGTCCATCAGCTTGAAACGCAATTATCCAAGCTACAGCTCTCCTCTGCACAGGTGCAACCAGCTCCTTGTACGTCACATCACGCACTCACCTACTGGCTATCATCCTCCGCCATGAACTTGCTAGACAGTTCGTTACTTAGGCATACACTGAGCGGATACCGTTCCCCTCGGTGGGACCCGTGCTGCTCCTGACACATGCCAAACCCTTTTCTCACGCTGAAGGGCATCCTGCGGACAAGCTGCCAGCGCCGCTTGCAAGGACCTGGAAAAAGGGTGGCAGCACGGACCTGGGAGAAACCCTCCAGCCCTTGCAGCCTTTGGCTGTAAGACGCTGTGGAGTCTGCGACCGAGACCTGGAGGCTCCGCTCTGCACTGAACGGTGGTTCTGAGCCAGGGGGAAGCAGGAGCGGCCCATCCATTCCTTCACTCCGTCATGGTATTTCCAGGAATGTGACTCCAGGCAAGTTTGCAGCTTGTATTCACAGTTGAATTCTTTGGTGGCAAGAGCTATGAGCAATGATTTTTGTTCTCTGTGTTTCAATACTCATAGCATTTCCATTTTATGGCATTTGATTATGTATTAGACATTTAAGATGCATTTATAATATTAACCTCTCAAAAGAGGCCACTCCTAAACCAGCTCTGTTTGCCTAGTTAAAATGCAACTCTCACTGTTGTCTGTACCTCAAGTGGTCTGAGTCGATGAATCAAAGATCTGAAATGCTAAAACAAAATACATATATTAAAAAAAAACCACCACAGGGGGGAAAAGCCTTCCTTCCTAACAAATGACCTGTGCTGTAACATCAGCCACTTACTCATTTGTCAAAGTGGTGCGGTTCTGCTCAGCTGCACCGAAAGTTGTAATTTGCAAATCTGAATCCAATTTGATGCTTTGTCATCTTGTGACACCGCGGGGGGAGGGGGGGAGGGGGGGAGCAGGTGGCTCAGCACCACTGGTACCGCACGGCTGGCAGGAGCTGTGCTGCCCTTCCTAGTGTCCCACGGGCAGGATGGGGCTGTGCGGGGGTGATGCACCTAGCCCCCCAGGTTGTGGGGCTTTCCTGAGATCTGGAAAGAAGAGGAAAGCGGCAAGGAGGCCGCTCTGCTGCTGGGAAGAGCCAAACGAGGTGAAGGGGTTTGCCCAAGACCCTCGTGTGAGTCCCACCAAATGCAGAGCCTGGAGCAGCACCAGTTTCCTCCTTCCCAGCCAGCGGGTGAGCCATTGGATCACCCTGATCCTCCCCTGCCCTCCAGGCTCATTTGGAAACTTGGTTAATTGCTCAGTCTATCTATTGTCAGCGATCATTTTGTTTCTGTTGTAGAAGTAGCTCGAGATCCTACCAGCGGACAGGGACCCTCGGTGCTGGGCGCTGCCCGCACATCTGACCAGAACAAAGCCGTGACGGCATGAGGGTCTAAACCCAGACGGCAGAAGCTGTGACAAACACGGGGGAGAGTCAATATCCATCATGCAAGAAGACATGAAACTGTCTCAAAATCAAGAGTTAAGAATCTCGGATTGCTGTGAACTGCTCCCTGCCTCCTTCCCTCACCTCCCGTTATCCATCCCAGGGGTGAGGCTGCCATCTCCTTACACGCTGTCTCCTCGTGTTTGTGAAATGCTTCACACAGCCATGGTGAGAACCGTGGAAAAAAGCCGAGACATAAAAACAAACTGTCTTTTTTTTCCCCCCTAATAAGCACGTAAGGCTTGAGAACCAACACTGAGCATAACGAGAGAGCCGAGGTAGTAAATCTGCTCTCTTTATAAACGAGCTCTGTCCATCCTTGCCTGCTACGGGCAGGAGTATTCCTGCAAGCGGTGTGAAATCATGAAAATAAAGACAGTCTCATAACTCACAAGAGAGGTGAGGAGTGGAAGTGACAAACGGAGAGTGCAAAGCAAATCTTCTATTCCTCATATCTGAAGCATTTCACTTCTCAGCTTTAATGACTTTATTTTTTTTTTTTTCAGTTTTGTACTGCGTATGTGTGCTGCGCTCAGGTTTCTCTTGAACGGTACAAGCAGTAACCCAGATCAGATGCACAAACCCTACGACTCCAACAGTGACGCCAGAGGAACCTCTCGGCTGCTCATGCCCCGCTGTTTGTGCTGTTACAACAGGTTGAAGCAGCGTAGTTAGCTCAATGCACACGTGTTATTCTGCTAGGCAGTGCAGGATCTTCAGGTATGTACACTATAATTACTTTTAGTTGGTCCCTTCTTTTATTGCAATTTGCTTGCTAATTATCGTTACAGAATCTTAATTCAGTTGTTCCCATTAATCTTAAATTAATTATAAGGTAGTCCATACTAATTTAACACCAGGGTTGCTTTTTTTCTCTTTTAATCACATGTTTTAGGCTTGTTGCTGATGTGCTAGAAACAGTCAGAGCTCTGTCCTGAAAGGTGACGTTGCAGAAAACACGACTGCAACCCAGGGGTGTCCTCTCCTGTCCCAAGGGTTTGAGACTCAACAGGCTTCATCTGACAAGGGAAAAGAGCTGCTTTCCCGCCCGCTCCCCAGTCCATGCAGGGACCACATTAATTTCTTTAATTTGCAAGTGCTGGAAGTGTTTTGACACGAGCCTTTCAGATGACCGGCCTCAGGAGGTAAGGACTAAACCCCATGAGAGTTGTGCTCCTGCCTCCTCGAGGTTCCCTTGGAAATCTCCATCTCACTTCATCATCATATTAACAGGGCAGGAAACTCGTCAGCCTGCTGGTCTTGAGTCGCTAATGGGAGAAAAAAGCCATCCTCTAATGGATCTACACCCCAGGCGACGGAATATTTACCAAGCCTCCAGTGAGAAGCATTTCTGTTCCTGGTTACCTGCTAGGGGACCGATATTTCTGGATGAGGGATTTACAGGAACGCCTGTTTTCAAAAACACTGGAGGTTTAAAGCTGTATGACTGCACCTATTACATCTCTGCTGTGTAACGAGCTTTGGCTAGGGATTCTGTGGTAAAGACGGTGACTCGTTGACACCAAGGCTTTTTCTGAATTCATGTCAGTCAGTAGTTTTTCTCTAAAAAAAAAAATAAATACCTTCAGACCCTCCCCTGAGCCAAGGCACTTTCCCTGAGACATCAACGGATCAGCGGACTTCAGGGCAGGACCCCCACCCTCCCTCCGCAGCCAGTCCACAGCCCAGACTCCAGGAGAGATCAGGAAGCCACGGTGAGTCACCCACCTGCCATTGCGTCCCCCAAATGACATGTCTAAATGTTTGTGATGAAGTTATTTTTGCCTTTTTAAAATATCATGTAAAAGACATGCTCAAAACTGGAGGGAGCTGTTTTCTTTCAGTCCAAACAGGATGCATCAGCCATCACAAAATCATTTCCCCTAATTTATTTTTTCAGAGTTGTCTATGAGCTGGACAGAATACTGTATTTTTCCACAGCTCCAGTCCTTCTTCGTGACACCCCCAGGTGTTTCAGCACATATGGAATAAAGCACTGCATAAAGTTTACCGAAAATACTGATGAAATCAGCACGGTCCTGCAACCCCCTTCTCTTTCAGAGCACCTCCATTTGTCTTTGTAAGGTGTCTGTGTCGGATAAACTTTGGCCAGTTCTGCCGTCCCTCATGTCATGGCTAGCTTTTACGTACCTGGGCTCTGCCCCAAACATTCGCTGGGCATGACTGAAATGCCAAACGGCAGCCGGTGCCGGGAGCCCACCCATCCCACAGCCAGAGAGCTCCAGGCTAGGGCAGGCACCGCGGCACGGGGTGCTCTGTGAGCACGGAGGAACGGGACAGTCTGCCCGGCACGTACAGCGACTGTCAGACAGCAAATGGCTATAGCCAGCCGAGGAGAGCGGCTCCTAAAGCAGCAAAAGGAGCTCTGACCTGTAACATCTATAAACCACGGGATGCCCAAGGCTTAAGGAATATTGACTTCACAGACCAAGCAGGAACATGAAAGGACTGGGGGAGGATGACGCTTTGGCCATGGGATTACATTAGATGTTTTCTAATTTGTTATGAATTCCGGTTTGGTTTGGTTTTCCTCCTCGTTTTGCAGCGCGGCTGCTCTCCCACGACCCTTGGTCAGGGGGAGCGCAGGATCAGGCCCGTTCTGTGCCCCAGGAACACCTCCCGCCCGAGAGCCGGCACTTCCATTGCGGCCACGCGCTGCGGTTTTGTGCCTCACGGAAGAAAATCACCGTGGTTTTTGGAGAGGAGTGCTAAGGACCACCTGTCCGGCGATGCCCCTGGCCCCACAGCTCAGCACAGGGACCCCCGGCACGGTGGGGAGCAGCACCAAGGGGGGCAGCAGCAGCGTGGTACCCCGTGGTACCCAGAGGAGCTCGCCGTGCTGACAGCTGAGGAACGGAGCCGTGGCGATGCCGTTGCGGCATATCATGAAGTTGACGACTCCTTCCCTCTTTAAATCTCTTCTGGCTCCAGTGAAATGTTTTATGATGGAGACACCGCAGTAACAAATCCAGAGGGCGATTGGTTTGTTCCAGAGTTTTTCTGAGCGATAAAAATATATCAGAGGAAACACTATATATATATATATATATATATATATATATATAAAATCTACGATATTTTTCTCCTTTTCCCTGAAATCCTCAGTGTGCCTCTGTACCTCTGGGGCTGTGGAGGACTTGTTGTTGCCAGTAGTTTCTCAGCATCCTCCTCTGAAGGTTGCAATGGGACACGATCGAGTTAGATACACAGCTCAGCTCTTAAAAATACTCATCTAGACGCTACTGAGGGACGGCGCTGCTCTGTCTGTTTGGTTACAAGTGCAGGGATACTCCCCCCCTCCTTAGCAGAGCCAGCTGAGATCTACCCAATAAGTTCATTTAGAAGAAATGAGGGGTTGCGGCGATACTCCTTGCAAGGCACGCACAGGACCTTCAAGCCCCGGCCAAGGCAAACCGCAACGATGCCGGGGCTGGAGGGTTAATAAACACAACCAACAGCCCATAAAATCCCCCTTTCTTTCCCCCACTGCCAATGTATGGAATGCAAATCAAGCCACCTGTTAATGTTGCAGCATAAATAGAGGCTGAAGAACATTCGTGCCGTTTACCACCAGCTAAAGCGTCCCTCAGGATGCTCTCAATTAGCCTCCTGTCTCCGCGCCGTCACTTGATACAGCCCTTGTTAAAAGATGCTGCCATTGTGGGTTTGGATGCTTAGAAAGAAATAAAAGGGTAAATAAAAAGCCAGGCCTGCTTGCTGAACTGTGCTGATGGGGGAAGGAGGAGGGCTGAGCAGGCAGGGGAGAGGGCTGAGCTCCTCTTTGACACGTGCTCCTCACCCCGGCATCCCCAGCATGTTGCCACCTTTTGCGTTTCTTTCCAGAATTTGTCCTCTGGGCTAAAAGTTCACTTCAGAGCTAACCAATAGAGCAGATGACATGTTCGTGGAGCTGTGCCTCAGGGAAGTTCATCGCCTGCCTGCCACCAGGCTGCTGGGTGGGGGTGGCGCCACCATGCCTGGTGGGCAAGGACTGGGATGGAGAAACCCTCCCTGAACAGCAGCATCCGGCTGAGCGGAGCCAGGTGAGGCGCTTCCAGTGCACGCATGAAAAAAGGGACTTTGTCCACCTTCTTCTTTCTGCATTACTCCTCCGAGTGCTTACTCTCCTCAGCCTACCTTGCTCGAGGTCCACACCAGGCACCAACCTATGTCCCACGACCTTTGGGCTTTGATAACCCAGGGCGAAGTTCGGTGGCAAACGAGCACAGGCTGTCAGGGTCGTGGTTTTGAGCTCACATTCTCACCGTTCCCCCAAAAAACCATTTCAAAGCCTGTTTTAGTACGTCCTCTTCATTCCCGCTATTACCTGTGTTTATTTTTTAGCCACTAGAAGTGCTCTGCATGTGTTTGCACCCAGCTCTGTGGTGTGCTGTGGTGTGCGGGGGTGTACTTGACTCAGGCAGAGTCTCTGGATACTATTCTAAAGCGAGCAATAATAAATACGTCTACACCACGCTGTGCTAATTAGGGAGCCAGGATAACAGCATATTGGACGCCCTCATTTCAAGACGGCCTGAGATGAGGGTCTTCCACAGCTCGTGTTTGTAGTGGGAATCCACCAGGCCATGAGTCTGGGCTAAAAATAGCCATCATAATTAAAAACGGAATTCAAGGCACAAGCAGAGGTATCACAGGCAGATGTATCTCCTTGTAAATACAGTATTTAAATACCTAATAAGCATTCAGCATATCACCAAGAAAGAAGAAGCTAGGAGAAGGTCAGTCCTCCTTCTCTTAGTCATGCAGAGAGACAGAATGTATTTTATTTGTTCAATATATGTCAGATCTTTAATGGGACTTTCATTTACCTGCAATATTTATCATAAACTGCTTTGCAAGAGAAAGGCTGGCTGGAGGGCCTGGCAATATATCTGCAGAAAAATGTCTTTGTGCCTTCTTTCCTTGGAGCTTCTCTTTGAGATGGTCCTTGGAGGAGCTCTGCCGGGAGGAGACCCGTGAGGTCTGAGGTCGATCATGCCCTGACCGAGAGGAGGGACCGAGGACCCTCCATAAACACGTGGAGATAAATGTAAATGCTGCAGGGAGGAGTGCTGCTACGTGCAGCTGTGCTGCCGAGCAGGGAGGCACCTCGTGGCCTCGGTCCCAGCCAGGCTGTGCTAAATGAGAAATCACATTTTACGGAACATTTCTCTGAGACTGAAATTCCAGCTGCTGCACACAGCTTTCCCCGCAGAAACGTGCCACAAGACTTCTGGGGACAGGAATCACCTTTTTCTCCCGTTGACCTCTTGCCTTTGAGGAATCTGAGCTGCCTGGATCCCTGTCGGTGTTTTTCTCCCCCTCAGGCACACAGACAGTACGGAATTTGCCCCTGGGTGCAGTTAGCGATCGCCCACGGAGCTAAACCCCTCTGCTGGACATTGCCCGGACACTGCTCAGGACCAGGGGCTACCGCCAGCCCCAGGGTGACAATTTTGGCATGCAAAAGTTGCTTCGTGCCATGTTGGATATTCCAGTTGGTAAATTCACCTGGGCAGGACCCTGTGCTCTTCCCAGTGGCTTCTCCCTGCCCCAGCATCACCTGAGCCTGGGCAGCAAAGCAGCACTGCTGCCTTTTTAGCCGTGACCCCAGGAGCCAGAGAAGCATTCTGAGGTTCTACCATGAGCTCATCTGGGGCAGGGCAAACCGTTAAAAGGCCAAAATGTCGAATCCCTGCAGTGTCAAGGTCACTCTGCTTCTTTAATTGGGGACTAGGAAAAGTGATGGTTCCAGATCCCAAAGGTTCAGCCTCCTCGCTGCCTGCCCAGAGCCCTGCAGATACGCAGCCAGCTTGTCCACAGGGCAGCCCGGTACACAGTGATTAGACCACAGCACAAACGAGTCTGGGAATGATGAGCTTCGACTTGGGAGAAGTCCAGAAGCAGAGAGACCTCTAGTAAATATTACCCTGAATCTCAGGACTTGGCTCCATTTTCATGTCTTGTCCTTGGTGTACAAGCCTGGGGCAGCGTGCCTGGCGGATGCGCTGGATCGATGTTACTCGTGGGCTGTAAGTGTTCCACTGCCTGTGGGAGCACGCTGCGTGCAGGACCGGGGTGCACCGGCTGAAGGCAGGGAGAGGGGGGGTTTCCTTTCCAGCTTCCCCCTAATACTTTGCTGATGCTCTCAGTCTGGGGTTCCCCAGCTTTGTTACTACAGTTTGCTCGGGGTAGATTTAGGACTCATTTAAAGCCAATGGAGAGAGGAGATCCACTGAAGTCGGTGGAGTTACACCGCAAAGAGCACAGCAGAGATGCTGGTCCTGGCCCACTGTGCCCATGGTTACACGTCTTCATCAAAGTGACATTTCTCACCGCTCACGGAGGGGACAGCTATTATCTCGCTGTCTGCTGCTAATGAACTTCACTGCAGTGAGGAAAGTCTTTGGTGGGCATGACTGTTGCTGCTTGTTCCAATTAAAAATGCACAATTAACATCTCACACCATCCTCTCCAGCAGAATGACTGTTGGAAAATGTCCCCGATGCTTTCTGTCACGGGATGGCCCTGGTGCTGTCACTTATCCCTGTGCGTGGCTGTTAGCTACCTGGGGGTTAGCACTGGCTGGCTTAGCTGTCCTTCCCCCCCAGCCCCTTGCCAGCCTGGGTGACACACTTGTCACGTGCCACAAAGCACAGGGGAATGGGAGTCAGGGACATGTCGGCTGAGAGTAGAGAGACAGCTTCCAAAAACCATAATGAGGAATTACTGGGAGTCACTGCTGAGCTGAGCAGCAGCAGGCCAGGGGGACGCCGTAAAGGCTCAGCAGGACCTGTAATCAGCATTGCCCAGGGATGGCTTTGCCCTCGGAGGATCTGTCCTTTTCTTTCTTTTTTGTTCCTTTCTGGAAATAAGAATTGATATTCCATCATTCCGTCTGGATGTTTTCACATCCTGACAAGGACCGGGAAGGCTCAGGAAAGAAATAGCAATTGCTGTTTTTTTCTCCATCCTCGCCTGAGCAGGAGTGGGGGTCTGTGTGCACCCATGTGTGTACATACGGATGCCTGCCTGTGGGGCTGCCGATGGACAGGGTGGGCTTCAGCTGCCCGGACACAGCACCCAGCGATGCTCAGCACATCCCCAGGCATCCCCAGGGCTGCCCGATCACGCATAGGACCTGCAGATGCTGGAAGCCAGGAGGGGTCTGAAACAGCCTCTGGACATCTACAATGGCATCAAACACCTACATGAGGGCTACTGAATCCTGCCTAGCTGATTAAGGAGCACAAAAACCTCCCAGGAATGGTTCAGGGGAAGGAAATCTCCACTAGATTCGCAGGAAGAATTGCTACTTTCCCTTGAAACGCTCTTATCCATAAATAAATGCAATTACCAAAGCACCCTCAAAAAGCAAAGCTTGCAGAGAGGGTGGTGACACTGCCCCAGGAGGGGGAGAAGGAGGAAAGGAGCCGTTCATGGATGCTGTCAGCCTGTAACTGCTACCCCTGAGAACTAACAAACCCGCAAAGAATCCGACCCAGAATGGCAGACAAATTAATACATAGAGATAAAGAGGGAACGGGGTCTCGGGTGCAGAGGGAACACACAGACATAACCCACATACACAAGGAAGAGGGAACAAAGGTTCAGAGTACTTGAGAAATGTGTTTTCTCTGTAAAACCAGGCACGGGAGACTGCTACTGCAGTTTCATTCTCTATATTACCTGAAATAAAATGTCTCCTTAAATAAAAACCAACTGTAGATGCACGTGTGCTTCCGTGTGTCCTTAGAGGCAGAACAAGAAAATTCTCCTCATCAGGGTGGGGGAAAGGCAGCAATGAATTTTCTGCAAATGTTCATTCATCTTTTCAAATAAATTTGCTTTGTCTGGGCGAGGGTCCATTTTGGATGTCCATTCACCAGCTCTTCGAACAAAGGAATTTTAACAACCCAAACACTGTCGCCTCTGCTTTTAACCGGCAGGCAGGATCTCCGCAGCTCATGCTGGAGTGTTTCTAGCCTGAAATTAAGGATAGAGCTGGTCGGATGAGAAGCCTATTTGTTGAGCCTTAAATACTTAATTTGAAACATCTTAGCTAAGACTCCCTGTAATATTCAAACCAAGTCATTACCGAGAGCATTTGGCTGATCTGCCTCGCATTGAGGGAATGTGATTTTCAAAGACACGTGGTCCCCCCACTTTTTTCTGCAGGTCTGGTACACTGCCATTTTAAAGCCCTGCAAAACATGAAAATCTTTGAAATTGGTGAAATTCCCAAACTCAGGAGCAACTGCATCATCAGGGCTTATGAAGCACTAGACACAGGAGCTAGACACAGTCCTTGAAGCTGGTGGAGATAAAGTCAGGGAGGATTTGGCTGCTGGTGATTGTGATGCAGCCAGAGCAAGCCCTGACTGCACGCAGGCGAAGAGATCACCCTTAGATTTCCGGCTGCCAACCTCAAGATGCAGCTGGAGATACAACCTGTCTCCTCTGATGTCTGAAGTCAGCTTAAAGCGAGAAAAAGAGGTAAAAGGAGTATTTCCTTGAGAGTCATGTCTATTACCCGAGGGCTGACAACAGAAGGTACCATTCCATCAGTAGAGCCAAAGATCTCCCCTGTGATCCCTTTATTTCCTCACGCTTGGCCCCAGGAGTGAAGCACAGTGAGTGTTTCTCTCGGGGGACGTGTGTCCCTACAAGGGACGAGTTTCCTTCTCCACTGATTCACCCCTCGCTTGCACAACCACACGCCTGCACCCATGCACAGCTCGCTCTTCCATCTCTCTTCCACAGCCCATGATTGATTCGTTCCTAGATACTCGTGTGGGATGTTTACGGGAAAGGTTTAGTTCCGTTTTCGTTCAGGCAGCTTTAGCAGAAAGGTGAATTTATTTAGGCTGATAAACCGCAACTAAACGTGCACCCTGCGCTCTAGGTCCCTCGGCACAGGTTTAGGAAAATGGTGCTGAGGAAGCCCACAAGAAGAGGATGCTCCTCTTGAGTAAAGATACTTGGCTCAGCACCAGGCAGGTGTTGCGCAGCACATCGGGTACATGCTGTCCACCCCACGGGGAGAGAGCCGAGCTCCTTATAACAACGGAACCACCCCCAACCACCCCCAAAGGTGTGGGACCGGGGGCTTTCAGGGTGCAGCTTCCACGTGCTGGTGAACATAACACTCCCTCGGTACACAGAATCATCATTCCGGTTGGAGAAGACCTTTGAGATCACTGAGTCCAACAACATGGCCCTGTGTCCACCACTGGAGACCTTCAGACAGCAGCGTTACGGATGTGTGTACACCCAAGGACAGCGTTACCCGGTAATGCACCGCCAGATCTCATTGCTGCCCTGCTGCCTTCCCCAGGGGTGGAGGGAAATAGAGAATGGCATCCAGAGATGTCTCCGGTTCACAGCCTTCTCTTTTCCGAGGGGACAGGATTCACTTGCCGTTCTTTACTCCTACCAAGAGGTGGCAACAGGCAATTCTGTATTGGCCTCAGCAAGCAAGAAACCCTGAATTTTTATTTCCACCAGTCACCGACGCACTCTCCACTGGGTATAGCGTGAGCAAGGTTCCTGGGCTGGAGGAGGGAAAGGGAGGGGTGCTGCAATAAAAGCAAAAAAGGACACTTGCAAAGCAAAAGTGACATTGATTTTAAAGAGCAAGAGCAAAACTGCCATTTGCAAAGGGCAAAGCATCTCCAGGGAAAACTGGAGAACATTATCGATAGATGGATAGTTTGGAAGGAGCACAAAATGAGAAGATTGTTTAATAATGAGGCAAGGAACGCTCAATTAGCACATGCTAAAAAAACCTCCCATAAGCGACTGCAGATGATCCAGACATGGGAAAGCCAAACACAAGGCTCGGAAGATCGTAAGTCAGTTCCCCTTCCCCCTGGGTACCGCTACTGGCCAAACATTACAATACCATCATCAGATGTGCTTTTATATCTGCAAACATTCATTTCTTTTTCATTTGGCTTCTGAACCTTGGAGGATGCTTGCAGGTCACATATGCACAATATGGAGGGTGAGAAGCTTAATACAGAAGAAAAAGAAAAAGTAAAAAGTCCTCTCCTACCACGGGGCTCCAGCGGGCAGGGATGGATAAAGCTAACAAACTCTGTGGGAGATGCAGTGACATGGAGAAGGGTGAGCAGGGAGCACTGGAGATGTTGGGAGATGCCTCCATTGCTTGGCTGCTCAGCCCCTACTCTTTGCTGCCAGCTGGGACCATTTCTGTTTTGTGTCACAGGTATTTTCAAAGCTGACATCTGTATTGCTGAGGTTCCTGGAGCAGCAGCGTGTCACCACCCGCCTGCAGAAAGCCTATGGGCAGTGGGTGAGGGCAGCGGGTGACCCCTGTTTGGGCACATGGGTGCTGACTGCTCTAGTGAAGACACTGTCACCCTGCCTCTGTCTCTGTCTTTGTGTTCACCATCAGCCTAGGAGGTATCTTGGAGGACAGCAGTCTTGCCCTTGCCGCTACTGGCTCTGCAGCTCTGTGTATGTAACGACCCTCGTTCTGCAAGAGATGATGCCGATGTACCAGGCAGCTTTATGAGACCGGTAATCAATTCTCCGTCCCGCTGCAGAAACAGCTTTCACACCGTGGACTCCACCTGGCAATTATGCTCCTGTGCTGACCTTTAAATCACATCTGCTTTCCCTGGAGAGCACTGAGCTGAGAGGTCACAGCCGCACCGTCTGCATGCACCGAGGTGCCTGACATTTTTGGAGGAAACATAAAGGCGATTTCAATCTTCTTGTAGCTCCAAGGTGCTATTGAAATAATACAACATGAAATAACACCTCTTCAAGGCCCAGTTACATCTGCTTGGTAATGGAAGTACGGGGAGAGATTGTTCCAAGGGGTGGCCCAAGACCTGAGGTAGAACGCTTAAGTCCAGTCTTAATAAGTTTGTCTCCTTGGGCAGAGCCCTTTCTTGTCTGCGGAGCGCAGAGATGTGGGATGGATGCAGGATGCTGCAGCTGGTGGCACGGGCTCTCTGCTCACCAGCGTGCGAGCCCAGAATCGGAGGAGGCAACCCAGGACAGCCCTGACCTCTGGCAAGGCCAGGCCAGGCCAGGTCTGTCCCGAGCAAGCTCCACTCCGAGTGACACCTGGGCAAAGCACTGAGCCTGGTTTGGGTGTTTTTTCAGTGCCGTGGTTGGGGTTCAGCCACCACCGTGTGGCTGCGGGGCTCGGCAAGGCCGGCGTGCACCCCCTGCACCCACCGGCACCTCCAGGGAGTCGCTGAGCCCATCCACATGGGGAAGGGGGCTGGAGCTCCCTGGGGAGGGCTAATTCTTGGGCTTAGCTGCTCAGCTGCCATCATGTACTGGTATTTCAGGTGACTGAAGTTCCGGAGAGGGAGCACCCTTCCAGTTTGAGCTGTCCGTGCAGCATCCAGCATCCCAGCTGCAGATGTGGCTGGCTTTGGAGAGACCCCCATATCCAGGCACATTTGCAAAGGGGAGGTCACACGGAGAGCCAAGTCAACACCCCCCTGGGGACAGGGCACCGTAAAGCAAAGCTTGTGTCAGCCCTGAGACTGCAGATCTCGGGCTATCTGCTTTAATGAAAGGTGTTTTTTTCTGCCTAGAATCCTGAATTTCTTCCTTTCCTGCTTACACTCACCATGCCGAGGCACTCATGAGCAAGGAGCTAACGAAGCACAAATGCACATTAGGAAAAGCCAAGAGGATTTACTGGGCTTTGAGGCTCCAGGTGTCCTCAGTGGGCAACTGCATGTCCCTGGGTGCTTGTGCCTGCAGGTCCTTGGAGAGAAGCGGCTTCGGCTGTTGGCTGCAGCACGTGACACCTGCTGGTTGTGGCCCCCCTTGGCCCCCAGTGGAGATGGACCCCAGAGCAGCGATGCTCCCGAGGGGTGGCTCCCCTGAGGGAAATGATGACCCTTCCTCAGATGAATCCCAGCTCCATCGCTGGGGGAGATACCTCCACCCGAGGTGCCCTGCCCAAGCGGGATCTTTTTTGTGTGCCAATGCCTTAAGTATCTGTGTAGGCTTCTAAGAGAGAAGAAGGGCATATATATTTGTGTTCTGAACTGAAAAGATATAAAACATTACTGCCCTAGGTTGTTTTTTACTATTGCCAGTTACGGGAAACCACAAGCGCCGCTGGACAAGACACGTGCATTTTCCTCATGTATTTCAGTGCAGAATCAAGCACATCAATTAAACCTCTGCTGAAGGTGATCAAAACTGCTCTACCTTATTTTGCACTGACCTCTGCAGCCTCCACAACCTTTGGCTCAGACAGTCTTTGAGCTGCATGTGCCCAGGGAGGGAGATATTAGCATTTTTATGCACCCAACCTGTACGTACACACTTCCCTTAAGCATCCTCTTCAAGCCACTACCAGAGATGGGATCGAGGGTTTGCTATGTGAGGCTTACTACGGTTCTGACTGGATCTGGCTAATTATACTTAATTGTATTTGGATGGAAAACCGAGGGAAGTTACAGGACCACAGTTAGGGGATGGTGACTTCCAGATGAGGTCTCATCCTGACCACCAGCAAGGGTCACATCACCCCCCCTCCCTTTGCAGCAGGGTCCCGGCAGTAATTAGTCAAGCAAATTGTTTATCATGGCACACTTTAGGTAGGTACATCTTAGGTAGAACAGCATAAATAATTACTTATTTGCTTCACTGGCAATTTCAAAGAAACAAATAAACAAAAAAAAAATGCTTCAGGTCAACTTAAAATTCAAATCCTTGAAGTTATTTTTTTTTAATCATAAAGATGGAAGAAATAAACTTCAATTTAAGTGGAACATTTTATTTGCCCTAATACAAAATGTTCCATTTTGAAGCCAAGTATTTTCTTTAATCACAGCGTAAATATAACTTAAAGAGGTTTCTAACCAGAGTGTTTTGCCGTATTTTTACTTTTTCTAGTGTTTTGTTTATGTGTGTCACAGGCAATTCTGCAAGGCTGAAATTCATCCAGGGAACAGTTTACTGCTGCTCAACCTCTAGTCTTTGTGAGACAAAAAGATTTGGCAGAATATTTCACCCAGGTGAAGCCATAGCTCTTTAAGCACCTTTTCTCTCATGTTCTCAAATCACCTTTTACCCAGTAGATTCGGGATGTATTAAAATGTCTGTTTTACCTGTGAGCAAAGCAGGTGAAACCTGCCCCGGGCAGCCAGCCAGCACAGGAGCTATTTGCGGATAAGCCGGGACAGGGGGGATGGGAACCCTCATCTTCCTCTTGCAGGAAAGGTCTTAGAGTGCAATACAGGGATTGCATCTTCAACTTCACAAAAAGGACTCCTGAAGGACCTGGACTGAATGATTTACTTTGACAGTGCTGTAAAACTGCAGATAACACACAGATTCTTATGATCTATCTGGTCTCTGTAATCCCTGTAAATCAGTTTTTGGGGTAGAACGTGCCTTACACAGTGATCATGCTGATTTTTCCACTCCACCCCCAACCTGATGATGCCACCACAACATACTTGGGCTGGTCTTGTTGAAAGTCATGCAAAGAGCCACTGGTGGAGCTGATAACTGAACCCGAGAGACCTGACTGCTTGCATATTTCTTAGAAATAATGTTTACTGTGATATCTGAGCATCATTACACCAGCCCTTGTTTCTAAGCACTAGATCTGCATCTTCCCCACAGGGACAAATAGCAGAGATTAGAACAAACAGCAAATTCAGATGTAAAAGAGCAGCTGACAGTTTAAAATTAACTAAATCCTCATTCTTTTCATGTTTGTATCATTCCAAACTGAGTCTATGTAAGCCTGAAATGAGAAGATCCTATCAAAGCATTTGGAGATATCTCATCCGACGCTACGTGAACGGCAAAATCACCACCCAACAAAATCACTTTTGAACTCTGTGCAGCAGCAGCCCGACTAATTGCATTTCAGATTAATGAGTCTTTCACTAAAGTCCTAATTGCATAATGAGAACCTTATAGTTCACTTTTAACTACTGAACTGTTTCCAAATTAACCAGGCAATGCACACACACCCAGTGCAACCTGTAGTCGGGCTGATTTGCATACGATAATTACAAGTGTTTCGCTTTCTAAGTGGCTCTCTGCTTTCTCTTACAGAGCATTTGTTTCTGCTCCAGCAAATTGTGTTCTTGGACATGTGTATTATGGTTGAATCGTGAGTGGCGAAAAGATTGTTAGTGTTGTTCTGAACTCCCTTCAAGCTAGAGCACACGGCAGTAACGGCGCTGCAGTCATTCCCTGCCAGCTGTCTGGGTGGGTGAGACCATGCTCCCTTCTTGTGTATTTAAAGACCCATTCCCCAAAGTGGAAAAACTCTTTCCACATCCCCTGGTCCCATTAGGTTCCCCTGTCCTGCCAGTCCACTCCTTATCCTGGGTTGATGTGGGGAGGAAGGCAGAGCACGGGCTGGGGTCGGTGAAACGCTGCTTGGCAGGGGAAGGGGTGTGGGGTGGGGCCGTGGGGCTGGATGGGGAAACAATTCGGTGGTTCTACATCTCACTGATCCTTTTTCCACGTGTGATAGCAAGGGAAAGAGAAACCAAGAGAAAGACGAGGATGGGGCACCTCCCTCCTCACCCTCATCCTGCCCCGGCCACCTCTCTTCGCGGTTCAGTGGGAAAAGCAGAGGGCTTAACATATTAATTTTCTGAGCACAGCAAAGTGAGCATTTCAGTTTGGAGCATCACACACACACACAATCAGTTTGATTGTCTTTGCTTTCAACAGAAACGATGCGTTGGTAAAACCTGCATCATGAGAACAGCATCTTCCCTAAAGCCCTGGGTTCTCAAGGACAAGGTTTCAAGATTTCTGCATTTTTGTTATAATAACGGTCATTTATAGAGAACACTGCCGGCCTTGCCACCTTCCCTCACCCAGACAGAGTGTCACATGTCTGCCATGCTCCTGCAAAGCGGGCAGGGCACTGGGGTCCCCCCAGGGACCCTCAGCTGCTCCTCCACAGCTGCCGGGGCGACTCTTTTCCCTACACCACTGCAGTGACTCTTTCTTCATTCACTAGAAAGTCCAGAGGGGAAAAACCCTCCTCTGGGGGCCACTGAGGTGTCTGCGCAGCCACGTTTCCTCCACGAGCATCACCTGGATGCCAGGCCAAGCCGAGCCGCCGCAGCCCCTTGGCTCTCTGGCACCAGTGCCCGTTGCTCTCGCGCTCACCCTGCAATATCAAAAGCCTTTTGCTCATTCCAGAGGAATTATTTTGGCTTGTCTCAGCCGCTCCTCTCCATTGCCTGATGCTGTGACTGATGGATTGCTCTTTTCTTCCCAGTCTGTCTTGTCAGCCCGGGGAAGTCATTCCGTGTCGCAGATAAAGAGCTCAGGTTTGCTCCCTGTTTGGTTGTCTGGGCTATAACACGAAGGACTCTCTGCTTTAAAAAGAAACAAATTATGAATATTTTTAGAGGCATTGCAGATGGCCTTGCAGGGGACCACTCCAGCTCCTTGTGCAGCCTCAGCTCCTCTGTGTGCACCGGGGCCTCATCCTGCTCCTGCGATGGTTTCTCATCTTTAACACCACGTTCCTGCCTTCCTCCATCTGCACTAAAGCTCAGCCTGAAACCTCCTGAATCCTCTTCATTCCTTCCCTATCTTCTTTCTCTTCTCCTTCTCAGCCCCGCTGCCAGCCCATCTTCCAGAGTGTCATTGTGTCCAGGACACATTAAGCCAACCCAGAGCGGTTCTGTGTCCCACCCCACAGCGTTTACTGGGCTTGGCCCAGCCGAGCCCCTCCGATAAGCCGGATTGCCCCACTGCCCCCAGCTCCAGGCTCACCATCCGGGAGAACGGGAGAACTCCTTTAAAACCAGGGGGAAAACTGCTTTGTGGCTTCAGCACGTCACGCCCTGACTTGTCCGATGGGGAACAAGAGGCACAAACTGCCCCATTTCGTCTCCTTTTGGAACGGTTTTGGAGTGTATGTCTTTTTCCTGAGATACACACGGACATCTGCCAGCCCGAGAACAAACGGACCTTTCATAACTGGTAACGACAATAAAGATAATAAGAACGATGTTTGAATACGAGGAATGAGAAAGGTGGGGTTTATTATCGTAACTTAAAGGTGAGGAGTGACGCTCCTGGATGATAGTGTAGCACAGCACAATTCTTCCTGGCCGGGCAGCAGATTGCCTTCCACATCCATGTGCGGGTGGGACAAAGGCTCTGGTTGCTATTCAGTACAAAGAAAATAGAATCTGTTTCCTGCGGCCAGCCAGACACCTAATTGAGCTCGCTTGCTGCTGTTTGGGTTTGCAGGAATTCTTTGTTTCTCATTAGCGTTAAATGTTGCCCGCACAGCATACGACACGAGCACACACAAGGCTCGGCGCACGCAGCAGGCTGTGCTGCTTCTGAGGTTAAAATAAATCTCACAAATGCTGCAAATGAGAATCTGATCTCTGGTGTTCGCAGTTTGGTTTGTGTTCAGCAGTGGGGGGCTTTGCATTGTGCGGGGGTCCTTGGTCCTTCTCATTCCTTGACAAAACAATGATGGTAAATAATCTTGCACCCAGCACGTGAAGCACATTTTTGCAAGGGACAAAAGAATTACTTGATTACACGTCGGCGTTTTTTCCTTCCTCTCATGGTATGGGAGCCATATTCCTCCTCTGCCATTAGGAATGAAGACAGATTGTATGGTAGCAAAGACCAAAAAAATTAAATCAATTTGCCCTCTTTCCAAGCGGGTGTATATCTTGTTTTATATGTATTCTTATACATCAGAGAACCATAGAATTTTAGAACGGTTTGGGTTGGAAGGGACCTTAAAGGTGAACTCGTTCCAACCCACTGCCATGGGCAGGGACACCTTCCGCTAGACCAGGATGCTCAAAGCCCCGTCCAACCTGGCTTTCAGGTGCATTAAATAAAAAGATATATACACACATGTGCTTGGATGCACGCATTTAGGCATGATCACCATTATGGGTGCTCAGATAGATTTTACAGCTCAGCCTAAGTAAGATGAATCTTCCCTCACTGAGCAGGAGC
The DNA here is from genome assembly GCA_035590215.1 of Microhierax caerulescens. Taxonomy (NCBI): domain Eukaryota; kingdom Metazoa; phylum Chordata; class Aves; order Falconiformes; family Falconidae; genus Microhierax; species Microhierax caerulescens. The sequence continues at coordinate 2,022,004 of JAVJGJ010000042.1, read as the reverse complement.
CGGTGAAAGAGGAAAAAGGGAGAAGCTGCTCAGGTAACTCAGAGCTTCGAGGTGACCAAACATTGCAAAATATTCTTTCCTTTACCCCCAGGGGTAAATGCTGATGTGGTAGATGCTGACGAGGCTCTCTTCCTCCTGCCTGCCTCAGCACAGCCGCTGTGGGTTTGAAGGAAGGGTCTGCTTTGCAGCTTGGGTCCAATTGCTCAGCCTCTGCAGAGTCTGGCGTGCAGGAAGCCGAACGCAGCTCCGCAAGTGGTTTTTGTTACTTCTCTAGCTGTCTCTCCCTCTGTCCCAAAGGGGGATTTCCTCTCCTCCTAAGCAAGATTATGAAGAATAAAACCTCTCACTTATTCTTTACAGACACAGCTTGGCACTCATACCCCATGGGAGGCGTATTTGGCTTTGTATACCTCGAGACAATATTCAAACACCTTTGCATTTCAGTCACATGAAAATCTGTGTTTTGTTTGCTTTGTGAGAATAACTATCAGGATAAAATTCATCTCCATTCAAGAAGGACTTTAAAGGACTAAAGTCTTGCTCATGAAGAACACGTTTAGCCTGTAGAGAGCATTTGAGCCGACAAACCCCAGAGCCACAAAATGCACTTTTGTAATCTGGTCTAATAGCAACGTTTCCCAGCAGGTTGGGAAACTGAGTCCTGGCACCGCAGAGGGACGTAGCCGAGCAGAAAGGATTGATGTGCCAGACAGCCTGGCCTAGGGACAGCAGTGGGGACACACGCTGTCAGACGCCAGCCCCTGCAAAGCAGCGTGGCACCTTTTTGAAGGAATTATTTTACTCATTTGCAACATTTCAGGTTTGGCTATTTTGCTCCAAGTCCATGAAATTCCATTTTTCGCAGCAACTTTCAAGAAAAAGTCCCGAGTTTTCTTAGTTTTAATGTCATGTTTTACCTTTTAAGCCTGAGCAGCCTTTGTTGCATTTGAAGGCAAACAGCTGCCAGGTGAAAGAACAAAACACTGATTTCTGCAAGAGCAAGCAGCGTGTTTGTCGCGCTAAAATGACAGCTGCCCCTTTGACACAAAAACGGCTTTGGAAATGTAATACCAGGAACGATCGCGAATTCTGAAGCAAGTTTCATAGCTGTACATTACGGAGTCTCGGGTGAATTTGGTGGGGACTTTGCTCTATCCCACTGACAACTGGCTTCTTCAAAACAGTTGCTTCTTCAGGTATGATTAACTCAAGCATCACGCCCTGCCTTACATCCCCCCACCCTGGGATGGCACCTGGGGTTTTATCTGGGGCTCGTGGCATTTCTGTGTGGGTGCCCTGGAAAACAGCAGCCACAGAAAAGATTTTTCCAGAGGAAAAAAGAAATGCTGGGAAGAGCTCCCAAGGAAGCCAGAGGCGTTGAGTCACATCTAATAACCACAACATGGCCTGAGAAACCATTTGCTTCAAGTTAGTCCTCCCCTGAAGCTGAATTTTGGGTACAACACCACGGTCCTGGAGGGCTCCCTAGCTACTGACACAGCCCCGGTAATGCGTCCCCTCGCTGCACTGTGTTTGTCACCTCCTGTCCCCAGTTCTATCGCAGGGCTCGCAGTTTGTGCCATGTGCACTCACCAGCCGGCTCCGAACGGCCGTGACGAGCTTGCTGAGCCACAGCCCTGCACGTCAGCCTCTCTCGGACCTTGTGGCAACACTGCGTGGCACAGCAGCTTTCCAGAGAAGCAGCAGCAGCTCTCTGCAAGGTGCCGTCCCCTGTACCTCATACCACCCTATTTATTTATCTCCCTTGGGACAGGCTGAGCTGGTCCAGAAAAGGCCTTGACAAATCCATCGGGCACTCCTGAAATTCCACCCCATGGGGAGGCAAGTCCCTTTTATGCCAGCAGAAGTCTATGGACGAGAAGAGCTGTCTCTGCAGCAGCAGGATGAGATTCCTGAATCCATCTCCCATGCACAGCTGCAACCCGTGAGACTGCGCTCTTACACATAGATTTTTTATTTTCCTGCTTGGCACTACAACACTTTCTTTCATTGCAGATTCTACCCTACTTGCACAGCGCTGGTAGAAGTGGATCCACTTCTCAGCAATGTCTTTGTCACGTTTTCAAACGCTCCTCAGGCATTTCTGAAACATTGCCTTCTGCAGCACGTTATCCTTGCCAGTTTGCTAGCATTGTAAATTTTCCCCAAATGGAATTGCATTACTTTTTGTCCACGGTTTACAATTAGAAGCCTTGAAAATACACGAGCTTATAGTGCTTTGCTTACTGTGCTTACTAGTAGCATCTTCTGCATTTAAAGATATCTAAGTAGATAATTGACTACACAAATCACTTACTAACAAGAGCTGGAACTGTACGAGCATTTGGGGATTCTCAGGACAACCTTTAAAAGAGCTCGTGGGTGAATTTTCCTGTAAAACTTGGAGCACCCCTAGGTTGCCATGTGTGTCTATAAGTTATCGTTGCTTTACATGCACAAATCCCTGCACTTACAGCCCCTGTGTGAAGCTGTTCTTCACATGGGGGGTGCACACAGTCGTGTTGTCAGCTATCGTGAGCCAAGGCAGGAATTCAGAACAAAGACTGGGGGAAAAAAATCTGGCTGTGTGTAAACAGGAGTAACATACTTCTAATAATCACAACCATGAGGAAAACCAACACTGTCATTAATAATAACAACAATAATTATTATTATTATTGTAATTTTGTAATCAGTGTGTTGTCATGTATCTAATGGTCTGATCCCCCGAAACTGAGATGAATTGGAGGTATGTGATTTAAATATGGTTTTGGCTTTGTAGCTGCAAGGTTGCCATAGAGCATCTTGGAGGAACACAGAATCATCACACGGGGTTGTTCAGTGCTGTCCCATGTCTGAAGCTGCCTGAAAAGTTGTTGTGGCCTTAGTGGAATTGAAAACTATTGCATTTCTGTGACTGTTTCCAGCCTGCTTGGCAGAAAACATGATGCAAGATCTTCCTTGAAGGAGGGAGGATGCTTTATCATCAGCTATTGAAGTCAAAAGTGTTGCTTCCAAAACAATCAGTCTCATTTTTAATAGCCATAGGTGATGGCATTTTAATAGCATATTGGAGCCCAGTCATGGACTCAGAACTTACTGTAAAAGTTACTATGCAAGTGCCAAGCAAAAGACAATCTCAGCTACAAGAAAGATGAAGTCCTGTAATTAATCCATGCTCAAATCAAGCCGTTATTCAGCTCTAAGTGATCAAGCGCTCCTTTAAATGACTCTTGGGGGCTTGGGGTTATTTTCTTTTTGCTGAATTTCAGAACTCCTCGGATCAGAGGAGACAGGCCAGGGTAATCTCTCTAATCCACATATCGATTAGTCATTCAGCGGAGATTGGAAACAAAATGCAGTTCAAAGATGCCTCATCCCTGCGGCAGCTCAGCACGTGTGATCCGCCTGGGATGGAGCCCACAGCTGCCCAGGGACAGCTGCTGCATGGGCTGCTCTTCTTCAGCTTCATCCCAAGCTGTCTATACGAGGAGGCTTGCTCTGGATGCTGGAAAACCGGTGTAAATCTAAGCTGGTTGCAAAATCCTTGGATGGATCCATGATTAAATCAGGATCTCTGAGTAAAATGAAGCAGCATGAGCTGAAAGGCCTGAGCTACCTAATGCACAAGTCCCTGGGGCAGCAGGTAGCTTGGTGACCTACCGCTGAGCGCAGCCTTGCAAAGCGAAGGACGTTTATCCTCAACACCAGGGCTCAGAGCAGTTAAAACCCTCACCCAGGTCCAGCCTGAGGCATGGCTGCTCTGTCAGTAGGAAAAGTAGCAATTAGCATTTCCCTTTCCGAAAGCAGTTACCTAAAAGATAAGTGTCTCACCTGAAAAGCTATCCCTTCCTCCAGAGATGCGAAACAGGATGCTTTGGATATTTGGAGACTTCTCAAAAAGATTTATTCTCAGAGATCCAAAACCTTAACACACTAAATTTCTACAAAACAGTAATTCCTGGCCAGAAAACGTTTAGCTGGAGACTGCCCAGCTCTCGAGCCACTAAGAGACGTGCTAAATGTGCAGAACGACTTGCTGAGTTCGATTGAGTGACACGTCCACCTATTCACGTAACTCTGGGAATTGGGATTTAAAGTGGAAGGAAAAAAACGTACTGTGATACAACCCAGTGCTAAGGAACAATGAAATCATGGTAATGCAGCGCGTATTTTATAACTCCTGGACAGCTAAAAAGAACTGAAAACAATGTCACTCTCTTTCCCTACTCACCCACTTCTCCCATATGGTGCTTTCCCTCCTCCACACTTCCTGCTCCCAGCTTGGCACCATCTGTCCTGCCCGTGCCTTCCCTGCGAACACCCTCCCGCCCTCCTTTGCCTGGCACCCTTCTTGGCATCGCCTTCCACCAGGTTTTCTCCAGCACTAGATCCTTCCCTGGGCTCTGGTTTTGCTCCTTCTCTGTTGGCACTTGTGTCACTTGAACTGGGATTGCAGGGGGACATCCCCTCCCTGCACATCTGATCACCTCCTTGCCGCTTCGCAAGGCATCAGGAAGGAAACAGGAGGCAAAACCAGCTGGATTTATTTATTTTTTTCATGTGGGGCTAGAGGTGGGGCTCTGCCCATAGCCAGCCTTAGCGAGTGTGCCGGTGTGCTGTGTGCATCGCAGCGTTCAGGATTTTTGCCGTTGCTGGCATCCTTGGAGGCTGGCAAGGTCCCAGCAAGATGCACTGCAGCATCGTGCCAGCTCCTGCTGGCCCTGGGTCCCCTCTGACCTCCGGAGGCAGAGCCTGGGGCAAGTTGGTGGAGCCCCAGCCGTGGATTACCTCCCGACCACCTCAAAGCTCCTCAGCAAGTCAACACCTTGCAATAATCTTGAGGAGGAAAAATCAGACTAAAATTCTTGTAATTTCCACCAGGTATTACTGATGTTCCCTCCCTGACCCCTCTCCTCACCCAGGCTTCCAGGAGCGCTCAAAGCATATTAATGCCCAAAGTAGCTTTCTGCTGTACTAGGCAGCAGGAAAATAGGAAAAGGAATCAAATCTCTGCCACGGAAAATGATTTCTTTATATTCACTCACTCTTTACCTTGACAGGAGCTTCAGCTTACAAAACCAGAAGAGGGTATGGAAATAGACATCTTCTTTAATGCCTTTTTTTAATGTAGCCCATCTCTTCTCCCTGGGAAAGAAAGGCTTGGAGATAAGTGGGGGCAAAAAGGATGCGGGCAGAGCTCGGGGTGCTTGCTGGCCACGCTGCCACCTTCCCTCTTCATTCTTTTTTTTTTTTCCTCTTTGCTAATAAAACTCATCTTCTCCTCCCTTTAATATAGCCATGGAGGGCACTCGGGACAGCAAACCGCTCTGGTGGGCAGCTGGAGCCCATCCCGGTGGTTTCTGTGGGTGTAATCACTGCCCCGAGGCACGGCGGGCTGCTGGGCTGCTGGGCTGCTGGGCTACTGGCCACGGGCCGAGGCTGGCCACAGCTCACCAGTGGCACCAGGGATAATGCCCTCCGGTGCCGAGCTGGGTGGGATCCCAACCCTCCTCTGCAGGGTGGCTGCTGCAAGTCAACGGTCCCTTCGGGAAAAGGCAGCAGCTCCTTTTGAAGGTCAGAGTACGTCAAGTGAAGGAAAGGTCCAGCAATGCCTAAGTTTTCGACCATATTAAATGTTTCATTGGAAAAAATGAGAATTTTGTGCTAGAAGGGATTTTGTTTTCCTTTTCCTGCTGTTTGCATATCGTTTTGTGATGCCAAGGGCAGTCACACAGCGACGTTGTACAACCGTAACACAGCCTAACAAAACGCCTTCGGCCAAGGTCGTAACGCGGCAGGGGGCTGCGGCTGAGCTGCCGTAACGTCTCGCTCCTGCCTCAGGGCCAGTGCTTGTCAGCGTCCTCCCCGTGGCGTTTGCTCCTGCAAGCTGCTGCCTGTAATTCTGCAAGCGCCGTGCCTGCGTGTCCGCATCCCTTCGCAGCACGGCAAAGGCCGAGAGGTGTAAAGCATACGCGGACGGCAGACGGGCAGCGATGGGGCTCGTGGCCGCGGGGCTAAGCCTGTGCCGAAGCTCGGTGGGATCCTGACCCTGGTTCCCATCAGCAGCCAAGGGATGCTCAGCACACGGGAACACTTACCTGAGAGATCTTAATGGGAGGAGGCTCTGATTGCATTAATCATCATTTCCTAGGAGGACACGATTCCCCAGTACAGCACACACTCTGCGTTATCATTTATTCAGATGATAAACTTCCATCAGCATCAGCAGCATTAGCGGGTTTAAGCAGTCAAGAGCTGAAAGAGCTTCTTCAAAAGAAAAGGATGAGGGCAAACATCCACCGCCCTTAACACCGGACATCATGGGCTTCAGTGTCAGGTGGAAAAGGAACATTTTTAACATCAGTGGTGTTACCTGCAAGCCCTGAATTCAGAGCGTCGCCCCAAATGCAACCGCTCGGTGGGTGCACCGGGATATGCCCAGTGCGAGCCCTAACCACGCAGGGAACTTTGAGATAGAGATTTTCTCTCCAAATCGCGAGCAGGACTTGAGGATATTTTTTGGCAAAACCAACATACTCCCAGCTGAAAATAATGATGAAGAAAATATTGTCCAAATCCGCCGTGGGCAGCCCCGGCCAGGGCAGCCGTCCCCACCGCCGGGTGTCCCACGCAGCGCGGCTCGCTCGGTCCCACTCATTCTCAGCGCCTCAACTAATGGAGTTTCTGGTTTCCTATGATAAACTAATGCATGGAAATACAGTTCACGGTCAAGCAGTTCTCCCTGGTGTTTGCTGTAGGCACCCCCTTTCTTCGCCTTATTGCATTATCCCTAGTTAGAGCTCCTTGAATTAACTTTCCTTTCCCTCCTTGCAGCGTACATACTTTGCATACTTATTAAAAAATTAGTATTGTAATTTAGTCATAACTGAATGTGTCCCTTAAGCATCATTCTCTGATGTTTTTTTTTGTTTTTGTTTTGGTTTTGTTTTTCAATTAATCAACATTTATTGTGGTTTCTAGGACTGCAAACACCAGGTTAGGTGGAGCCTCACTGATACTACAAGCAGAATTACTGCAGGGGGCTTCTGCAGGTTAATTCTCCTGATTTCTGTTGCCCTGGCTTGATAACTTGCAAACCTGAAAGCCAGGGGATGCCTGGCTGCTTTGGTTTTACGCAGAGATGAAGTTACCTTCCACCCATCACAGCCCTGGCACCATGAGTGCCAGCATCACTTCTACACCCTCCTTTAAAATCTCCCCTCTTCCAAAAATAAACAGCTGAAAGTGTCATTGTGTCTACTGTCATTTAATAATAATATAAAATATAATCTGATGCCAATATAGTCCTACTTAAAGAGTTAGTAATTACTATGACTCTGAGCTTTTCAGGGCTGAAAATATGTCACATTTCAGAGCTGTTACCCATTCGAACCCTCAGAAACGTTGGAAACGCCCTGAGGGGAACCCAGTCTGTTGTGCACATACTATTCAAATATATTTTTGTAAGAGCAGATTGTGGTTTTGTTTATTTAGAGCTTTTTCTCCCTGCATATGCTTTACTATTTTGGGTGAGTCGATGAAATATTACTGCCTCTAGACTTTGGCTACTGTATCGTTGTTACCTACATTAAACGTACGTGTTTCAGGAGCATTTTGAAATGTTCTGGGAGGGACAAGCAGCATCCCAGGTGTAATTTCTTCTAATATTTCAGGCACGGGTGCGACAGAGATTTAGCCTGGGGAGTCTATCAGCCACAAGCACTTCTTGGTGCTTTATAACAAACTTAAAACCTTTAGTGGAAGACCAAAAGCCAGACATAAAATCCCACCGTAGAAAAGGGATGAGTTATGTTGCGTTTGAAGCAAGTGATTTGCTAGTGAACGGGGTGCTCGTTAGAAGGGCTTTTCCCAAGCAGTTCTGGACATCATCGGGGGGGATGTCACCTTTCTGGGTGGGTGACAGTCCGTTCAGGAGGGTCACGGCAAGGAAAGGTTTCTGAGGCTGGAGAATCGCTGTGGGAGAGCAGCATGGCACAAGGCACATGGGGCACTGTGTCAGCAGAGCTTTGGTAGAAGGAGAAAGACAGTTGAAAAAAAAAAAAAAAAGATCCTGGACAGTCACATCAGAGCTGGTTTCTGAGACAAGGCTGGGAAAACTCAGCTGTCAGGATGATGGAGGAACAGCAGGTTGGGATGGGGAGGTTTGGAAAACCCGGGCTTGTTAGGCATGGAAGGACGTGGCTATTTCTGTCCCGGGGTCAGGACACGTGTCCTTCTAAAATCACCTGCTCTGCTACCTGGGCAGCCTGCTCCTCCTCTCCGGAGTCATTCGGGGCCTCCAGGAATGCCCAGCTGCACACAGCTCTTCACTGCAAAGGGGCCTAATTCTGATCTGGCTTCCCGGGATCAAAGGTGTCTGCACAGAAGGAAATGAAATGACTCGGGTACTAAACTGGTGATAAAAAGGTAGTCAGTCTCCAGGGACTCGCTAGAACAGATATTCCCAATAAAACAATAAATCGTTTTATAGAAGGGTGGAAGACAATTAATTAAAGGAAGAAAACAAGTTTAAAAATAAATACGAGATGTTACCTGGCTCCAGAACTTTGCCAAAGTAAATCCTAATTAAATCCTAGTTAAATCGATTTTGTGGCTGTGCCTGTATCTAAATCAAACCTCTTCTTGTTATGCAGCTATCTATATAATGAATAATGCTAGAAAAGCCTTTGCTCGCACAACGCTCGCAAAGGCTCCTTCAGAAACCGAGAACTGATTTAAAGCAAACAGCAAAACCTGCCAAGCGCGCCCATCCCCAGCACGCGACAATCATCATTCCCAGCCGGTAACAAAGCACTTGTCTCTGAACGATCAACGCAAGCTGCCGGTAACTTGTCTAATTACAACTTTCAAAAATGATACATTATTTTTAATGAGAATGCATTTTTTTTTCCTTCTTTCCTGCTTATTTGCAAAAGGTCAGAACGACGCTTTCAATGTTCAGGCTGCTTCAACCTAGAGAAGCTGGTGCTGCCTTAAAAAATGCCAAAAAATTGCCTCAGAAATCGCTTCAGAGAGAGTCATGGGACTTAGAAACAGCATTTTCGGAGCTATTCCTGAAGGTCCTTTAGATGTAGCTGTCATTGAGTTCCACGGAATTATTAAAATCAACTTTTTTTAATAGCACGTTTGGATTTGGAGACTAATCCTCCTCCTTCGGTCCCGCGGTGCCACGGCACAGGGGTCTCGGCTGCCTCCTCGGCTCTGGGTGAGGGGCCAGGCCCTTTCCTGAGAGCTTTTCAGCTCTTATTAAAAATAAGAATAGAACGCCTTAAAATTATTAAAAATAAAAAAATGTAGGGATTTTTAGCTGCAGGTGTCTGCCTTGCCTCGTGGTTTTAATTTCACATTCAAGGTGGGTTTTAAAGAGTCTGTTTAGTCATTTCTTTGGATGAAGAATTTTTTTTTTTCCCAGGGAAAGATTCTTTTGCAAGGGAAACAGCCACAAATAGGTTCTTGCTTTTCCCCATTTCTGTTCATTTTTAAGACTTCTTTCTTCACCCCAGGTGGAGATTCATTGCCAAGAAGCACCTTCCCACTTGTCTTTCCTTAAAGCCCGATGACAGAAGACACACAAAGGGCCCCCTCAAGAGCTTCCAGTGATGCCCCTGATGACCGTGATCCTGTTCCTGATTTTTTTCCCTCAACAAAATAAGGAATGAATGCTCTGCCTTGCAGCTCGGAGGGCACAGAGGAGGGTCCCTACCCGCATGGCCAGCCTGGCTTTGGGTGGGCTCTGGGTGCAGGGGCTGCCTGGGCTTGGCGCCTGCTTGAGGAGCACGGGCAACTGGGGCAGGAACATGGGCACATCAGCAAACACAGCTCCTCACGTTAAAGCTGGGAAGGGAAAAGATTTGCTGCTAAGAGAGGATTAATTTTATGAGTCATCAAAATCTCAATTGAGATGCAGGGAAAAGGATTGAAGAGAGAACATTTCAGTGAATGAGATTATAAAATGAGGAAATCTATCACAAACTCCCTCAAAGGTAGGGAGCACATTCTTAATTCTTATTTAATGGCACCATTCCTTGTGTCAATAGCTCAGTTAAAGATTAACTAGAGGCCTTGTCCATCTGTATACTGAAAAAGAAGCTGGAAACGCTCTTCAGGGTAACTCACAGAGACAACTTTTTTTGTTTAACTTCATGTTTAATGTTTAACTTCACCTGTAATAATTTTAGAAAAAGAAACCATGTCCTACTTTTTGGAAAACTCTGCAAGTAACTCATCACTTCATCTGCAAAACTATCCATCCCAACTTCTAGGACCAGGGAAAATCTTCTAAAGTAGAAGTTTTGCTTTCTCCAAAGCATGAAAACGTACAGAAAAAAACCCAGCCACCATGTCACACCAGGCTTGAATCACAATAAGTGCTCCCATTTTTCAAGTCAAATGCCCTTGGAAGTGTTAAATTCTCTGACAAATGAAGCTCAGGGTCTCTCAGCATGAACTTCAGAACCGCTTGATTTAAGCTTTGCTGGAGCAGACTCCTTGTGAAAGACACTTCATCACGGTGCCCTGAAGCTGGAGTCCCAACATGCCTACACCCAAGTCTCCACTTGTGTTTCTACAGAAGTTTTACCATTTCTGGGCTTGAGTAAGAGGAGCTCTTGGCCCGTTCCACTTACTCAAACCGGTCCCAGACTGCTTTACTTGGAACCTGTGCCTGCCTAGGAGCTCAGGGGCATGGAACAAAACCTAAGGAAAAAACCCACCTAATTTTGGTCACCTCATGGTCCTTCCCACGATACCTTCTGAAGCTTTGATGCCACCTCTCAGTTGATACCATCAGGAAAGGACCTCTGGAGCATCCCATCGCCTGAAGAGGTTTGTGGACACATCTGACAGCAAGGAGCCTCAGCTCAGGGCTCCAGCTCCCACGCAACTGTCCAGTGGGGACCAATCTGGGTTGAAAGTCTGGCCAGATGATGAAAACCTAAATGCTAGGGGTGGGAAAGACCTGAAAGACCAGTCTGCACTCCCCCATCTGTTAACAAGTTCTATTTTCCCATCTGATTTTAATCTTTTTCAAGCCCCCAGGCTCCTGCCCACCCCTCCTGGGAGTTGCCTTTGCAGTCTGGGAGCTTTTTCTGCTGGATGGAGAACTCCCACCTTGGTGTGACACTACAAGATCCCGCCTGGATCTTTTACAGCTTGATTTTTCCAAGTTGAGAGCATGCAAATTCTGTTGCTGAAGGCACTGGATACCCAAAAGCTCAGAAAACAATTCCTTTTCCACAAAAAGTTGAACGATCTGTTCTAGAAACATTTTCACACCCCTTGGACACCCACAATCTTCCAGGCAATAGAGCCAAGCCCACCTCCGCGTGCCCAGGAGCGTGAGGTTGTGTGGCTGATACCCCTTCACGTGACAACCCCCCCTGTGTCTGACGGCACTGGGGTGGAGATGTCACCTCCCTGGTGCTTGGGATAAATCCTTCCCCAGAACCAGGTAAGAAACGTACAGCTGAGCGTTTTTATGTTGAAAACGATCGCGCTGAAATGCTTTGGGGAAACGTATCGTTCTATACTAAATGTTGCGGGCTTTATTAAGAGGGAAGACAAAGCACTTTGATGACATCAAAATATTATGACAACATCATGATTGAAATTTTCAGTTTCTTATTTTGGAATACTCTTATTTTGCTATGCCATTTTGCAAACATATACCAGCAAATGGATATGCTTAAGAGTAAATATTGGCATCAGCAGGAAATCTTTAGGTTTTATAAAAATGAACTGTTCAGATCAATCCTGCCTTGAAACCATCATCAAAACAGGTGTTTTAAAAAAAATTAGTTTTGCTTTGCAATTTTTCTCAATTTAAGAATTTCTCACGGTGGTTTTTCTGCATGTTTTTTCACAAATTGAAACTGTCTTGGCCTTGTCCTGCTCTGAGTGTTTCAACACACTCAATCCTCCCCTCCCCTGAGTTTCCCCTGCAAAAAAATCGCGCGGTTTGGACGCAGCAGCTGAGGGCATTACCCACATTACACGCATCCCTGACCAGCTGTGCTTTGTGCTATCTCTTTGCCTTCAGACAGCTACATCAGAGTCTCACCAGGACTCATCAGCCTCTTCATCTCTCATCAGCTGCCTGTCCAAGCCCTGGCATTATAAACTCTGTGCAGAATTCATAACTGTTAGCCAGCAGCTGGAAATTAGCCGTAATCTTCTTAACGTTGGCTACGTAGAAGATGATGAGAATGAACACTTCCACTGATTGCTGTGAATGCCCAGATCATTTGCCCGTCCTTCTGGCCCTCCTATTCCCCAGCCCTTCGGTGCCCAGGAGGCCACAGCCAGGGTGACGGTCGCTGAAGCCAGCAATGCCCTTTTAGCACAATGGTTTGCAGAGGAGTGGCTATGAGCCACCGGCGTTTCGTAGCAGCATTTGTCACCCCCATGTGAATGATGAGCAGGGCCATTTTAACTGCATGACTGCGCTACGTTCATTTTAAATGCAGAGATCCGGGTAGGAATGTCATTTTGGACACAAGATGCCTGGACACACCAAAGTGTGAAGTTTGGGGGAACTACAGCTTTGGGACCTATTTGGATGTGGGAATGAGGCCAGGTCAAAGAGTTGCTGCCCATTCCCATTCCCATTCCCATTCCCATTCCCATTCCCATTCCCATTCCCATTCCCATTCCCATTCCCATTCCCAT
>JAVJGJ010000042.1:1989231-2007733 GCA_035590215.1 Microhierax caerulescens | reverse complement strand
CCTGGAGCAGGGCCGGCGTGTCTGACGCTGCGCACATCGGGATGGTCAGGCCCCTGTGTGTGCTGGCCCCAGAAATCCTGCTGTTCTTCTGCCCAGTAATGTCCACGCTGCCCAGAGCAGGGGGCAGGGCAGGAGCCATGCGGCTGAGCCCGCTCAGGCAGAGGCAGGCGTCAAGGAGCTGCCCTGGAGATGCTTTAGCTCAGGCCAAGTGGGAGAGCCCTAGGTCGCCCAGCAGGATTTCTGGCACGTCATGCCCCACAGAGACGACCTCCAAGTGCTTCTAAGGCACTGGCTACCCCTAAAGCCGCTTTCTTCTCTCTGTTTTCTGTTCATCCAAGTAGCCAAGATAGGAAACTACAGAGAAAGATGTGATGTCTTTTCCACTTGCGGTTGCAACTGCAAAGTCTGCCATCGCCCTGCTCACAGCTCTTCCCCCGCTTCCTCCCTCTCCAGCCGCCCATTCCCCGGTGATGCATGTCTGCAGCGAGCTGCTCTGGCCTTGGCGTCTTCGGGCAGCTCATGTAACGCCCGGCATAAAACCATCCCAGCAATCCATCTGCCTGGCACTGTCCTGCCCTTGGCGGCACGCTCTCCACTCGTGCGATGGACACTTCATGCTGACAGGTACAGGAGATAACTCTGGGCTAGCGGGGAGCTGGATCTGCGGACCCTTCTGGTTATCTGACAAAATAACTCGGGCACAGAGCGCAGGCTTCTAAGCAACAGGACTGCTTGGGGGGCTGATAACGCTGTCTTTTATGTTCAGGAGCATCAGAACCTCAACTGCCTTATCCAGAAGGGAATTACAATGACATCGATTGTGTCAAACTGAGACCAGGGAAACAAAATGATCCTGAAGGACTATTAGTAGCAGAAAATGTTAATAATTTACTTGACCTTTCTAATGTGTTTTGTCACCAAAAGCTCTCACAGCTCTTTTGAGTCATTAGCTAGGCAAATCTCACAACTCTCCTGCAAGAAAGGCATTAAACTATTTTAGTTTTTAGTAGTGTGAAGGAAGGGAAGAATGGGGATTGGCAACCCTGAGCTTAAAGACAAGGTCGCTGTGAAATGACCACGGCATATGTGTAAAGAAATGTAGTCCTGCTGTTCTCCTCCATGAGCACATCTAATAATTTTTCACTGTAACTTAGACATAACCTTTCTCTTGTGACAGCTTGCCTGGAGTTCAGCCTTTCTTATGCCAAAATTATCGCTGTGGAGGAACGTGTTACCTGTCAGAGCCCTTGTGGTGGCTGCCTCAGCGGTGATGCTCACGGGTAATTCACAGGCTGAACATCTTTACCTGCCAGAAGTGTGTTGTGGGGGCGTGCCACAATGAACATTCAGAGAGTGACAGTGGCAGTAGCCAGAAGATCACAGCCACCTCCTACACGCCAGCATCATGCTGAGATGTTCTCCACATACTCATGACTTACGGTGGCCATAAGAGAGTCCTGGAGCACCTGGCTGTGTGTACCTGATCTTCGCTCATCTGCTGGGCCACTTCCATGGGTGCTGAGAGGTTGTCAGAGAGGAGACGGAAGACAGAGAGGTCAGGCGGGTGCAGGAGGGGAAGATAAGGAATCAGGCGGTAGGAAGAGAGGTACTAACCGACGAACAGTCTTGCCACCCCTTGCAAGTCAATTCATCACAGTGTGAGTCTCTGGTTTTCCGCAGGTTTAGTCCTTACTGAGGCTGTTGCCAACACATCCCGATTGAGGCTGTTCCAAAAAAGCTAAAATTTGCTGCTGTAAAGAAACTTGTTCTCATCTCAGGTGCTGAGATTCCCTACGTGACCACACAAGTGCCTGCTGCCACGGATGCCTACTCCGATCCCAATGAGTGTATTTGTACCAAAGAACGTGTAAAAGCAAAACCAAATTCTATAGAAAAATCCAACTTGCAATTTCTTCCCACCCTCATTAAGCTTAACGATTTATGCCTTGTAATTGCCACAAATGGGCTAGAATCCCTCAATCCTAATAATTTGAAATACGCCAGAAGTAAATTTTAAAATCCTAAGCAAAAATTAAATGACCATAAAATGTGTGTTCACCTCCCAAGAGGCAGTTCTGTTTCAACATGACAGCTTAATTAAAAGCTCAGTAAATTGGTCGCAACATTTTTTAATAAACAGTCTTTCTCAACAGCATGCAGGACAAAGATGGTGCTCATAATGCGGCAGAAGTAATTGAAGCGATCAAAGGTCCCCATCCCTCTGATGACCCCTGCAGTAGCTAAAATCAGCTTGAACCACTGCCAGAGGGAAGCTGAGGCAGGTGAGGAGCTGGAAACCGCATGTACAGTCCACAAGATCCACTCAATGCAAATTGACATCACCCATGGGAACACATTTAATAGTTTTAAGGTGGTGTTGTGTCTTTGAAGCTTCAGTGCTAGGTGCGTGACCTGTTCCAGTCACGTGAGGCTCTGATTGGATAGATATTTGGGAATATTTGGGAAATAGGGAAATATTTGCACTATGTCCCATTGGTTACAGCACCTGGAGACCTGGAGCTCAGCACACCTTGCTCCCAGGGCAGCTCCCTCGTCCCTAAGGAGTGTGTAACCCCCAGGCTCTCAGTGAGGTTGAACAGTTGGGACCTGGGATCAGGAACGCCCTTTGTAAGGGATTGCCACACATCCCGGAGCCTCCTGTTGTTCTCACTAACCCTGAGTCCCTTTTCAACTTCAGGATGTGGGGAAAAAGAAAAAAAAAAAAAAAAAAAAAAATCTGGTTTCAAAATGACCTTCTGTTTTATTTATTTTGAAACACAAAACATCCCTCGGCCACTCAAATGAAATGTTTCATTTCAGGAGAAAGGCAAGACTTCATTCAACCTGAAATGACTTTTTCTCTCCTATCTAGAAGAGCCAGTGAACCAAAAAATTGGTTATTCCCTCACCTCTGCTTGTTCCCCATCTCTTAAGCCAGATGGTTCTTTTATAATTTCATCTGAAAAAACACATCCCAGGTCCTTTCTCAGGCTTAGCCCACACAATCTCCCGCACAGTCGACTCCTGCCCTGACCACACCGCACGAGCCACTTCGCATTCGATCTCTGCCACAGCATCGAACCTTCTTCCAATTATTTATTTATCTGATCTTTCCCTTAGTTTAGGGTTGTGGGAGGAGGTCAGGTAGTTCAGAGCTGTGAAGAGAAGAAGCGAGAGCTGCCCCTGGGCTGCTCCTTCCCCACGGAATCGCGGGACACGCTGTGCCCTGGGAGCCCGAGTCCTTTGCTCGAGTCCTTCGCCCATCTCCGAAGTACGTGAGCTGCGGGCTGGGACGGTGCCCTGTGGAGCGGGGCTGTCCCCACGCTCTCACACTCACGAGATGTGATGGGAAACCCCGCTAAGACGTTTGCCGTGAGCTGACTTCCACACATTGCAGCCATTCGCCTTCGCCTCTCTTCTGGGGTTTCTTTTGGCTGCAACACTCAGATCACAAGTCCTCAAAAAATGAAAGACAAAACTGTTTTCAAATCTAATCTATTAATTGTGTCACTTCCTAACATTGCAAGAAATCAAACAAAGGAGCTGGCGACTTCCAAACTTCCTGATTTTTTTTTTTTGCAGAATTTACGGAAACTAACTTTTCCATCCAGGCCAATTTCATTTGGGCTGAAATTTGTGAACTTTTTGCATTTCCCAACCATTTTTACCTTAGTCTTATGAGAAGCTGTGTTAGCAGCCGCATTGGATAGAAACCGACCCACCTCATGTTCTGCATCTGATGGCTTTACCCATCCAGTGCCTTTGTGCGTGGAAGAATCCATCTTTAGGACTAATTCACAAAGACATCAAATGATCACTGATGAGAAAAATTAAAATAAACATCCCCAAAGACACCTTAGGGTGGGTTTTGGACACAACACACAGTTAATTATGACATCTTTGTAAATACCCTCCAAAACAGTCCGGGGCCAGTTTAAAGGCATTTTGTTACCACTTGCACCTCCGCTTTTTCTTACGATTCACATTCAGCTGGTGCTGCTGTACAAGTCAAAAGAATTCTCTCTTAACACTGTGCTTAACTGAAAGTTAGAGAATATTTTCTTTAATAACCTATTGAGGACCGATGCTGTGGACCAGCAGATGTTTGTGTGTTCACATACTGAAAAGCTAACACGGTTACCACTGGAGCTTCAGTACAGCCTTCCATAGAATTCAAGTTAGAGGATTTTTTCCTCTGTTGAGTCTACCAATCTGTAAATATGAAGATGAAGTTTCTTCCAAAAGCTGACTATCTGGAAAGAAGCTATTCAGCTAAGATTTATGAATCATATACAATGCCGTCAGGAATGGCTTGCAAATGATTTACTAAACAAAAATGGGGCTGAGTTCATAATGGATGTTACTCAAAACAAGAAATTTGACTGGCGCTATATATTTCATCCATTGGACATAAAATGCATTTGCTGTAATAAAGTGAAGATATAAATGTTAAATTTTTTTTTTTTTTTCCTTTTTCCCCACATGTGGATTTCTGCTTAAGAATTCTTCTTGGCTGCTGGAACTGTGATTGATAACAGCCTCTCTGACAGCTTCGCTAACACCAGTTCAGTGTTGGGCAAATTTGCTTTAGAGTATACTTGCCTCGAACAAATATTCTTCGAAGTCCATTAAAACTGTGAATTTGGGTTTGAAGCTTTCAGCAATTTCAGCAGCTCCAGAGCTTTTGGGAAGATGGATTGTAGCATCTTCTGGTTCATAGCTCCTAAACCACTGATTGCTTGGAGCTGGGAGGGGATAACTGGGAAAAGGATTTTATCCTGCTCGTGGCCACTGCTGGAGATGGGGTGCTGAGTTTGAATAGCCGGTCCCACAGCTTATTTCTTAGGCTGAAGAGACCAATTCTGCCTGTGCAAAATTCAAAGACATCCCTTAAAAATGATCATGCCTTCTTTCTTTCCCTATCCCAACACAAACAGGCCAGGGGCACCACACAAATTCACCCCCACCCTGAAATCCAGTGCTGACAAAAGCTGGGGAGATATTGCCGTCATCCTTCTGCTGAAAGTCCTCACTGAGGCGGCTCTGGCCACCGCTGCAGATGCTGCGTCCTTTCAGGGGACAGTTTCACAGCCATACCAAGTCTACAGAGGTGACAGCTCCTGACAAAGCCGAGGTCCTGCCCTTCCCGGTGCCTGGCACGCGTTTCTCTTCCATCCTTGTGTCACTCATACACCCTCACAGGCATGTCAGAAATCATCCCGTTGTTGTTGTTTTAAGTATTTGTTAGAGATGATGGATTATTTTTTTTATTATTTATCTATTTTTTCAGTCATCTCCACACTTCTAACGGTCTCAGCCTCTTGGGGGGGAATATGAAAAGGAATCCAGCGCTTTTGATGTTGCAGACAAGGCTGTATTATTCACCACCGTGGTACACACAGGCTGCACCGGGAATGCTACCTGCAGCACGAATGATGCCTGCAATGGCCGTACACCCAGACGGACCCACTCCAGCCGCCTCGGAGGCTGCCTGGGCAACCTCTGACAGCCGTATCGCTGGGAGAGTTTGAGTTAGACCTTCTAGAACTGGAAGAGGCCCAGCGATAAGATTTCTATCCCATGAGGGACACACGCCTGTGCAGCCTGTGGAGCACAGCTCATCAGGAGGAACAGGACCTGCGAGCATCTCCCCACACGGTGCTGGAGTAGCGCATACGGTCCCTGTTCACCCTCGCCATGTGTTATTCCATGGGGGTTTCCAGGGCAGCTCCCAGCCAGCCGGGGTCTGGAAGTGATCGGAGCTCACGAGCTCAGACATACCCCACGTCTGCTTTAATCACAACAGAACATCAGATCTTTCTTCTTCAAATAAAATTCTTTAACGTTTCCCTTTTATGGGATTCAGAAGGCTTCTCCTAAAATCGCTCGATTTCCAATAGGACAGAAATCACGAGTTTTGCCCACCTTGCTGGAGAAAATAACTCCAACGGCCCCCACACCCTGGCGGCACCCCCTGCCAGCGTGCTGCCCACGGGGGGTGCAGGATTGCCTCCTGCTCGCGGAGGCAGCCTGCTCAGAAACCCTTGATCCGACGGGGTTAAGCCCTGATGCCATCTCACTAAAGGAAGCGATGTTTTCAAAGCCCGTGCACGGTATCACATCCCCGGGTTTGGCCCCAGACCCCTGGAATCAAAAAAGAAGGCTGTGCTGCATGAGAACAAGATACTAATTAGCTAATAATCTCTAATGGCCAAAGGAAAATGAATATGACTAGCTGTCATTAAGTTGGTTTTGAAAGCCTTTATTTAGTGTATGAAGCACATTAAATATGATACCGTAATCCATCATGCCATCTGGTTTCTACGGCATAAAAGAGGAATTATCGGCAATCATAAAGCATACAATGACCATCATTTAGCCTTGTCATTAACTGCAGCAGCGAGTGAATCAAACGGTGGCTGCAAATAAAGAACAACTTGTTTTTATTTTCAGTCCTTCGTGCTTTGCTCCGTGCAGCCTGTGGGACCCGGCTGTGCAGCAGCCTCTGTCGGGGCTGGGGGGGCTGCCTTCCCGGTGGCCAGGGCAGCCCCACGGGGGTCGGAGGTTGCTGCCCATCCGTACGAGAAGGGGGCTGCACCGCTAGATCAAACCTGCGTGTTCACGAGTCCCTTCTGCCAAGCGACAGCCGGCTCCTTCCCTGCGAGTGAGGAAATGGGTTCCCCAGGATTAGCCTCGTTCTGTCTCCAGCCTCCCTGCGCTGCTCCTGCCAGACGGCTACAACACAGGTTACCCGGCTCCGGTTCGCATCCAAATTCACGCAGGAGTTGATCGCGTGCCAGGCGTTGGAGCTTACTGTCTTTGACAACTCAGGGCCAAGAACCATCAATGAAAGTGTTTCATTTTTTAGACTCAAAATACCAAAAAAAAACCTTGTCTCAATGGACAAGAGACAAAGAAAAAAAAAAAAACCAAAAAAAAACCAAGAAAGAAAAAAGAAAGGTCAATGTTTTCTGCAAAAATCTTTCAGGTGACTCCAGTCCCCTCTGCTTTCCAGCACCAGCTGTAAAGTGACACTCAGGACGCTCCAAAGAGCAGATGATCCCTCTGCAAAGAGTGGGCAGTTTAAATAAATCCCGGCTTTCCCTCAAGCCGGGCAGCTGCAGGTGTCAACGGGCCCCGAGAGCAGCCACGCTCCCCCCTGACAGCACAGGGCTCCACACACGACCCAGGGGGCTCCGACAGCTCTTTTGCAGCTGAAACAAGTTCGAAATACATCCTGTTAACTCCAGGCTTCGGTCGAAAGAGACTTGTTGTCCTTCCTACAGCGTAGGCAAAGGGATAACACGATTGTTGGTGGAGCTGTTGGCTCTTTGGGATGGATGAACGATGAGCAGTGCTCAGGTCTCCACAGCAGCACGGTGTGACCCTGGCGTCCTGGTTTCAGCTGGGATGGAGTTAACTTTCTTCTTAGTAGCCAGTCCAGTGCGGTGTTTTGGCTCCGATGTGAGAACAACGTTGATGTTTTAAGTTGTTGCTGGGTAATTTTTATACTAAATCAAGGACTTTTCGGTTTCTTGGGCCCTGCCAGCCAGAGGGCTGGAGGGGCACAAGAGACTGGGAAGGGACACAGCCGGGACAGGTGACCTGGACCAGCCAAAGAGGTGTTCCACACCGTGGGCCGTCATGCTTGGTATAGAAAGCTGGAGGGTTGGCTGGGGGCGATCGATGCTCGGGGTCTGGCTGGGCATCGGTCAGCGGGTGGTGAGCAGTTGTACTGTGCATCACTTGCTTTTCCTTTTCCTTTTTCCTTTGGATTTTACCCTTTTTCCCCACCTTTACATTTTAATTGTTATTATTGTTATTATTATTGCTATTACTGTTGTTCTTACCTCTTTATTCTGTTTAAATTATTCAGTTGTTCTTATCTCAACCCTCCAGTTTTACATTCCTTTCTGATTCTCCTCCTCACCACTCCGGGTGCGGGGGGGTGAGCAAGTTTCTGGTGGTGCTTGGCTGCCGGCCAGCGTTAAACCTCGATGCCTGGGTGGTCCCTCCAGCAGGGCTCTGGGCAGCCCAGCTTCGAGGAGGGGCTTCCAGAAGGGGCCACACACCCCCACACCGTGCTGCCCTCTTGCACCGGCAGCTACAAATCCCCTCTGCACCCCATCGCTGGGCTAGGCAGGGCAGGCTGGGGGCAGCTCCCTGCCTGCTCCCCCCACCCCCAGTTACGCTGGGAGGGGAAGGCTGGTTCCCACAGCAATACTGGCTGCAGTCACAAAGCTAATTTTGTTATCCAGGGGTTTCCCTGGAGCAGAGGCTCCCTAGAAATGCAGCTGGGATAGATAACAGATGCACCACATAAGTCCTCGCTCAAACTGTCACCTTCCAGAGTCTGATTTAATGCTAAATCTTGAAGTGGGAGATAAATCCTCATCAGCATGGAAAAACCCACTGACTGGCCCAGACAACCCTCGACTAAACTTACACAGCTGACAGACCGAAGAAGAGTACTGCAAATATCTCAAGGTCAGAAATGCTTTCCCGCAGCCTTATTTTTTTTATTAGGTCTTCTACCCTACTAAAATGTACTAGAGAGGCTTTTATGCAGGAACTAGCAAGATTTTAAGTCCAGTCTTTCTCTATTACTGCAACTCTAATGACTTCTTTGGAGTTATAGCTAAGCGGAAAGCAGGTTAGTCTACTGCTCCCTTACAAACAAAATAAACCCCAAAGCCATCATTATGCAAATGAAGAAAGAAAAGAGCAATTTCACTGTTTTAAAGAGAGGACAGTCTTGCAGGCTAAGTCTTGGAAGAAGGGTCAGGAGCTTGAGACAGTGCCTTGCCTCACCAGCCATCACCTCTGCATTGCTCTGGCTGCCGTTAAACGGGGAGGAGGGACAGTCACGGGGAAGGTGGTTCAGGCACTGGTCCCAGCTGGCAGCGGAGGAGACAGACACACTGGTCCCAGCTGGCAGCGGAGGAGACAGACACGTATCACCTGAGTAACAGCTCCGAGGTGGCACTGGGGCACCTGGAGCGGGCAGGGATTCGTCCCACGCCACTGGGAACGAAACCTGCGGTATGGGTTTCGCAGTTGCAAAATTAAAACTATTTCCACTGCTCAGTTCAAAAGTCTGTGTGTTTCTCTACATCACGCCCCTTTTCTCTCCAGCTCCCCAAGCACAAAGAACCCCCCCAACTCAGCTGAAACACCGTTTCTCTGCATTCACAGTTTAGATGATAATTTCTTCAGTCCAGGGCGCAACGTTGCCCCGTATGGGGCTGCTCACGGTGGATTTTGGGACCTGGGAACACCCAGAGCCTGCTGGAAGACTTGAAATGAAACCTCTGCACAGCAATTTGTGTTTCTAGGAGCATATTTCTCTCCTGGCAGGACAGGACAACTGCAGCTGTATCAGGGCCGTGGGTGCAGGGGGCTGGGGTACCAGGCTGCAGAGGTGAGCATCAGCAGGAGGCAGAGGCTGGAAGGGGATTCACTTCCACGCTTGTGCCCAGGCATGGTGATGCACAAACCTCTCAGCTGCAATAAGGATTAAAAGAGTGAGATCTGCACCTGCTCTGGCGTCTGCTAGGGGTCACAGACCTTTTGCGTTCTTTCTGGGGGGCACATCTCCCATCCCAAATCTTAAAGATCAGACTTTCAAAGATGTCCTGGCTTTGCAACGACTTTGAAGATCTGGCCCAAAGCCTTCAGTCAGGGGCTCCTGGAGGCAAGAGAAAAAAATACCTTCTTTCTGCAGGGGACAAAAATAAAATCACCTTGTGTTTGCTCCACTCTTCTGAGCAAATGAAGTGTTGTCTCTTGAAACAGAAGTGTGGAAGGAGGCAGGGCTGGGCTGGACACAGGGGTGGAAAGGGAGGAGTGGGATGTCAAGGGAAGGTTACAGATCTCGCAGTGCTGGCAGCATGCCCCCAGCCCAGCTCTGACACATGAAAGAGGATTTTATCCAGCTTGAACACATTGCCTGCAGCCTCAGTGCAGATCATGCGGATTAATGACTTGAAATTAAACCTCTGCTCATGCAAAAGAGCAGTGTGAGTTTCCAGCAGAACATTTCTCTCCTGGCAGGAGAAAGCAACTGCCGTGTGGCATTTGCACAGGGGGCTGCTGGTGGGCAGGCATCTACAGAGGAGCAACTAAATCATTCCTTTCCCAACTGCAGCAATATTTCTCCCCACTGCACGTTACAGCTGAGCTCCTCTGACTCCCACTGCAATGGCTGGAACTCGATGAAGACGAGTAGATCAAGAAGTGCTGTCACCCGGATGCCAGCCCAGCTCTACCCAAACCAGGATTAGCCAAGATAAACCTTCAAAGACCAGTTCTACATACCAAGATGTTCAAGAGTTTCACCTTTCTGCTCTGCTAATGCTATGCCTCCTGGAGCGGTACGGCTGCAAGAAAAAGAGTAATCGTGCTATATACAACATATGATGGCGATCAGCCTTGAGCTGGAGGAAGCCAGCTGTGTTCTCCCGCCTATGCGTGCCAGCTTTTTTTCCCCAGTACCTGCAGCACAAAATGCCTACAGCTCTCTGGCTGCATCAGAGGTTGGTAGGCTGATGGCTCGGCTCACACTGCCTGAGCAACTCAAACGGGTGCTTGTCTACCACAGTTACACCTCGGGGGAACACTGTGTTGATGGTACTAACACCCACCAGTCGCTGTAACTCGCCCCTGTCCTGGTCTGCGGTGCCCAGGGCAGAGCAGCAACCAAGAGACGGGGAGAAAGGGAGGGTGAGCCTTGACTTGAGGAAGAGAGACAAGGTGAAGGATCTACCTGGAAATACAGTTTCATGCTTATTGAACCTGCAAAGGGTCTCCAGACACCGCAGACTGTAAAGCAAAGCTCGTCAGTCGTTCTGTGATTAAGCTGTGCGGTAGCAGAGATAGGAGAAGGCACAAGAAGGACCCTGCCACACGCCAATGATCCCAGGCTGCCTCCAGCAAGAGAAGAACCGTGCAGTGCTTCTTAGCTCGTCTGAAGCAGCCCTAAACCCCAGCCACAAGTTAACTGCCGTGCAGAGCCTGAGCGCCGCGAGCAGGAGCCCAATTTCTCTGTCACTTCCACTACGGTTCAACCCGCCCCCCCAAAGCCCCGGGGGGAAGCCAGCCACAGACCTGTGCATCTCCTCAGCTACTCCGGCCACTCTCAGGCCACACAGCAAACATGGCTGGGAGATTTTAAAATAACTGCAGGGCACTGCAAAACAACTTTCAGTTAATAACTGGTGAGGTGGCAGAGCAGCACTCGTCGCAGAACAAACGAGAAGCTCTTGCTGCTCAAGAGCTGAGTCCCACAGGCCAGAAGCAACCGCAGGCTCGACTTACCAGGAGAAATGTCTAATAAGGAAGCACATGCCTGATCATTTGGATGCCGCTAAAAGTGTTTTAACAGCTTTCCCCAAAACATGGGGTTTGCCCAAGGCTGACAGATTTTCTCTTCTTGTCAGACACAGGAATAACAAGGGAGCCTGCGAGGGAGCCTCCGACTGCATGAACCTGCAGACACGACTCTCCCCTGGCTTACGCCAGCAAAGCCAAGACTAACTCTGCTTCTTCAGACCCAGTGATTACACTTCTGCGTTACAAGAAAACTGCAAATGTCTTTTTGCTTTTTCTCCACGGAAAATGGATATCTTGTATTTCTGCCTAATTTTCTGTTAGCGCATAGCATCCTAGGTGCCTGTCACGGAGGGAGCCACGTGGCCAGCGCAGCTCTGTGAGCACCAGCACAGGGCTCCCCTCCACTCCCTCCTCCTCCCCACTGCCTGGGATGCAAGGTATCTGCTTTTTGTTATGATTACTTTAATTTTCCTTTCATCAGAAACAGATGAAAACCTTTCCCTGGAGGCTATTGGCAAGGACAGAAACGGGAAATGCAGACGAGTGATATCTACTAATAATTCCATTGTGTATCCCAGCTAGTGGATCCCAGTTGCACCACAGAGCTGCACGGCCAACAAGATTAGTTCTCAGGATGATGCCTGTGCTGGGCAGTTGTTTAATGCCCAGCTATCTCCTCTCTGCTTGCAGTGGTTTGGTTGTTTTTTTGATTATTCATTGGTTCTGAACTCCAGGGATGAGCTGGGGTTTTTTTGTTTATTTGTTTGGGCTGGTGTATGTATGTGTGTGTGTGTGTTTTGTGTTTCTTTTACAGTTCCCATCTCTGGGATTTAGTGTTTTCTCCAGTGACTGGCCTCTTTTACATCAAAAGAGATTTTTCCACCACTCTGAATTTATATACTCTGAATCTATTGACTCAATACAGCTGGACCAAGGAGGTCATCCTAAATATTTTTGACCTTTTCCTCTTGCAGAGAGAGAATGAAATAGCAATCAAATATTTATTTTAGATCCCAGTGATCTAACACAGCCGCCTTGGGTTTACCAGGGGCTTTCAAAGCCCTTCTAAATAAACTCCTTGATATTTTCTTTTTTTTTTTTTTTTCCCTTGTTGTATTTGGAAAAACACAGGCATATGTAGTCCTTTTACTGTGGCACTTCCCAAGCTGTTTCTGACTCTTTACTCTCTCTGTAAAGTTTCTTAGCAATAAGGGTATTACAAAACCTCCCTCCGACGCCTCCCCCTCTTCCATCCCTCTTCCCCTCGTCTTCCCTTCACTTGCAGATGCCTCGGAACCAACCATATATCATGTGTTTAGCGGCTCTGGGCCATTAAAACCGAGATCTGGTACTAGTGCTGTGGAAGTGGAGAGCTTTCATCACTGCTCCAGAATGGTTTTTTATGGGTAATTGATGGGAAGCCACAGACGGCTGTTGACAGTGCAGAGAGATTAAGCAGTTTACTGTGCAGGGGAAGCCTGGCCAGTCCATCCTCCCTGCTTCAGTGGCCAATCTCTAAAGGAATAAATGATGCTCATAAACACATCATTTTTCTCCAAATCATTATGCACTTCCTCGCCACAGTGCAGTCTTCCAGGCAGGGCCTGATCCAACACCCACAAAGCCCATGGGAGTCATTCCTGCCAATCTGGCAGAGATGCACAAACCATTTAGAGTCGGAATTACTGAAGAGTGGAGGTGCCTAGGGAGGAGCTCAGTGAAATTTAGACCCTCAAATGCAAAACTGCAATTAGAAAATGCCAGGTGTTCAGCTTAATCCTCAATGTGCTGGACCATGATGTTCCCTGGGCATCTGAAGTTGTATCTCTGTGCTCCCAATTCTACTTTTGAGCTCACTTCAGCTCTTTCTCAGCACAGATAGGAAAACAAAGCTGAAGGAGCAGTGATCTTCTTTTTCCAGGGCACCCTACTGCTATGAACACCTGCAGAACCAAATCCAAGATCATCTCCTATTCAGTGAAATTCATACAGCACTTCCTACCAGAAATACAGAGGATGTTTTCCCACCTCCACTTTTGCTAAAGTCCTGCCGTTGTGTGGAAAAGCTGTTAATGTAATCAGGCCGCGGGAAGATGGAGCAGAAGAAGAAGCAGGACTCTAGTGCTGGCTAATTGGGGCATGCAGGAAAGCAGCCCTGTTCTCCTCAGTTTTGCTTTATTGGCTTTCCTGCTGCTGCTCATTTAAAGTCATGTTAGAAACCAAAATAATAATAATAAAAAAATAACAGTTACAGATGGAGCATCTCAAGCACCAGAGCAGATTTGATGGGAAGCTGGATCATAACAGCTCTGCCGCATTTGGTGCCTGGCTTACCTGGGCAGGATGGGGTTCACTGAGGACTTCTAGAAGTTGGGACCTGGGAGAGGTTTAATGAACAAACGAGGCAAATTCAGTCTCTGCGATCCTTTTTTGTCCTCTGATAAATACTGCCCTTGAATTTCATGCGACACAATTGGCCAGAAAAAAGCTAATCATCCAAGATGTAAACATTTTATTTCCTGTCTCCAGAGCTGAACACAGCTTTGACCCTTGCCCAGCAAGCATCAGCAGCTGTCAAGAAAGCTTTTACGGACTTAAAGGGCAAGATCCTGGCCCTGCTGAAGTCAGAGACTTCTGTCATTGCCTTGGGGCATTTTGGGAAAACAGGAATGAGGAAACCGCCAAGGACAGAAACAATTGTTAGTAGCTACCCCCTCCCCAGTCGATGCGGGCTGGCCGCAAGCAGAGACCCTGCAAGTCAGGATGCCTGAGACATTCAGCCCGCAGTTACATCAAGACACGACATCCAAACTGGCATAATTAATTTATCAGGCATTTTGTCCTCCAGAAGCGGGCAATCTAAGAGGAAGCAAAGGCTTTGGATGGAACTGGGAGGGTGTTTAGAGGAGAGATGCCCTGCCTGAGCAAGGCTTCTTATAAGGTCAGTGGAAATCAATTCAAAGTCAACAGTGTTAGCAGGGTCTGGTGCAATTAATCTCAGCCTAAAGTAGATGCCTTCTGTTGGGCAGATGATTCCCACCCTAAACGCCACTGTCTATAAAGGCATCTGAGGGTGACTAGCTGAGATAGCCTTACATGTCTGTAATGGAGGGACTCTGATGTGAGATGAATCTGACCCTAAAGGGGGGAATTAAACCTGATGTTAAATAGCGAAATTATGGCCAGTTTAACTTGTCACCCCCTTCCTTCTCTGTAAACACCTACGGATGAAGGGGCTGTGCTGATGACCATGCAACCACCCACTTGGAAGAACATTCTTTGAGCCTGGCCAGAAGCCACAACACCTAGTTTAACCCTGAATACAAGGCGATGCTGTTGCTTTCACCCTTTCCCAGGCTTTCGAGGATTTTCGGCACATTGGAGGTTTCGGCAGCTTGTGTGTGTACACATTATGGCCATCTCCATCTTCCCTCCGTCTGCTGTTCTCAGAGATGGCTCAGGGGATGAAGGATGAAAAATGAGCAGCCAAGCCATTAATTCACTCACAAGCATCATTAATAGAATGGGGGGAGGGGGGGAATGCCCTCGTATAATTTAAGCAACTGCTTGCATAATGTTTCTGGCCATGACATGAAAGCATACGGTTGATTATTCTTAGTAGGTGCAGGATTGTGTTTGAACTGAAGGATTTCTTGCTTATTGTGTGACCTCTGTCTCAAGCACTAAGTCCTCCTCTGCCTGTCTAATCCAGATGCCTTTAAGAGACACAGCCCAAGTCAAGATGGAGCAGTAATTTGTTTTTGTTTACTTGGCCAATTAGGGTCAAGTTAATGAAGCATCGGGTGGAAAACAGCATCCCTTGTTATGTTGCCACAGCAGCAATTACAGTTCTTTTGAAAGAAGGTTAAGGAACTAATTGCAGTGCTTCTTTAGATATAAAAAATAAGCAGAGGTTTTGTCTTAGCTGGTTTGAGGAACTCACTGACCCATCTGTTTTTGTGGGCAACATTTAATGACAGCACAGTGGAACGAGTTCATTCTTCATACAGACCTTCCTGGTGTTGGAGGGAGGACACATGCTGGAAAAGCAGGCGGTAGCCCTCAGAAAGGCAGGTACTGGTAAAGTGATGGACGTGCTTTCTGGAGCTGCTGGCCCTTGGCTGCCCAAATCTCAACATGACTGACGGCGTGCTGAGTCGGGAACGCCTCAGGAACAGGCTGAACCATGGAGCAAGCAAACCTGGGATGCTCATGTCCTGGCCCTCCAGTGACGGGCAACTGACCAAGGGCAACAAACAGGTGGAGCAACTCAGAGAGCTCTGCTCCATCCTCTGCCTGAGCCCCTCTGGAAACCTGGGCTGCTGCTGCTACAGCACTGGGACGAAGTCGGTGCACGCTTCACCCTCCCCACTCTGGGTGCCTGTTAACTCTGATGCGGGTGGTTGATGGAGGAAGCGTACCCCTGCTAGATCCAATGCCTGCTGCCCAGCTGCTGGTGGCAAGAGCTGCCTGCTCTTCTTTTACAGCCTGGAGAAAATGCTCTGTTCAACTGGAAGTTGAGCTAAGAGTTCATGTCAGGGGCTTCCAGGTGAACCTGCCTTACGATTAATTGTAATTAGTGAACAAACGAGACATCCTGGAGACCCAAGAAATTAAAATGGAAAAGAAAATGCATCATCTGCAGAGGCAGAAGTCAGTGAGGTGCCTGTCCAAGGGACAAGGGCAAGAGTCTGGCACATAGGGCTGTGATGCCTTGAGGAAAGAGACCAGCTGCATCATGGGAGATTCCCTAAAAGTTGTTGAGAGTACCAGAATTACGCAGTGCAAGTTTATCCTCTACCCATAGAATTTATCCACTCACGTGCTGGTTTGGCTCTTGGTGCCAGACTTGAAGGAGAGGACACGGGAGCGGGTGAGTCTCCCTTACCTGGGGAGTTTTTATAGCCAGCAATGCAGAATCTTCAGGAGAATCCCCCAAAATGCTGAGTGAGACAGTGAGAGGATCAAGCTATCTCATTTTAAACATTAAAAGTACACTGCCTGTCCTGGAACGTTTGCAAAACTCTTTGTAGCGATTGGCACCAGAAAATGTTACCCTGCAGGTAGCTTTAGAATAGATGAAAAAGCTACACCGTCAGCCCTAAATTACGTTTTTCTTCTTCCATCAGCGAAGTCGCACCACAGCAGTCTTCCAGGGTCACCTCAAGCATGCTGTACATGTTCTTCACAGAGAAAACTTAACAAAACTGGCTTGGTTTGATTTTGGATTTCTCTGCCTTGGATGATTCTGACTCAAGAATGATGGAAAAGGCTCTTCTATTTAGAAAGCACTAAGGATTCGTGACCTTAAAAGCTGGCTTTTAAAAGGTATTTTTAGGTAGATGTGCCAAATTACTAAATTGCTAGCTACCTGATAAAACCCAGCGTTGTCGCTAATGCTGAGCTTCAGTCCAAAGCCCTTGAACTTTCTGTCCTAGCCACCACAGCTACAGAGATGAGATTCTTCCTTTGCTCTTTGCAGCAGCCTTTTTAATATTTAAGGACTGTTACGGGAAGTCCCTCCTCAGTCTTCTCCCCCTGCAGCCCCGCTCGGGGGAGGGTGGGAAGGAAGCAGAGACAGTCTGTACTTCCACCCATCACAAAATACTGCATTAAACGAAACAGGCTCGGGGAAGCAAACAAGCAAGCGAAGTGCCATTGGGCCCAGGGACTTCATCCAAGGCCCTTTGTACCTATTCCTGAGAACAGTCATTAATTATATCACCATACATCGCCTTTTCCTCACAGTCTCTGACTCAGTGCAGAAGATGAACCTGCCCTGGGCAGCGACAGAGGCTGTTGCCTGCAGGATTCTCTTGCATTAGGAAAAAAAAAAAAAGTAACAAAAAAAAAAAATGAAAAGCCATGTTTGAAAAGGAGGAGATATTTTTGAGCAACTGCAGAAAATGTTCTCCCCTGCTTCCTCCTGCCACTCAATGCATTATAAATACGCTTTCCCTGCTGAATGGATGGGGGAAGCAGCCTAAGACCTTATGAAATTAATGGCCTGTGTGGTTTACTTTTATCTAGCAGATTTTGTTTTTCAGAGATGGGTAGAAAGCAATTCATTTTTAAATTAAATAGATAAAAAGACATTTCTGAGTTGGGATCAAAAGCTGTTGAAAAGAAGATTTGCACAGCATGGCCACAGAAATGACCTTCGTCTTACGTCCACTCCATTTGTTGCTTATCTGACTTGGTGTGTGTTCAACATCCGTGGGCATTTCTGCAGTGACCTTCATGGCCTGAGCTCTATCAGTCATCTGCGACAGCGACTCACGTTTGCAAGCTGCAGAGGTGAATGTTTGCTTTCAGCTTTTCTCCTCTCTCCCCAAGGAATAAACCTTCTGGGTAATTTTCATAATCATTATATTCTGCTGGAAAATGGTATGTAAATAAAATTTCAACATGCATCACAAAGCGTTTATTGATGTTGATGAATTTCTTGGGGAGTGTAATACTTCCTAAACCAAATATTCATTTTTCATTTCTGTTGTTAATTTTCATTCTGATACCAAGAGAAAATCTTCCTCGGGATGGAAACTGAAGGCTTAAGCCAGCTCCCTGCGCAGACCCTGCCCCCCACTCTGACTCACCCCTTCTCCCATGAAAGCATCCCTCAGGAACCGGCCTCCCCACCTCCCGAGCCCCTCCCAGACTGGGGCCTGATCCCACAGCTGCTCCACCTTCACCTCCCTGTCCACATCCTTCTTTTCACCACAGGATCCCATCGCTCCAGACCACCTCCTGCCACGTGGCTCACGCCAGCACCACCAAGAGAGAGCCTCTTGGTCAGTTTAAAACACTTTAAAAATTTGATGCCTCTTTCCAGAGTGCTCGGGGCAACTCTGAAATAAGACGTCTCTCCTGCTGTATTTTATTTCTTTCTCAGAAATCGATCCTCTCTTTCCTTCCCCTCACTGTTCTTAACAGAGCTTGAAATTACTGCGCTTCTCTGCCGTCTGTCAGCTTTCTCCTCCCCACTCCGAGCCGTGCCACAGCTGCAGAGGGACCTGAGCACAGAATCCCAGCATCCCAGCATCCCAGCATCCCAGCATCACAGACTGGTGGGGCTGGGAGGGGAGCTCCGGGGGTCACCCAGCCCAGCCCCTGCTAGAGCAGGCTCTCCTCCCGCAGGCTGCACGGAGCCGCCCGGCGGGTCTGGGTGTCC
>JAVJGJ010000042.1:1971667-1985118 GCA_035590215.1 Microhierax caerulescens | reverse complement strand
CGCGACTCATATGCAGCTCTGGAAAGAACGGACCCCACCTGCGGGCAGCTCCTCTTCCTCTGGATGCATCCCTGGAGATGCGGCCGTGTCCGTTCTCCTGTGCTAGGCTGGGGTGGGTGCCAGAGAAAGGATTGCTACCCCAACAGCTCTTCCTCATTGCTTCAAAATTAAACATTAATGGAGAGATTTATTAACTGGCCTGGTTTACATCTGCTTGAGTACCTGGCCTTGCAGATCTCTGCGTTGCAGGGATTTTGCAACAGCACAATTCACCCCCCAGCTGCACCCTGCCTGCTGCAGGAAACCTGCTCCCCCTCTGTCTTTTCCAGACCCACCTTAAGGCTCCACCACCTCCCACTTGCCCGTAATAATTTCCTGATATTTCCCAATTAAATGTCAGGTTTGACTTTCAACTTGACAGTATGTTTCCTTCAGGTCACTTGTACCTCCACTGCGTCACCTGCGGCCAGCTCAAGCCCCCTTTAGAGGAGAAGCCGCGCGCCCTGCGTGTCCCCCCAACAGGGCTGCAGCTCCTTCGCTTATTAAACTGCAATAGATCCAAACACAAAGAGAGTGTGTGCATCATTAGAGCTAAATACGTTTTCTTCTTTGGTTTTGCTTTCGAAGGGATATTGGGGACTCGTATAATGAGGAGCTCGTTGGCAGGGCAGTTAGAGAGCTGAAGGCAATGAGGCAAAGAGACATAAAAAGAGAATGGATCAACAAGCAACATCCCGGCTGTACAGGAGCACGGTGATGTCCCCTCACACCTGTACACATAACAACCACAGTCACAAGAGGTCACAACAATCTGTCTTGCTTAACTGGCCCCATTACTGTGGTGCCTGGGCATCCCCTGATCCTTCAGGCACTCACACGAGGTC
The DNA here is from genome assembly GCA_035590215.1 of Microhierax caerulescens. Lineage (NCBI taxonomy): Eukaryota > Metazoa > Chordata > Aves > Falconiformes > Falconidae > Microhierax > Microhierax caerulescens. The sequence goes on along the minus strand of JAVJGJ010000042.1, from coordinate 1,984,234 downwards.
CTGGGAAAGGGCAGTGCTATTAACTTGAGCCAGAGGAGAAAGTGAGCTTTGTCACAGCAAGATCTCTGGAACGGTGAAACATCTTTCTGCCCTGAGCTGTGGCAAAAATGGTTGGGAATTAAATAAAACCAATGCGATTCCTCCTCCTGTGGTGCAAGGGGAGGGATTTAAGGAAGAATCAATCAAAATGCCGTGGTTTGTTTTGGTTTCAGTTTCTTAATTTCTTTTTCCGAGTTTAAATAAACTAAATTTTTTTATGAGAAAGCCCAGAGACTCCGTATTTAAAAAGTGAAGTGCTTGGACTATGGCAGCGTTTTCCTCAAAACATATTTCAAGTCACGCAAGGCTTCAAATCTGCTTCTCATAGATGTCACAAACTGGCGGGTTTTGGTATTGACAAAAACAACATAGGAAAATTCACCCGAAAATTCCTGGTGGCCACAGCCTTCACTTCCAGTCTGTGACAGTTGAATACACCACAGTCACGCAAAAGGCGTGTTGCAGTGCGAATGCAGAAGCCCCGACGTTTAAATGATAAAGAAATGCTAAACAGATTTCAAAATGTCCTAACCACTGCCACATCTTCCCCTTTTCCCCCAACATCCTGCTTCGTGCCATGGTGCTGCCAGACATCTTTGGCCATTTGTAGCTCAACCTCATCTTTAGAAAGATGGAAGCTGGGGCGTGAGAGCAATGTCAGCAGTTCCCGCGAGCCGGAGTTTATACCGTGTGCAAGTGGAAGTCTGCAGAACAAGCAGCGGTAACAAAAAATTGGATTGAGGCATCACACTGTAAAACTTAATCTCCCATATAGAGACTTAGTCTACCATAAAAGAAACAGTGCTAGAGGATGTAAGAAAACATGAGACCCTAGGGATGATTTAATGTCCTAAAGACGTAAAGACATAAGCCACAGCAATGCAAAAATGAGCTCAGTAACACAGAGGCTATTACATTTCAATTGGTTATGTGTACTCTACATAAAACACAATCAAAACACTTGTTTTTAAAGGATGTAAATGCCTTTCTCAAGCTGAACAGAAGCAGTGTTACTGATCTAGAATCTTAAATATCATTTTAGGCTTTAAACTTGAGTGATGCTACCTCCATCCAGCCAAACTGCCCAGTGAATCTGGAAAGGACTGTGCAAACTTTGCTTCGGCAGTGTTAATGTGGGACCTGGCAGCTGAATCAGGAAAAGCAGGTTCATTTTCTGTTATAGACCTTGTGTGCAGATTGAGAGAAGCCATTTACTCCCTGGCTGCACATTTATGGGCTTTGCTGGCTGGGCTCCGACTAACTCCTGGCTGTCCTGCCTGCAGTCGGGTCCTGCACGGATTATCCCACCCAGCTAGGAGGTTTCTCCTGGCATGGGGATGACCTGCCCCAGGACTGCCTTTCTAAACTGAGCAAATTGCTCATTGGCAACTCTGAACGCCTCAGCCTGGGTCCTTTTCAGAGCCGAGTCTGAAAAATTTGCCCCTTTATTGTGCTTTTGTGCACCCCTTTAAACACGGGTCCCTGGTCCTCTGGGCTTTGTGTGGGGGGGGAAGGTCTCCTCAAGACCACCAGGGGATGGAGTCCCCATGGAGAGCCCCCAGGCAAGGATGACTAAAAGGGGGTTATTGAAATTAGGAGAAAGTAAAGCCTCTCCCTTCTCTTTCTCCTTTTCTTCATCACCCCATAACCAAAATTATAAAACCAAACCTCTCCTCCTAGGTGAACATTTCTGAGATTTCTTGCCGGCAGCACTGTGAAGAACTGTACCTATTGCTACAACCTGGGAGGGATGTGTAATGAAACAGTATTTCAGGAAAAAAACCTTCTTTTTCCAAAATGGGAAAATCTAATGAGAATGAGTCACCCTTGAAAATGGCAATAATCTGTAGTCAAAATAGGGCACTTAATTTCCAGTTTCTTGTTTGATTTCACTCTGGTTTTACGCTATTATTTTAATGTAACACAGTGAGGTGTAATAAGAGTTTCAAGAATATAGAACATGATAAATATTTTACAGGTGTTTAATATTTATAGATTACATTTGCTTTTTGAAATCATCCCGCTTCAGTATTACAGAATGAAGCATTTCCAGAAGGGGGTTCTGATGTTTCCAAAATGAAATTTCCGCTTAATGAAGTATTTCTTAATTTCCCCTTTCGTTCTGACTTGAAGGGAAAATGATTTTCAAAACGTTGAACCTCCCCAAAGACAGGAGCTGTATTTCGTCTCCCATTTTGTCACTCTGCCCTTTTCCAGCAGGCTTTGAGAGAGGCTGCGCTCTGGTCAAGGCTTCGAGAACACCTTTGGAGGGCTGAGCCAGAGCCATGGGAGGTGATTAGTTATTTAATTGCTGTAGATTCCAGTGGGCGAGGGCTGCCTGAGCACCTCTGTGCCTACAGCAGTATGAACGTACCGATCCCTCTGTTTTTATCTTCTAGCGAGGGATCAGGTTTACATTTTAGCTTCTCTACCTTCCTGCAAGACCAGGCTCATGCAAAGACCCAACATTCTGGGCCATGTTAACACAGGGCAAAAAGGTCAGCCCCGATTATTATTAGTCTTCAGACCGCAGGGTTTCTGCTCCTGCGGCAGCTGGGAAGCAGGATGGGTTTGCAACTTCTGGCTGCTCAGCACAGAGCTCTGCCACCCTCTGCCGGGGACCAGCCGGGTGTCCTGGCCACCCCGGGGCCAGCAGCTCCTCCAGCACAGCGGAGCCGTCATCCTCCTCTCCCCGGCCAGCTGCAGGTGAGCCGGTGGCCTTAGGACTTGTGCCAGGTGAAACCCTCCCCGTGTGCCTTCCTGTGCTTCTGCACAGCCAGGCTCGGTCTTGCCTTACCAGGGCGGCACGAGTTCTGGTTTTGGAGCCGGATTGTGCCGCGGCTGCGCAGAGGATGGGCAATGCAGCACCATGAAGAGCTGTGCCAAACGCGGCTGCACTGCCGCCGTTCGGGGCTCAGTCGTGCTCAGTACAGGAGGTGCAACCTCACACCCTTCAGTCAGCAGGCGCACGAGGCCAGCAGACCGCACTGCTCATGGATACCCTTAACCCTGCCCCCCAGGAGTACCTGCTCCCTGCACCACCTTGGCCTTGCTGCCCCTTCCGAGTAGCCCCCCACTTTCTTTCCCCGCACTACCACCCGGAGCCAGTGCTGTTATTGTCACTAACATACTTATCTCATCTTCTGGAGCTGGCTTTAGGCAGAGGAGAACAGCAAGAGATGGGCTTGGGGGGCTGGGTGGCACTGTGTGTCCCTCAGTAATTGCTCGGTCCCTAATTTCAGGGGTATCCACCTCTCTCTGCTGCTCCCAAACGTATGGAACAGAGAGAGAAAACATTGAGCAGGAAGGAAAGCTCCCCCCAGGAGCTAGGGAGATGGGCCTGTACCCCACACATCCCAAGGGTCAGCAGAGACCCTGGGGAGCTGATGGGGCAGCAAGAGCATGCTTTGAATCTGCCCTGGGCTTGGCAAAAATCGTTCCTGAATAATGCAGCAGCTAGGGAACACCTTCAGAGCTGGAGGAATGGCCAAACCTTGCCATGCCCGCCTGCCTTTTTTTATACAACCCCATCCCAAACTTGGCAGCCCCTTCAGACTCAGCGCGCATCGTTTCACCCATCAGCAGCGCTACAGATGGGGACAGGGACCAGCTGCCAGCCCCGGCCACGCTCTCCAAGCTCCACACATGCAGAGCAGGCAGTGATTCACTTCCGACGCCGGTAAAAACCTGCCGCTGCAGATTTCTGCCTTGGGAGAACTTCTTCCCTTCAGATCTTTGCCTTCTGGAGGATTTTGTTTTCGAATCAAAATGCAATAAGCTTATGCTGAAAGATTAGCCAGGTTCTGGCTCAGCTGAGAAGGGATTGCTGACACCCTGAGAAGTTCAAGGAGGTTAAAATCCCAGCAAACCTGCTCCTGAATGCTGCAGGACCAGGCTTTGGCTCCCAGCGTGTCACATCCATCACACATCTTGTTCTCCATCATTTTTATTACTAGGACCTTCTGTACAAAGAACAGCTCCTGGATGCTTCTTCTGAAGACACCACAACCCCCAGGGAGGTCAAGATCCTCTCCACCCATGGCCTCAAAGGATTCCCCCTGCCACTAGCCAGACTGCATTTATTACGCAGAAAGAAGAAAAATCATCAGGAATTAGCTGTGTCTGAAGTCCAGGGGTGGAGGTGTCTGGGCTGTAGCAGAGGATGCTCTCAGGTGCTTTACAATCCTTCCTGAACAGATGGGTTATCTGAATTACAAGTTATTTCCATGACTGAAATTACACACCTGTCTGCAGGAGCTGCTCACTCCATTCTGCAATACCCAGCTCATCATTTTCGGAAAGAAACACTTTTTGTAAATTGCTCCTTTATGCTGATTTACGTCAGGCAAATATTTGATTTCATTCTTTTCAGAAGTAACAAAATGTATTAGCACATGTGGGAGAGGATACAGGACGACTACAATGGAGCAGTAAATAGATGTGCAGCGCTCAGAGAATGGGAACAACAAAGCTGCATTTAGGAGCTAATAGAGATCCTAGTTGCACTGGAAGAGAGAGCTCATTTGTGTTTATCTATTTTCTGGATGTTTTGTGGGATTTTGGAGAGGTTTATATTCATGGATTTCCCTTTGTATTCCAAAACTCGGCAAGCAAATGAGAAATTTGAAGGAGAATAATAAGTCAACCATGAATCTGGGATTTCAGCTTTTCACACTCCTAAGAAAAGTGCAGAAAGCAGAAACCAATCCTTCTCTTTTCAAGCCCGAGGGCAGCCTCTGCTTGAGGATACTTTCTATGCTTTTTCTTGATAGAAAAAGGGACATTGCATCATTTTTGAGCCCAAGAATCTGCTGCTGCATATTGTCAGCTCATGCCTGCTGGTCTGCCTACAACTAACCACGATCCATACCGTGATTCTCTTAGAGCTGCAAAATCTTTTCATTCCTGTACTTTGATTTTTTTTTTTTTTTTTTTTTGCCAGAGGAAAGCAACAAAAAGAATTTGTTATCTTGTTATTAATCATGCTTATTACAAGAATGCCTAAGGATCAGCCAGGATTAAGTCCCTGTTGTGCTCAGTACTCACAAGCACAGACTGCAGGAACAGGTACGGCGCGAAGAGCAGCTCTTCCTGGGTCTGCCCTGATGAAATGACACGTTGTGCAGCCCCTGCAGCCCGTACTGGAGAAATGAGCTTTGAGGCAGGACAAGGAGCAGTTGGCTTAATTTCTAACAAGGGAGATTTTGGTTAGACACTGGGGAAAACTTTTTTTTTTGCAATGAGGCCAATTAAATACTGAAATAAACGGCCTGGTAAAGGCGTAGCAGCACCGTTACTGGAGTTGTGCAGAATAGATTACATGTGCAGCTCTCAGCATGGCAAAGCAAAGACCATCCGAGGTCCCTCCTAACCATGATTTTCTGTGATTTTAGTAACTATTACGATCAACCAATGTTTATGCCCTTTATCCTCCATCCAGCCCCTGACTTCCCAATGTCGTGAAGCCAGCCTGGCTGAGCTTAGCAGAGCAGCCTCCAGCCTTCACAGCAGGTTTCCCCAAGGGGCAATACACCAGGAACCTCACAGTTTTGCTTTTCTGTGCAATTTCTTAAGTAGATCTCGGTCCGTTCCCATGTCCTCCTTTCTTATGCCCAGTCTCTAGGACACAGGGCAGAAAAAACTTCGCCCCAGCCCCGGGCCCTCCTCACTGGATGTTTATGGGCAAAGGGAGATTTACCTGGCAGCACAACACAAATCTCCACAGTTTTGCTGAAAAAATTTGGTACCTCTCATATGTGTTCCTGCACATGAATGCTCCACTACCTGTACCACAGCCACAGGAAGGGTTTTGATCCTCCAGCACTGCAATAAGAACCACGGTGGCTTTCAAACTCCTGTTTCTGATTATGGCTCAAAGAAATAAGGTTGTAGAAGAAATTACTGGATCAGAATTTATTACAGTTCATGGGCTGATGAATTCGCAGGATTGCTCAACATCTGGATTCAGCAACCGCCTAATGGCAAGCAAGTAAAAATGATGCCCAAGGAATATGAACCTGCAGGTCACATCAGCGTGGCCATTTGAAGAGACTGACCTCGCTCTTTTAATAGCATAGAAGACAGCAGTTCCTGTGCCAGCGTCTGTGCAAAAGGGCACAGAAAGAACAGGCAGGGGTCCTGCGTGCGGACACAGCTGGCCATGCCCCGAGCTAACACTTGGGGCCAAGTCACTGTGTCCTGCAGCCACCCACAGGAGCTGTGCGTGCCAGCGAGGCTTGGCCGGTGGCAGCAGTTTTGCTTGAAGCAACACGTCCCTGCCAAAGTGCTGTTCTGCTCCTGAGAGGTGGTTGTTGAAATTCAGAGGACAAAATCTGTATTTCAGCCCTGAGATACAAAATGTAAGTGGCCTCCAGTGACTGAGCTCTCAACACCTCGTCTCTGCTATCCTGATTACAGCAAAGGTAGGTGACTTGTTATTCCAAAGCCTGTCTCAGAGTTTAACTTCACCTTCCTCCCTCTGTGCAGGAAGCAAAGCACTGAGCACTTGGAGAGGCTGATGTGGAAGATCAGAAGGTGCAATCAAACAGAGCTTTGTCCAAGAAGGAAAAGCTGTTCCCTCAGGAAAGACATATCCAGCTTTGCACTGATTCAAAAGGCCCCTGGACTTGTATACATTAATGTATGGATCCCTCTCCTGTAGCATGACTAGTCTGGGCTTTGAGGACACGGAGAAACACTTTATCCAGAGGGGCAAAAAAATCACTCTTAAAGTCACCTAATCAAAGGTAACCATCTATTTTAGGATGAGATGGCTTGTTCCTCTGAAAATGTAAATCATGCTGATAAAGGGACAGCAGTGGTTCAAGGTCAAAAAGTCATAGCAGAAATCAGCTGGAGATGTGACATGACCACAACTTTTAAGATAATTTTTTAAAAAAATTAAAATAAAGGAAGTAAACAATGGTAAGTAGAAATAGAGCATCCCCTCCCTTTGTGCCTTACCAAGAAATAGCTAATTAGCACTTCCCACCTGCATTGCAAGAAGTGTGCATTCAAACTCTGCTTTTGCTTAGATCCTGACTGCACGTGTACATTAGCAGAGTTCAAACGTTTCCCGGGACTGCCACACTACCTGGTCCTTTGCAAGCTTCAGCCACCGGTGGCCATCGTCACCCTCCCAAGAAATCCGCAGGCAGAGCTCAGCAGACAGGACCGGCCCGGCCGCTGCTGATGCTCACAGAGCAGTTTGCATTCAGCCTCCCTGGTACCAGTGTTGTGGACTCTCCTGGCGTACTGGTCTTGTAACGACCCGTCTGGATGCTGGGCAACTCCAAGCACATCAAAGGTACCGACACCGGCAGAGCCCAGAGCAAAGCCTCTGCCACCGCACTACTTTAGATGTTTTCTTTTTGGATTCAGAAATGCCAGTCTTGCTACGAGGAGTGGTTAGGTAAAATGATACATTTGAAGGAGAACTCGCCCCCCTGTTTTCAAAGAGTTAGCATTTTTGGATGGAAAAATGGAAAACCTTTTTTTTTTCCAAAACGTCCAGTTTATTCTCCTGTGCTCACCAGCTGCTCCAAAGGGTGCCCTCTGGACAGCAAGCTCGATGCAGCTTTCAGAAAGGTGCCCCATCCTCACGCAGCGATATCAGGAGAGTGGTTTTGCCGTTCAGGCTGGCTGAGAACAAGCAGATGTGCAGTGGCTGCTGCAGATGTGTCTGCTCTCCCTCGGCAAGCCTCGAGCATGATGTTTGCTGAGCACAGCTCTTGTACAAACAAGACATCTTGTTGAACTGCATTGGATTGCTTGTGTACGCAGGCAGATATGTATCAAGAGAAAGGAGAAAACTGCTTTTTTCTCCACTGGGTGATGTTATTATTTTTTTCTCCTACTCCCCAAATCAAAAATTCACTGATTCTAGGTAGTTCAATTACTTGCATCTCAGGTATGGAAACACACATGTCCAAACGACCGGCAGTCACGGAAAAATCAGCTAACTAGAGACTGTCTTTTAATATTTCCCCTGCCTTGTCAACGTGTGATGCATCACACCACTGAGACAGCTTCTGTACTAAACCTTTGTTGTCAGTTGCTTAAAACAGTCACACCAGAAATACCTTTATTGGTTTGACATTTCTCAGATGTTTTCTGCATTTCTGAAGAACTTAATCAGCTCCTCTTGAGTTACATGATCATAAAAAATACCTACAGCCCTAAATTTTTTTCACATCCTTTTTGTGATCAAGTAGCTAAAATACCTCTTTGTTTTGAATAGAGCTGCTTGTAAAATGTTCCCTCCTACCCCCTCCTTTCACTGTAGAATTTTTCCTTTTTGTTAAGAGTTATTTGGGTTTTGACTTCAGGGTTTTCTGATGAATATTGAAGAACATAAGAGAAGCTTTTTCCGGAAATATACAGGAAAATCCAAACCCTCATTTTCCATTTAAAAAGTTTCAGGTTCCACTGGAGTTTTTTTGGTTTGAACTGAAACTCGCTTAAGAGATAAGTACAATTTTAGAGTCTTAAGCTATAGATAGTTTCTAAATGCCTGTTTCTTCCCTTCAAACTGAATCTGAGCCTCCCCCCCAAACCAGCCCACTTGCACGTGGAGATGTTTGGAACTAGACCTTGTGAGTTTACAAATGGACTAACAGCCCCAAAATGAAGTGGACTTTCCATAAGCACGACCATCTGGGGAAGAGATGTTCTTGTCCTACTAATGACGGTGCCAAACTACCAGACACTGCCTCGTGACAGGACACTTCATGGGACGTCAGCACGGTGCACCCCCTGCCCCAGCCGGGAACAGACCAAGTCTCCTCACTCCGGAGAGCTCGTTAGCAAACGATGCTGCTAAATTCCCTCGTGCAAAGGGCCTGTCGCCAGCAAAACCTGACTCACGCTGCATCCCAGCAGTGCCCAGGACTCAGGGAGGATGCCGTGCCAGGGAGCACACTAACAACATCACGGCACGTTTCGGTACCCAAAAAACGTTCCCTGGCACACTGTTATTTACTGATATAGATTTAGCCAAAGAAACTGTGTGGTGCCTATAAATTCCTCTAGTTTCTATGGCTACGAGGATGTTCTAAGTACATCAGAGAGAGAAAGAGAGATTCAACTGCCCCGACAGAAAACCTACAAGACAATCACTGTGATTCTTGCTGGCTTTAAAATCAATTAAGCTGCTGTAGCAGGAGGTCTGTAGGGCAGACCTCAGCAAGCTGCTCGGAGGGCATGAGACCGCAGCAAACAGCTCCATGCACAGCCCTGGCAGATGAGCTGACTCCAGCTCGCAGGTCAGACTCTCCCACAGCAGCGCTGGCTCCACAGGTCTCCTTGGAGAAACCGATACGTGAGCTGCTCTCGCTGTCGAAACTGAGGAGCTTTGATGCGGCTGCAGCCATGCGGGAGAAGGGAGAGACGGCGTTGGGGAGGACGGGGACTGAGCAGAGCAGCTGGCTGGTGGCCACTCCGTAGTGAAGCCCTACTTCACCTGCAGCCTGTTACTAAATGTCAGACGAGTACCATCTCATGGTGGACATGAAAAATGGTTCTCCTTACAAAAGGAGAAAAAGAAAAATAAAAAGCAAAGAAAGTGCTCAGGATCCCCTGCCAGGAGTTGCAGAAGAGTCATGTGCTGTTTGGGGACTTTTATGATCAAAGAGTACCTCCAGCCTCTTTCTTCTGCCATCACAAAGTCAAGCCCTTTTACAAGACTAACAATATGCAGACATTAGAACTGTGATACAAAGGAAACAGCAAGGATTATGCATTCAATTAATCTTTACATTGTAAACCTAAAGGGCAGGATATGCTGTCTCTCCCTGCCTGGAAAGCCCTGGCTACTGTGGGCTCTGAACACTATAGATTTTTTCCACTCATTAAATTTCCATTAATAAGAAAGTACAATAGACTCTGCAAACATCGCTGGTTTTTCATGCTCTCAGTCTCCCTGCGTGATTGCTTCAAAATCCCCTAATCTTGGTGGTGCCACTTAAGGCGTTGTCTGTACCAAACCGAAGACCAAGCTCAGACCAAGAGACTGCTGGGTTTCTGATGAACTTTTATTATCTTTAATACAAATATGCTGGTCATGTAAAAGCAGCTTTCTGGCAAACAAGAACTGCATATAAAATAGCCCCGAATCCAATTTCTCATTCCAAGACTCCTCAGCACAGAAGTCTCCCCGTATGACAGCTACAGATGATAAATGTACTGACTCAGATGAAGCTGAGCTCTAAGTACCGCAACAGTCTGGTCCCATTTAGTCCTCTCCTATTAGGACAAGGTAAATTCAAGCTTAAAACGAAACTGAAGAAAAGATCTCAGCAATCCTAACACAAACCACACCTCTTGGATAACTGATCTCAAAGTCAGCAGAAATAGGCTCAGCTTTTTTGCTGATTTGGCAAGAAAGTTCAGTTTTATTGTAAGGGCTCTTTCAGGGTTGAGTTTGAAAAATGAGTCCCTGTCTACCTTGCCAGCACCCTGGGAAAGCTGTGTGGCCACTTTATGTGAGCAAGCAGGGGTTTATTTCCCCTGTTCCGTCCAAACTCCTGTTTGGTCTCCCCCAAGCAATATTCACAAGCACGGTAATTCCACCCAAGAAGGAGCTGCATCTCAGGTTCAGCATCTGAGCTTTGCAGAATTTCATAGTCAGGATCCTCACATTTGAGCCCACAAAAATGCTGAGTATTAATACAACGCCTTGACTTCCTCAAGCAACCACCCTGAGCCTGCATCTGACATCCCAGAGATTGCTTCCCCCAGACCGGGCTCGTGGGAGGGTCTGACTCCGGATCTGGCAGCACCGCTGGTGATTTTACCGTTAAACCAAGGCTCCAGTCCCAAGCTAAGCCAGATCATCTGTTCGTCTCCAAATAAGACCAGTCCGTTCCTATCTGCCCTCTACCCCCATTGCTTGTTTCATTACTGCTTATTTTTCTGCCCATTCCATGAGCTGAGTCAAGGAACAAGAATTGGTAGGAATGGGGCCACTTCTCTGAGCAGCAAAAACCTGGTAGATTTTTTCCAGCTCAGGGAATCTCACATTTTCGTTGTCCTGCACTGGAGCCAGTCAAACAACACTCCATACCCAACCCGTGTTTTCCCTATTATGAGCTTAACTGTATTGATCTATGGAAATAATTGGGGGGGGGGGGATGCAGAAAAAAAAAAATCACAGCAAATCAAATAAAATCTTTGTAACAATGGTTTCTGTCTTTGTCTTATCTGTTACCTGCCCCTCACGTGGTCCATTCATGATTCAATATCTTAAAACTTTTTAAGGAAGCAAGGAATAAAAAAGAAAAGGCATTTCCAATTCTTCTCCAAATATAAAACCTACACACAACAAAAACTCAGCCGCATTTATTTATATCGATTGGGAAGGTATTTACTTCAAGCACTGAACAAATGTCTCTGCAAACATCAATATTGGTATTAGACTCATAAATGTCGTCTATATTTCATAATGTGAGAAGCAATGGCTTTTGGGAATGCTCAGGCCCTTCATTCATTCCATCTTCTTATCTTTTTTTTTTCTTTTTTTTTCACCCCCCTTCTCTGGAAGGAAGCTGCAGGGCTGAGATATATTTAGTCCCATACTTCTGAGTTTGCTGCCGCGGCTGCCAGTGAACGTGGACGTAGCCAGCTGGCTCAGCCCCGAGCAGAGCCTGTTGCAGGAAACGGACGGTTATTTTAGAGGTTTCACTGCAGTTTCGCTTGGCGTTAGGTACATAGTCCACGGAGGAAATGTAATAGCCATGACACTGGGTTCTTCCTAACTTCCAGCTTTGGGACAACATCTGGGTACCTCGCTCCGGCATCCCAAAGCAAGGGGCATACAAGAGTTTATGCGCTATTTCCAGTCTACTAAGGAAATGGGGGCTCTCACATTTAAGCTGCTACACTTGTGGTCAAGAAATTAAATGGGCTCTTCAGTAGCTGCGCCAGCTCCAACAGCTTCTGCCTTTAGGCTTCGGTTCTCTCCAAGATCCCATTACTTTTTCCCCCATTCCTTCCTAATTTACTAAATCACTTGTCTTAGCACCGGATCTGAAGAAATACTGACACAGTTGAGGTGAGGCTTGGGCAGAGAGCTTAAGAAGAAGGAACAAACTCTGTCATGCTCAAAGCTGTCCTGGGAGGCTGTGGCTATTGGAGATGTCCCAAACTTTCCTGGCCCAGCTGGTCGAGACAGACTCTTGGGCACCACTCTCCTTCAGGCACTCGAGAGAAGCAGACAGAGCAGCATCCCTTGCTTAGAAATAACTCCCAATCTGCTGCTTTAAGAGCTGGATAAATCTAGTCCTCCTAAATGCCCACCACTGAAGTTGCCGCTGCCTTTGTCTCAGACTTATTTTTGAGTTAAACTGCCCCAAGCAGCCCAGGGAAATGCTGGGACCCCAGAGCAGGAGCCCCCAAACCTGCACCAGTGCCTGTCCAGTACAGTGCTGGAGCTGCATGCTGCAGAAGCTGTCAGCCAGAAATGAAGGAGTATATTATATTTTTTGGGCACAAAACCATCTTCTAGGCCAAGAAAGGAAACAAATATGTTAA
>JAVJGJ010000042.1:1943551-1970547 GCA_035590215.1 Microhierax caerulescens | reverse complement strand
GTAAAATAAAAACGATACCATCTTCCTTTCCGATCTACTTCATACTCCAGCCAAGTTGGTTTTTTTTTTTAAGTCCTATATGTGCTTTGCCTCCTGTCTTCTCTTCAGTTGTCCATATGAGCCTACCAGGACACTGAGTTTATTATATAGCCCTCGTAGTCAGAGCTGCAGAATGACAGCTTTAAGACTACACTACAGCCCTTATACTCCTTATAGCCTTTACAATTCTTAGAAAAGGGGTAGATTGAATGACCAATAAACAAAACTGAAATCTCAGTAGTATTCAATAGGATTGTCCCTGGTATCCAGAGAAACTTAAAGCTGACAGAAAAAAATATCATTTAAGAATTTAGGAGAAGGCCTCCTGAGCTGATTCATGTAGTCAGAGATCACTTCTCCAAGTTTCTTTGGGAGCTGTGGAGTAGTTGTGTTTTATTAAAGTTTCAAGACTCAAAGGCATGTGATAGGATTCAGCTTTCAGTTCAGTAACTTCCATCACAGCTGATAAAACCCAGCAACTTAAAAATACCTCCCCTCTAGCTTCAAGTCTCACAAAATAAGTTAAAAAATGAGAATCTGACAAATTTTCCATTTAAAAAGACACACACTTCAAAAGACAATCTCCAGAGCTTTTGGAAAGTGACTCCTGAAGTGTTGGAGGCTGCAGTACTTTGCAGGTGGCTCTCGGAGGAGCGATTACAGGGTCTCTTTCCCTGGCCAGAAGCCAACAAAGGGGCAAAATGCTTCCAGGAATCCAGGGTGATGGTCCTGGGAAACAGCTGTGTGATGTAGGCAGAGCTGAATGAGGAGTTCTGGGTGTTTGGACTTGACAATACTGAAGAAAAAGCAATGTTATTAGATCGTTGCTTCCTGCAGCTTGGGCATGCTTTCCCCCACTCCCGGCTGTTTCAACAGCTCTTCTACTCCCCTGAATGAAGAATGGAGACAGTCAGACTCCTCCAAAGATCATAGCAAGGGCACCTAAGAAGATTTCAGGTCCAGTTCTGGACCTCCAACACATCAGAAAGCAGGGGAGGTTCCTGGAGGAAATATCTCCTCCAGCCATGCACGGTGGCTTGGAGAAAGGGACCTTCTAGTTTCTCAGTGCCATGAAAACAAACCTTCAGCACCTCACTCGCAAGCACCTCATAAACGACAGCCCCTGATGCTTGTCCCTGCGGTGGGACACGCGAGGGAGGCTTGCTGGGCTGTGGGTTTGCACCTATGGGTTCTCCTCCTTGTGCTCCAAACGTGTCCAGAGTCTGCACCTGAGCACAGGGTATGTTCCGGGCAGTGAGAAGAAGCTGTGTGTTGTCATTCTATGAGCAGATACTGGTATCACAGCTTGCAGAGGACAAAGGGACAAAGCACAACTTCTGTCTCTTGAGACAGGAGCATGCTTTGTCCTGAGCAGAGATGAGAAATACTCAATACTCAGCTAATAAAATAAAATGGAATGAAAAATCCACAGCCCTGCATGTCTTTAGGCTGCGATTGAAAACTCAAACACAAATAAAACAATTTCCTTGCTAAGTGAAGCTTACAGAATGAGAGTCCTGGACAGGTTTGCCTATGCTGTCGCTTCAGATGAAAACAAGAAGAAAAAACCCTCCTTCTAAATGGATGAAGTAATTTTCCTTTGTAATTTCTGTAATTTACATAGCAACAGAATATGTAGCGAGGCTGGCATAAACTGCAGTAAAAGAGCAAGGCTGGTCACATCAGGGGATCTCATGGCCCAAAAGATGATTTTTAGCTTTGTAATCCTCCCCAAGAGCCCAGCTCAGTCAGACTGTGTCCCTGTGCAGAGGGTGCTCAAGGAGATGCCCCCCGTGAGGGGCTGCATGGCCCTGCCAGAGCTGCAGCGAGGGGCTGGGCTGGGGCAGCAGCAGATCTCCAGCAAACGCTGCTGCCAGCGGGGGCTGGGCAAGGGTCCTGTCCCCACCATCCCAACCTCCAGAATGAATTAATCAGGGGAACTTCAGAAACACAAGTTATCGGTGTAAAAAGCCCACTCCAACAACCACAGTATTTGGGGCTGGTTTATAAAAAATAACAATAACTATAATCTAATGATTACTCCTATAATTATGAATAACTACAAATGTCCAACCTTTTATCTAAATAAAATAACAATAATATTAATATCTGATTGTTATAGCTAATGACAAATGTATTTGCAATGCAATAACAAGCAATTAACACAATCTGTAGGTCATTAATGTCTCTTGTTTTCACTGACGTTATCATCATGTGTTGAGCATTTCAGGAACGTTCATTTTTCAGAATGACCCAGGATCTCTTTAGGGAATTTTGTTTGTTTTAAGCTGAGAACAAATTACAATTTCCACTTCCAGTACCAAGTTCTGGCTTTCTAAGATGGACAAGCCTTTCTGGGTTTTTCAAGCTCTGACTTTGCATGGAGATATGGTCTTGGCAGCTTTTGAATGTAACTAGGGCGGCTCAGCATCACATAGCAGAAAACAACTATTTGGCCTCTTGATCTGCTGAAAAATCCCTTTGTTGTGACTGGAAAGCAAAATACAGCAATCAATGCAATTTGGTGAAACCGGTCACGTTTGACAAAACCTTTTTTATTAAAATAAAATCCTCCCTGCCTGACTGTTAACACTGAGGGAGGCTGGAAAATGCCAGCTGCGAGAGAAAGAAGCACGCCCGTGATGCACGGCTCGAGGAGGGCAGGGGAAGGGGCATGGCTGGGGCACGTTCTGCTCTGTCGTTATCTGAAGGGGATGGCCTGAACCAGCTGCTCCATTAGCTCCGACCTGGAGCAGCCCACGGGTCCCTGCACTGGGAAGCTCAAGCCCCAGCAGCCGCTGGATGCAAGGATGAGGCTGAACGCTGCTTCCTCCGTGCTTCAGCCCACGCCGCGATGCCAGGGAGGCTCTGAGCCGAGCTGCGTGGTGGCAGGGCAGCCCGGCGAGCCCCCAAGGGACTGAACGAGGACAGCACCCAAAATTTGTCCCATGGCTACACTCCTTGCCCAGCGACCCTTTCCAGATGAAGTATCTGCAACCTCATTCCCATTCAAGAAACAAGGCTGCTCTCCTTTTACTACCCAGCCGTGTCCTTTTACTGAAAGATCTGTGAATGTGATTGTCATTGGAGAAAAAAGGATGTGGTGCCTGCTCCGAACAATTAATCCACCTTGTTTCTGATCATTTAATTTGTTCTTTCTTCCCCACTGGGGAAAAAAGAGCTGATAATGCACAGTCTATCTGTGCAAGCATGAGACATCAACTGGGGTACATCAACTAGGCATGAAGGAGAAACAAATTCCTGGGCACTGGAAGGCTTTCAGTCAATCTAACAGAGGAGACGGAGGAGGAAGCTGCTAGATAAATTGTCAACGACAAGTAGCTGGTGCAACTCTGCTCCTCTTTGCAGTACATATTCTTCTCCATTTTCATTCACACTTGCAGCTTAAAAATAGCAGAGTCTCTGTCCTGGCAAAGAGGTGTCACCCGCGGGTGCTAGATTCACTCAGGTTAACGCAGTCTTTCCCTGCAGAAAAAGTGCTCTCAGTGTGTTTGGAAAAGAGGAGCTCTCCCAGGGAGTCTGTCTGAACTAGAGGATGCTCGAGAGAGGCTCAAAACCCACAGCCGGGCCCCAGAGGTCCCTTGGGAACCTGACTCCTTCCATTTTTGGCCAACTCCAGAGCTCTGTTCTCTGATACTGTGCCTGCCCTTAGACATACAATGAAAGGGACCTAAACTGATCCCTAACAGGGAAGATCCACCTGCAGATTCAGTGTTTGAGCCCCTGCCCTGCTTTCCGTAAGGAGCTGAAATGCCACTAGATCACCGAGGCCATTTGAGGTGTTTGCAGGAGTCCCTCCTTGTTGCAGCTTTCCTGTCCTGGGGGGGTCTGTGTGCTCCTTTCTGTCACCATCCCACACGGCACTGCCCTGCGAATGAGCCTGGGCTGGTTTGGCCCTGAAGGCACCTTTCTGGCAGCATCAGGGGCTGGGATGGCAGTTCTGCAAGACGGGACGGCAGCAGGCTGGGAGGCAGAGAGCTCCTGCCAGATGCAATTGCACTATAAAGAAAAATGAAGCATGAAGCTAGCTGGGAGGGATGTTGGCTTCTGGCACTCCCGTCCAGTGCCAGATCTGCTGGCAGAGGGTGAGGAAGGCATAAAAGCACCTGAAGGTGTCACAATATGAGCAGCTCAGCACCCACACTAAAGGAGAACCTGGCTGGCAATAAGAAGAAAATTAGACAGGGAGAATGAAAAAAAGACATCAGGTTTTGTTGCAGGTTAATTAACCTGGTAGGTCATCAGTACCTTGGCTGAGCCGTCTTCAACAGCTCATTAAGAGGGTTTTGACAAATTGATTCCCTCTTTGTCCTACCTTTCTTCTCAGAATGGGAAAACCGGCTCCTGTCCAGGGTCATGAGATGCACCCTGGAGATGTGGCCATCCTCTGGACCCGCGCGGGGCTGCCCCAAAGAGCCCGGGACGGGGGAGCTGCGTACCACCAGCGTCTCAGCAGCAGCGATGGGCAGAATGCACTCCATTTAGATGAAAGTAAACGGGCTTGTCATTAACAGCTCCAGTTCTTGATGAGTTGCTGAGGGAGAGACTCGTGTCAGCTAAATGCACATCGACTGTCCCCTGTCTCTCCCGGCCTCTCCTTGCAACTCTTTCTCCATGCTCCAGCTCTCAAGCCGGCTACAGGAGGAGCAGCCGGGCGCTGCGATCAGCCTGAGCTTGGCTCATCCCCCTCCTCACCTCAGGGCTTGACCATCCCCTCTCCTTGCTTTCTCTGGACTGCTAAAGCTCAAGTTGATACCACAGTCTTCCTCATCAGAAGGGATCCTGACTTTGGCATTCCCTGTTCATGTTTGCCGGTGCAGCCCTACTCAGATGGCTTCCCAGGCACAATGCCAGTTTGCTTATTTTATGTATCATTTGATGAGCAGCTATAAGGGTTTTTTTTTCCTTTAATCTCTGTAATTAAAGCCCCCAGCTGCCACAGCTATAGAAGCGATACAAGTAACAGCAATCTAATAATACTCAATAATTCATGCCTTGCCACCTTCTTCCTCTCTCCCTGCCTCTCTCTCTTTTTGATGCTCTCAGGTGCAACACTCCATCTGGGTGGTGGGACTGTGAGGGAAACAACAGAGCTTTTGCTGGTCTAGCCCAATTCCAGGAAAGCCACTGATCAGCAGAGATACCTGCTGAGCCCAGAAAGAGAAGATCTAATAGCAGTCATTTCATTTCTGTGCCTGATGAGTCCATTTGAGCTAGGATGTGTCATATCTCCAACAGTAAAACCCCCTTCTTTCCCAAACCTCATCAACAGCCACAGATCAAGCAGTACAGTAAAGAAGTGATGAAGAACCAGAGCTGAGATTATACTGACACAGGAGACAGCAATTTAATGAAATTGGTTCATCTGGCTTTGGAGCCCTTCAAATTCTGCTGGTCCAAATGAGATCACTCTCCTGTCCTTCTACTTTACTCCTTAATGAACTCGGTGTTAATCAATAGAATGATGTGAGTGGAGTATTACTTCTCCATGGTTCAAGTAATACAGCAAATTCACTCTGTTCAGAAGTTATCTGACGGCCAGGTCTCTAGCTCAGAAAATACGAAGAAACCCAAACTCTTTACAGGAATGCAGTGGGGCCAAAGGCACACAATAATTTAACTGTAATTTCACGATGAAGCTGTTCCTTCGGGCTCTGTCTGCACAGAGGAATACGGCATTCATCTTCCAGGCAGAGACCGAACCCGTGTCTGCCACGGCCCAGGTCCTGCAGGAATGGAGAGGGCTGCAGGGAACAGGAGCGTGTGATGCGACGGCACGGTGCGGAGCGACAGCAAGGTCACGAGCCACCATCGCCTGGCGGTGCCAGCACTGCCCTGCACCGGGCACTGCCGAGGCCGCCGGCCGGGGGTCCCCAGGCCAGGGGCACTGTGCGGAGCCCTGCGGCGTGGCTCTCGCTGCGGGGCTCTAGGCTGACAAAGTCCTATTTCTTTCCCTCAACTTCATAACCCTCCCACCATAGCGCAGCCCACAGTTCCCTGAGGGCTTCTCCCCTTTCCCTCTGCTCTGAGATCTTCATTTATATCTCCCGTCTCTCTCATAAGGGGGAAAAGGTCAGAAAATCTCCCTCGCAGGAGCGGGAGGCCGGCAGGGGCTGGGATACGCAATGGCCAGTGGCAGAGGAAAACCTGGACCCTCTCCTTGTGTTCCGAACCCAGCCGCTGAGCACCACACAGCCGCTCCTCGCTCCCCCCTGCACCAGCGGGATGGGGCGCGGGGAAAATCAGGAAAAAGGTGAAACTCGTGGGTTGAAATAAGAGCAACGTAATAATTGAAATAAAATATGTAACAACAACAATTGTAATGAAAAGGAGAGAGGGGGAGAGAAAGGAAAATAAACTGAAGAAGTGACGCACCATACAACTGCTCACCAGCTGCTGAGCGATGCCCAGCCGGTCCCCGGGCAGTCTGGTGGTCCCAGTCAGCTCCCCCCTGTTTGTATACAGACCATGATGTTTTATGGTATGGAATAGCCCTTTGGCTAGTTGGGGTCAGCATCCTGGGTCTGCTCCCTCCCAGCTCCTTCTGCACCTCCTCGCTGGCAGAGCACGGGGAACTGGAAAGTCCTTGATTTAGAGCAAGCACTGCTTAGCAACAACTAAAACATCAGGGCGTTATCAATGTTATTCTCATACTAAATCCAAAACACAGCACTGTACCAGCTACTAAGAAGAAAATTAACTCTATCCCAGCCGAAACCAGGACAACTGTCATGCACTTTGTTCCTTTCTAAAGTTTAAAGGGTTATTTCTCCTCTAATCCTCAGTGTGAAGAGCTGAATATGGACCTGGGAATGCTGATAAGGATCCAGCTCTTCCAGATGTTCCCACACAAGCAGCTCACGAGTGGCTTCTGCCCCTCAGAGGCATTTCACACAGTTTGATGGTTTGCTGTTGAGCCTCCACATCTCAGTGAGCAGAAAGGCTGCCTCGTAGTGCAGTTTCAGAGCTCTGGCCAGCCGGGTGAGTTTGAACATCTTTTTTAAAATGTGCTGCTAACAGGGACTGGGAGACATGGCACAGCATCACCCTCAGCTGAGCTGCTCCTGCCACTGCCACTGAACAACCGAGAGGACAAGGATGGATGTAGGATGTAGGAGATAAGACTTTAATAGAGGTTACAGCACTATCAAAGTGCCCTAACATCACCTATATCATAATCCTTCTTTCACTACCCAAAACATGATTTCTCTAGAACAGAATTATAGCAGCTAAGTTTTTATATCACAGAGAGAATTGGATCCCAGGGTGCACTGTATCAAGGAGGAGAGCTCCTCTCCCAGGAAAGCCCGATCTGAGCAGGGCATGATGCTCAGTCTCAGTTTAGACTATCAGCCCAGGAGTCCCCACTCTCACCAAGGAGCCCAAAGGCATCAACCTTTTTGTGATAAACACAGCCAAACCAAACCAAGTCATCCTCATTTTCAGATGCTCCGTTTCTGTTTTCTATTTTATCTGTTTTTTTTTAAAAAAGCACACATTTTCAGCAAAGGAGAAAGTCCTGGTAAACACTGAATTCAACCCCTCCCCAATTAGCATTGAACCAACCTTAAAACTCTAAAACATTCTGAATATTTCTTCCTCCCAGTTAGCTCCAAACCTTCCTGATACTGTCTACTTTGGTCTGAAATGAACACCCAGAGAAGTTCTTCCTCTTTGGTCATTTATCATCTCTGCTTATTGTTTCTGCTTTCTTTCCCTCTTTTTATTATGCATATGGCTCTGTAGATTACACAGGGACATGCTAGAAAACGTGTCACAAGGGAGACAAACGCTTTCGTTTCATCGTGGAGCAGCTCAGCTAGCAGAGAGTGGATGACAGTATTGGCTGCTGGAAGAAACTTTAGTGGTTTTTTTTTCCCTGGCAAGAGGCATCGTTGCAATTATCACTAGGTTTGATATAAATATGCGATGTCACATGTGTGACTGGCTGAAGTCCTACAGCTTTATTTACAGAAATGATCTTATTTCAAGCTCAGGGTTTCCTTTGGGGTAGGGGAAAAAAAAAAAGTTTATATTTTTTAGCAACACCACCACCAAATAAATAAATAAATCACAGGGTTTTCATTCCATCCTTCGAAAAAATCCAGAGCACTGGAATTTTCTGCTTCAAACCTCTTAAAGTATTTCTTGACTCTGCGCTGGCTTAAACTTCTAGATCCTTTTCAGCATAATAATTTTGCATTTCTAAGTCTGATCATCTTCATAAAGGCAGCCACATCCTGCTCTCTCTGGTAGTGCTTTTTAATTTAAATGACATAATTTGAAACCAATGTAATCGAATGTGTAATGAGCAAAATAAGTGTGCCAAATTATGCATGCTAGTGACAAGCTATGCATGTGTCATATGCCACTTCCAAATACCTCTTGAGTTCTTTAAAAGCATCATCAATCACCAGCATCAAAACATGCATGTTTGATCCTTTCAGCTTGGGCCTGTCGAGACAAAGCTAATGAGTCTGGGGCAGTCACATGAAACCTGTGGGCCCATTAACCACCTGGCCTTAATGAGGCAGGCACAGCGAGGGGGAGGGTCGTCCTTGGCTGCCACCAGTTTCGGAAAGCCACACACCCCTGCGGGTGAGTGGTCCTGACACCACGCATGGCCCTGGCGCGGATGGGGTCAGGGTGCAATCACAGGGCAGGTCGGTGGATTCAGTGCCAAGATGAATCCTGAAAAATGCATCAAACACAACAGTGGTTGCTGGCAAGGAAAAAGCTTCCCTGGATTTCAGAGCCCTCCACAGCTGAGCAGATGAAGGTACCTGCTCTCTTCTCAGCCTCAGTATACGTGATCTTTTATCCTTTGCCAGCTGGATATTTGGCTTCCTCCACTCTTATTTCTCTACTGGTTTCCCCTTTCTCTCCACTCCAGTCACCTCCTGAACTACTCCTTCCACCCCAAACTCCGTATCTCCTACAGGCACCTGCACCTCCCCAAACAACAGAGAAGGAATAAGAAATAAAGGCAGTCATTTAGCCTCCATACAGGGCACAGAAACTCTCAAAAAGAGCTGGGATACATGCAAAGAGCATCCAAGAAACCCAGCGCTCTCCCTCAGTGGATCAAGGCTTCCAATTATTTTTCAATAAAGGTTTCTATGAGCTGCAAAGAGCTTTACATGCAAGAATGTCTTTACAACATCAAAAACTAGTTAAATGATGAGAAGAAAAAAGGAAACCTCACCCAGACAGAGCCTTCTATAACTCGGTGCTGTCTTGATGCCTATAATCCTTACATACATACATACATCTCAATTTACTGCCACTAAAAGCCTTTTAGGAGGAAGCAAAATCATTCCAGTCTCTTTGTCTATTTTTGATAAGTGCATGAGCATATACATTAGCAAAATTACCAAAAAAAAGAGAAACATTCTAAAATTATTTTAATTAAAATGTGATCATACAATTGTTTAAAGAGATAAAAATAATTCTTGTTCATTTTAATTAGTTCTCATTTTTGTATGCCTGGAGCATCTTCTCTATGCTGGGGCCCTTGAACACTGCTCTAACTCCTCCTGCCTCTCCCTCTGCACAGCTCCTTCTCCTTGTCCCTTCAACAAGAGGCAAGGCTGGGAATCTGGGGCACGGGCAATACAGGCAGCACAAAAAGAGAGGAGAATTTCTCTGCCATTGCGAGTAAAACTGCTCAGTCTATTTGCCACACTTATAATTGCAGAGAAATGGTTGCAAGTGTGTGTGATGCAATGGGAGATCCACACCTGGACGTGAAGGATCGTGTTGCTGCTGCGAGGGAGCAGAGGAGCTGAGCAAATCCAAAGGATTTGTAGGATGGCACTCCGGGTTTTGACAAGATGGTTTTATTTGGAAAACAATGCTTTGTAGAAACTGCACCTTCACCCACAACCTCGCTGAGGCAGGGCTCGGGATCTCTGTCTTTACTGGCAAAGGAATGTTGGGAGAGAAGACGGGCTGTAGCCTCAGTAAGGGAAGCGGGCATCCGAGGGGAGCGAACTGCGCAGCTCCTGGGGGGCTCAGAGAACCCCTCCGTGCCGGCAGCTGAAGGCTCCAGTCTGCCTGGATTGAGGGTTGAGGGTGCATGGGGACCTCGCCGAGGAGCTCAGACAGCCAAGGTCCAAGCATGTGGCATGCAAAGGATCTGACCCACGTAGCTCCAAGGCAAAATCCACTGTCACAAACCATAATCTGACTAAAGACACAGAACAGAAACGTGCACAAGCATGGAAAAGCAGAGCATTCAGGCTTCCTGCTGAACAGCCACCCTTGGTGCCTCCCCCTCTCACAACAGAGGTTTTAAGACAGGAAAGCATCCAGGTTTGTCAGTCTGTGAGCTGAGATGAGCAATTACTGCTCTTTTTACTGGACAAAACTGGAGTGCCGAGATAGCTGTCAGGTCTGCTGTCTGTTATTATTACAACCTGCTCCTGCTTCATGGAAAACATATCAGGGAGAAAAAAAGCATTTGCCAAACTGGACAACGCAGCCAGGCAGTGAGACAAGAGTAACTGGGAACATCTCAATAGTCTGTGTGCAGCACTGCCACCAGGAACTGGTGCAGCTACTGGAAAGCAGGACGCATGGCCCCATCAGCAGCCTGTCAACAGGACTGATAGCTATGATGTTGGGTTTTTTGTTGGTTGTTTTTTGTTTGGTTTTTTTTTTTGTGGCACAGCGTTGTTCAAAGAGGGGTCAAAAATGCAGCGCTCTGTGGCTGCCCAAGGGACGCGCTCCACAGTCTGCAGTTTGCCATCCTTCTGTCACTGCCTCTCACACCTCCTCAGCCAGTTTGTGCATGGAGCTAATGGCACTGGGATCTGCACGTACCTCAGATGATTTAGCAAGTTGCCAAGTGCGTTATGCAGCAGCCACATGATGGGTCTGCTTCACTGATGCATGGGGATTGAAACCAGAGAGTGGGTACGCTGCAAATGATAGAAAAAGTGATGCCCAAATACCACAACCCTCCCGCAGGTGCAATCTGGGTGAGCCCAGGCTGGGAATTCAGTCTAAAAAACCCTCTAAACCCCTGGTTTTAACTCAAAATTAAATACTTGCTTTCGGGTAGTGAGGACTGTATCAGTGGAGAGTCTTAAGTCTAAATACTCATTATAAACCATAAGGTGCCAATGCCACAAAAGCCATTGCAAACCAGGCATCTTGTTCAAAGTGCCTGCATCTGAGCAATGCCCCTCCGGCTGGAAGGGTCCTGAGGCACCCGGCCCTGCAGGGAGACGCCTGGCAGCAGTGGCCACAGCATCGCTGCGGTGGGATGGACAAGCCAAGACCACCTTTCCCAACAAATCACTCCAATGTTTAACTCACATGGGACAGAAATAACAATGCATCCCCATTCCGGGTTATGATGGTGGATTTTGTAGCTCGTATTCCCTTTGCCAGTGGGTGCATTAGAATCGTTGTGGGAGATGACGAAGCAATCATTATTTTCTCCGGGTGCTCTCCTCCTGTGGCATTCTCATTTCCTTCCTGTTCAGAACACTGCTCCCCATGACCAGCACGAAATACTGAGGGGCTTTGTTAATATCAGGCAAACGGCAGCACTGCAGACTCCCCCTCCCACTCCAGTATAATTTCTCAAATAATTTTCCCCATTGCAAATATTTTCTGGTTTTTAACAGCTGAGGTTTGAAAACAATGCTGTGTGCATAGATACAACGCCTTTCTCTTGTTTGCTTTTATTCCACTGGAGAAAATAGAACTGATTCATTTATTCATTGCATATAAATTAACCAACTGTTTGACTCTTCTTTTTTTATTGTGTTGCAAAACAACTCACAGTTTGATTTTTCTAAGTTTACTCATTACTCATGCTTGTTAACTAGGCTATGTGAACACTAAGGTGCTATTAATTTCTTTATTAATCATTAACCTGCACTAGAATTTCTCATCCAGTTCTTGTGGCATTATTTTTGCTTCTCAATTTGATGTCTCAAACTTCTCTTTTACAGAAGGACAGATTAGCGGTAAATAATAAACTGTTAGAGATAATTGTCCTTGGTTTAAAAAGTAACTTTGTTCTTTAGCCAGAGTGTTTACGCAGCTGCTCTTCACACGAAGAAGAACAGCTCTTCGCTCGCTGCAGAGACCTGCTCGTTCCTACTCTCTGCTCAGGGTGGTGGGGTGACCCTTCCCATGAGTCTGGGCGTGACCACCTTGAACCACAGTCCCATCGGTACCTATCCCGCTGACCTCACCCCAACATTTTCCATCAGATTCCCCCCATTCTCCTTTCCCCCCAAAGCTGCGAGCCCGTGCTTGCTGTAGATCACTCCCTATGGCGATCCCGTGGTGCCTGGGCAGGGGGAGCAGGGCAGCAATGCCAGCGGCACACAGGGGCGCAGCTCTCCTCCCCCGCACGGGGAGAACCTCTGATCCACCGCGGTGGGGAACGGCTGGGAAACAACAATTGCCTTTTGCGAAATATTGTCAGGGTGTACAATGTCACTGTCACACCCCACTGACGTGACAATAGGAGCCTTCACAACTCCTATCAAAAAGCTCCCAAGAAAGAAGGATTCACTCGCCTGAGGAGAGCTCAGCAGTCAGGTTGTTTCTCCAGGACACAGAAGAATCTCGATTCAGGTTCCTGCCCTGCCTCTACGGCAGCTGTGTTTAAACAAACACCCCCGGGGGCTGCTCACACTGTCTCCTGACCACTGCAAAGCAAGCCCATAGCTATCTACTCACAAGTTCAATCCAAATCCCAAAAGCTTCACTGGAAGACTTATTTCCACTTTTTTTAAAAACAGTCTCGCTCATCAAAGCACCATTTAGTTTAGGAAAAAAAAAACAACCAAACCAAGAGTCGGCTGAAAAGTTGCCAGCTACCTCCAAGAGGGATTGCTTAGAGATGATGCCAGGATGACCTGGCAGGGAACACGTTTTCTTGGGGTGCTCACTGAACTGCAACAGTCCCTGACGCAACCGAGGAGCAGGGAATAGTTTGCCTGGACCATAACGGAGTAGAGAAGTAATCAGCCAGCTCGCACGGCAGAGCAGGGCACAGCACCAGGGTGAGGTGTGAAAATAGCTTCAGCCTTCCAACCAAACCCTCCCGACGGCCGAAAATGAGCTCAGCGCTGGGAAACCAGCTGTGCCTCTGAACTGCCGGCCCTGCGCTGCGCAGCACAGGGCATCTCCTCCTCGATAACTTCTCCAGCGGGAGCAAGAGATGGATTTCTGGAGGCAAAAGAGGAATAAACATCACGAACCCCATCATAACCCTTTGCTACCCATGCTTTGCAATTCAGGGATCAGCACGAGTCTCTTGCACAAGGTAACACTGTGAGTTTGTCACTGAACAAGGAAAATAACCCTTGAGTCCTGCTTCACTGCTCAGCGCTGCACCCCTAACCCTTCCTCACACAGCGCCATTGGCAATCGCTTATTTTTCCTTTTTCAGTCAGAAGTTACAAATGTCCACGCAGAAGCGAAGAAGTGCTATTTCACCAAGAAACCTCATGTGTTTTATGAGATGACAGTTCTCTCTTCCTCAGCAGAGAGGCATTCAGAATCACCCCAGGGTTGCAATTTCCGAGATGACCCCACGTTTAAGTGTCTCCATTGCTCACTGTCCTCAAGCACAATTATCGCCACCCATCCGCAGTCACCCCAGGCACTCCTGGCTATAGGTTTTCATCATTGCATTGAAATCAGAGAGAGATCAGCACTGCTGCCACTCTCTGTGTGGAAGTGATGAGAAGGGAGAGACATCCCTGGGTGCCTCCCTGCTGCGCTGGGATCATTAGTGGGCCCTTCCTCGCTAGCTAGACCATCGCATTAACCTTCCTAAAAAGTACAAATGCAGTACTGAGACATATTCAGGAAAATAAGTGGCTATTACATAGATTATTCCAGAGTGTTTTGAAGTTTCCATTTCTACAGGAACAATGGCTGTGACCAGCTTCACCTCGCACAGCAGTCAGGAAACCCTGAAAATCTCCCAGGAGCGATGCATTAAGCACAAAGCAAGGAAAAGGCCCATTAGTATTTCACGTGTTGTGGTATGCAGCTGTTGGCAGTGAGGGAAGCCAGTTCTGGCTTTTATCGGTGAGGCAGGGATCGGCACTGGATTTGCACGGAATGAGGTTTTCATGCATGAGGGTTTTGCTGTGTGATTCCCACTGAGGCAGGGACCTTAGTGGGAGCCAGGAGCTGGTTAGTGGAATTCTAGCCAGGTCTGGGAGTTTTTGTATAGCAGCAGCTCGCTCACCACGCTTTGTCTGGGGAGTCCCACCTTCAGCCTCACAGACCATCAACCACGAAGGTGACCTGGCCATCGAGACGCAGCGGAGACGTTTCCATTGCACACACAAGCAATGGAAAGCTTGCAGTGCTGCTGCCCCTCTGCCTTTATGTGGCTGGGAAAAGGTGGCAAGTAGGATGAGTAGAGCACCCCGCTTCAGTGGTTCTGGGAGGAAGAATTCCATAGATTATAACATCCAAGTACCGTAGAGCATGCCAGAGAAAGCCTTGCAACAGCACTTTTGCTGATTACATTAATAAGAGCATGTGAAGCAAGAGCTAGTCTCACATCATGAAGCTAATGGCTGTTTTCACTACATTTGCATTGAAAGCAACGTCGGAAAGACATGAAGGTCTCGTGACCCATCACCCGCCCTTCCCCCGCATCTGCCATGGAGACAGAGTTAGCTCATGTCTCTCCTGGACGCCTGAGCTTTGTGACTCCTACCAGAGCAGACCCAGACGCTTCCTCACAGCACTGGAGGGGCTCATGCTGCTCATTTTCACCGACTCATCATCTCTGTTTCTCCACCAGGCAGCCCACAGCTGCTGGACCAGAGCAGGGGACAAATGCAAGCTGGTGGATGGAGCCAGACCACAGAACCCTGATATACCAGCAACACGGTTTGCTCTGAACTCAGACCAGCTTGGGGAAAGATGGGTGGGATGAAAATGAATGGCTTGGGGGAAAACAGAAGGCAAACCTAAATAATTTATTTTTTATTTTTGTTTCACTGCATCCCTTGAATACTGCCTTTGCTCCCCCACCTGAGAAAGGCAGTCGCCGTGGGTCTGCAGAGTCTGGATCAGTATTGGCTGGAAATTTCAGTGGAAGAACAAACAAAAAAATGGAAGCAGAAAAGGAAATTAATTCTGCTGTTTCAGTTAAACTCTCCAGGGTTTGTTTTGAAAAGACCCAACATGAAGCTCAAGCATCCAAGCACAATATAAGTTACAACAGCTTCGTTCAAGGGGTATTCTAATTCCGTGCCTACCACAGTGCTTCTGGGGAGGCTGGTGGAAGGTACAGTGGGACCTGTATGTGTTAAATATAAAGCTGTGGCCAACTCCTAGATACATGCTGAAAGAAATGAGAGAAGAACAGGGCAACAAGGAGGGCAGAAGAACAGAGAGTCTGGATGCTTAACCTCTTCTCCTGAGCTCCCATTGTGTTTGCAATGAAGTCCTACGAAAAAAACCAATTTGCCATGGAACGTCTATCTCGTCCAAAGATTTTTGAAGGGGGAAAAAAGTACTCAAAGGCAGATTTTCATCCAGTTTTGTTACTGGATAGTGAGATTGTCTCACTAACAGGATGTAACGGCAGGATTTCTTTGGAGCCTGTGCATCAGGAAGCCCTCTTCTTTCCTGCTTGGATCGAAGGAAAACTGTGTATCAGGCAAGGAGCAGCCCCTTCCCTCCCCAGTCCCCAGCGCAGGCTGTGTACACGTACACTGCACACACACAGGATGGCTCTGCCTTGCTAGAAAACTCCAGCTTGCCATCAAATGGAAAAATCGATAATGTCAGAGAGAAAGGGGAGGAGGAGATGGGGCAGAGGATTTCTGTAAATATGATTAGATCACTGTGGGACTGGGAGAATCTCCCCCGGTCTGTGCAGACTGCAGGTTCCCAGCAGATGAGAAGCCAGCTCCGTTATTCTGTGTGTGTCGTGAATTCAGTCTGGAAGGTGTAGCACACTGGTGGTGTCCCACTGCTCAGCTAATCATTTAGTAAAAGGGTAAACTGAGGCACAGGGTGAGCCAGCAGTGTACCCTGACTTGGAAGGAGTCACAGCCAAGCTCCTCGTGGCAAGCTCCGCAGGGACTGTGGGTGTATGATCAGGTGCTCCAGCCTCATGCAATGTTATTAATCCTGGGGGGTTTAGCCCCATCCGTGCCCAGGCCACCACCAGCGCAGAGGTGTCCGTTGTGTTGCACAAGGGCCCCCACATCACCTCGGGCTCCTCAGCGCACACGCTGACATCTCTTTTAGAAAGTTTCTTAGCAGGGAAGTAACAGAAATGCCAATCACCTCCCCTGTTGGAACACGTATTGAAATGTTTTTCCAATCTGTCAAATTATTCGGTGCTTGTTAATTATACGTATCAGAATCTGCTCTCCGTCACATGCTCAGGCCACTGAGCTGAGAAGACTGGCCCTGCCAGTGCCTGGACTAATGAAGCCTTAAAAATCCTGTCTGCCTACACTTTTTGTAAGAAAATAATTCACCTTCATATTTTGACTAATTACAGGAGTTCAGAAAGCCTGGGCTGGCTCACATCCAAGGCCTGTCTGCAAAGGAAACCCTCTCTCCAGCTCCAGGCAGTAACTGAGACGCTGGAGAAGGGAATCCACCCTGCTTTGCATCAAGTTGTCTTGGGGTGAGATCCTCAGAAGGGAGAACACCTTTGGGGTTGATGCCCCAGTGGGGCATCTTCAAAGCTCAGGGTCCAACCACAGATCAATCAATCGCATAAATAGGGAATGAGCTCAATCTCATCTCATTTCCAAGCTCCCCCCATTCCATGCCTACCTGGGAGTGGGGCTGAGCGTGATTTAGCAGCTCCCCACCCTCCTCCCACAAATACACAGGATCCTGGCTGGGAGATGGCACCCACAGCTTTGAAGGGGGAAACTGAAATCAGGACAAAGTTCTGTAAAATTTATGAGTCCAAGTCATCAGCTGGTAATTTCACTGATGCGAGCAGCACTTATGTAAAATATTGGCATGTAGGTAGCCAGAGTCTCCTGGCAGGGAAATGTACTTGGGTTTTTAACTGCCTTCTCAACTCTTCCTAGGATTTATGATCCAACAGAAAGTACACTCGCACACTAGCGATTTTCAACTAAAAAAGTGAAAATAAAGAACAGGCAACTCGTAAATAAGCATCTGCCTTAAATTTTAAAATAACTGAAATAAAGAAAGAAAATCATGACTCAAATCAAAATAATTATTTTTTCCTAGCTCAGTAGCTGGCCCTTTCAGCTGCACAGTCTATACACTTCTGTACAGGAGCATGCCAGTCGCCAAGGAGGAACAACACCACATCAGCTTAAGAGATCCATCACTCTATGAGAACAGAGGAGAGATGAACAGGGACAACTGGAGGTGCTGAGAAAGAAGTTGTGAGCAAATCCACAGCCTGAAGTACATTCCCACCAGCCACACTTCAAAGTAATAGAAGCTTGTGAGCACGTCAATGAAAAGGAGAAGTCATTTGCCATGTTCAGAGGAAGTGGCAGAAAAGACTCAGTAAGTGCTTTGCTTCAAAGAGCTCACCTAATTCTATTAAAGAGAGAAAACAATTTGTAGTGTCACTACCCACAACCTCTTGTTTCAGCAGGGAGAGGCAGCCCGGCTGGCCAGAGCAAAGCTGACTTCTGTTGTCCTACGTGCAAGACCCTCAGCCACGACCAAGCACCGGTGCACGCAGCCCTGGTTTGACCACAGCCTCTGCCTCTGACAGCCAGAGCCACCTCCGACTGCTGCAGAGTGTCCCTGAGAGCTAGAGGCAAGCTCAAACGCCAGCCCAGCCCGGGGCTGCAGCAGCACAAGCGCGTGAGGCTGTGAGCGGTCCCGGCTCTCCGGCTGAGCCACCGGCAGCACCTGGACTCCTGCTCAACCGCTTCGCTGCGAACACCAGTGAAAGCTCCAGCCAGCCCGAAGGGATGCAAAGCTGGTGGCTTCCACTGGGCAAGCACGTTGTGACTCCTAGCCCAGGAACGTGACTCTTCTGCAAGTTGAGTCTTTGAGATTTAGGCATCAAACTCAGCCGGGAGCCTTTTGATTCATTAAATCACGCAGAAGGTCGAGCTGGGCATTGGGGAAAGGAGCACCAGTCTCTCAAACCCAACTCTAGCTACTATCTACCAGGTTGGCTTTATTAGCTGCCAGTTCCAGTCAAATATGTTCCCCATTTTAAGCATGAAAGGACCAGAAAAATGAGCTACCAGCTCACAAATGCATGTCTGGTGAGTGCTGCAAGCCCGGCTTAGCATTCAGGAGAGGCAACGAGCAACAAGTGCCTTTTTGCTGGCTGGCTGGCTTTCCTCTTCCCCTGGCAAAGGGTGCCTGGGAAGATGCTGCAGGCTCATGTACATGTCTCACCTCTGACACTTCTGGGCAATTTAGGCTTTGATTGACAGAGGTAGGCACATGGGGACCTCTGCCATTATACGTCCAGGCAAAGCAGCCCCCTTGGCCTTGCAAGAGCCAGGCAGGAGGGAGGGAAGTGCTTTGTTTAGCAAAAAGCCATGATAAATGACCCTGCCTCTGCAGCTTGATTATCCTAGTGACAATCATTTGTCACTGCAGGATCCAGGGTGGAATCTCTGTGTTGACAAATGAAAGCTTTCACACCTCTGATGGGACCATGGGGGCAGATCTCCCCCCCCTTCACCCAGCACCAGCTCTGCCATTACCCCAGGATACTCAGTGGAGGCAAGGAGACGTTGCCTTCTTTCACAAAAAGCCAATTTTACAAGCAGTACAAAAAAGGGGACAAAAAAGCCTTCACAAAGCCTTTTCTCATGATTGCTGTGGTGGTTCAAAGCAGCGAAAGACCTTCAGGGCCTCAGTTTCCCCACTTGGAAGGCAGTGCCTTCAGGCTGGTGGGGGGCAAGAAAGCAGAGACTCACCAGCGGGTGTGCGCAGGACCCCAGCGAGGAGGCAGAGGAGCCTCAAGCATAGCACGTCGAGACTTCTACTAGCCCCAGTTCTCCATAAATCTGCTGGATTTCCACCCCATCACTCTGTGCCTCTGTTTCCCCATCTGTAAAATGAAGGCTTGGTGACATTTCACTCCTCCCAGGCTTAGCTCCGGGCAGCCCTTCAGATGGCCCCTCACCCTCCGTCCCTGGGGACCAGGGAGGAATGACATGAAAAGCACATCCTGGTAAGGTCTGCCCCAAAGCCGAGCTGCTCTTGCTTTGGCTGGGGGCTGAAATTTTTAGCTGAAGGAGCTGGTTCTGCTGAAAATCAGCACGGGCAAATGATGCACTGCGAATTTTTGCAGGCGAATATTGACTCTGGAAATGGATAATACGCACTTCCAGCTACGGATCAGAAATGATACCTCGGGCTTATCAGAGCAATCATAGCTCAGCAGCAGCGTTCAGGTTTTGAATACCGCAGACTACAAATATGATTCAAACACAAGGAAGGAATGAACTGGAAGAAATTGCAGTCCAGAGCAAATTTCAGCTACCAGAGAAATTATTGTTGTGAATTATGCACCATCCCCAGGGCTGACAGATCGACAAAAGCCCTGAGTGGTCTGTGCTGGCTGGAAAAATAGTACCCGACCAGTATTTCTCCTCTGCATTTGGAACATTCGGCTTTCCCTTCCTGTTTTTGTCACCTGCCAGCTGAATGACCACAAGAAAGGGTTTCAGGGTTTTAGATGAGGGCCACAGATGCCTGGAAGCACGTGGAGCAGCATTGCGGAGGCAAACATCTGTACCTTCACAGCCCTGGAGCACAGGCAGCTGCAATCCCTCCTTGTCACTTTGGCAAATCCTCCCCTGCCTTGCCCCTTAAGCCTGCACAGAATTCGGCTGCCACTTTAATAAGAAACATGTTTTACTGTGACACAGGGAGAGCTTTTCAGCAGATGGGGTGGGGTGGGGGAAGCATTGATGGAATTAAAGAAAAATCAAATAAGTTTTGACAGAGTGTGTTAGTCTTCCTCCAGACCAGTGGGAATTTCTTTCTGTTGGAAAATTGACTTCTCTACTCCCAGAGCTCATCAAAACCATTCATTTTCAACCCAACACATACCTGGGTTGGTTGGGGTTTTTTTTCTGGTTTTTGGAAAAGACTGGGTTTCAACAAAAATTCAGCTGCAAATGTCCAAGGAAATATTATGAAGGGGAGAGTGGTGAAGTGTTTTGGAGCTTGTTTTCCACAAAGGCAACAAAAAAATCCAGCATTTTGTAACATTTCAGTACATTTAAACCTCCTCTGGCTCTCAGGCTGCTCCCCAATGCAATTCAAAGTGCTAGCATCCATCTCGGCACCGAGAGTAGCAGACTGGCCCCAATTCCACAAGTTCTCAGCCACATGTGCCATCAGCATACTGATTTTCCCGGTTTGATAACAGAAGTTAAATTCTCTGCTGGACCGAGGTCTCTGTACTTTACCCACTTAGTCTCAGGCAAGTCCCTCCCTCTCACCGTCTCAAGATTCACACTCTGCTGGGAGATTTTACTTGAATAAAGGCTTCGGGTTTGAGCCCATAGTACCTCGGAGCATTCATTACTTCTGCAGGTCTCTGGAAAGGTCACCCTCCTCCCTGCACACCACTGAGCCTCTCTGCATTTCTTTCTGAAGATGGGGAGTCTGGAAAAAAACCAGGGATGGTAACAGGCAGGGAACGAGCAGAGGTAGGAGCAATGGAGAATTTGCAGGGACCTGGCTCCAAGGCACAGCAGGCGTTATCAAGAAGAGACAGGAGAGGAGGAAGGAGAGGTGGGGTGCGTTGAAGTGCAATATTTTTAGGATCACTGTTCAATACAGGCAGCTACCAGGCAGAGGTGGCATTTTCTGCAGACGTGGAAGAGCGGTGGCAAAACATTTTGCCATGAGTTTCTTCTGGTGCCTCCCTCCATCACATGAGGACTGTTCCCTTCCCGGCTCCTTCTCTTCCTCACATTGGCATTGCCCCCCTTGCACACCTCGTATGACTATTGCTTTCTGTGTGACACATCTGTAACATCTGCATACAGCCAGATTGAGCTTTCCTGAATTTCAGCAGCAACTCAGCAAACTGTCAGCAGGATGAACCATATTCTCTTATCTGCAAACAATATATCTATGTGGATGTTTCCCTGTCTCTTTCTCAATAGTTCCAAAATACATCATTAATGAGATCTGGAAGAATAAGCCTGAAACATGTATCAATAATCATCTTATTTTTCCAACCATACATTGCCTCATCCCCTTTTTGCCTTTGTAAGGGTGACATGCAAGACACCACACATTGTGTCCTACTAGATGAAAGGCGTGTCAGACTTAACCTGGTGCACTTTAAAAATTGTACTGAATTAATTTCCCGTAGGTTGGCTCGGTGAAGTACGAGTCTGTTTGGAATGCAAAGCAGCCCTGAGTTTGTGTGGAGAACTCCGGAGTCTGGGAAAGTGATGATCAATTGAATTTCCTCTTAAATCTGATTGAAAAAATATTACGCGCTGCGGAGTGATCATTAGCCTGAGCGATCAGGGAGGGCAGTGCAAGGAGCCAATTTGCCATGCCTAAGCCATACTGTTTTGTTAAGCCTTCCCTGGGAAAGCAGTGGGTATATCAAATATATCAAGTAGGGATTGATACTAAAGTCAAAGACTGTAGTTTGGCTCCTCTTCCAGAGCCCAAACTGCTTTCTAGTCCCAGATGCTTTATATGTTGCTATAGAAATAATACAAAGCTCTGCTTGAGCCTTGCATTATCCACCTCCCCTCGCACTCCAGCATTTTGGGGTGCAGCACAATGAACTGGCATCTCATGACGGCCTCAACAGCCACTGCCCCCCCCCCCCCCCACACACACACACTGCCTGGCCGCTGACAGCCCCCCAGCAGCCTTCAGACAATTTTCCTCTGCTTTTTCTCAAATAAGATGCAAAAAATCCCACCCTCCTCAGCCTGGCAGGAAAGCCTCCACTAGCACTGGCCTGCGATATATGATAGGCATTATTCAGCCCTGCTTAGTAACATATTTAAGGTCCTATTATTATTATTTATTATTGGATCTTGCAAACACTCCCCATGCAGAGCCAGTGCTTTATGTGCCTGGGATCGAGGGTGAGTACTCCCTTTCCAGTGCTGCACGCAATCTATGTCCAAATCTTGCAGAATATGAGATACTGAACCTGAAAATCGCATTATAACGTGACAGCAACTTTAGATCACTTTTAATTCCCAGCATTTATCATCTTCTCTCCTCTCCAGACCCACAGAGTTGCACTCAGCTCTGGGAACCCTTGCTTAGCTTGCAGGAAGGAAATGAAGCAGTCCTACGCAAAAGAATAAGCCCAAAACTCCCAACACCCCTAAAACCTTTGATGCATTTCCTACATCACTTCAGAAGAATATGTAACGTGAACAAGTTATGAGCTGGGAAGAGTCTGTTATCCCTGAATGGGAAATGATTTTTAGCAAGTGTTACTGTGGCTTCCTCCTTTGGCAAGGAGGAAGGGATCCCAAAATCGGGTGGACGAACCATCCCACACGACTCCATGCACGTGTGTCCGTCCTGTGAGCACATGGCGAACATGCAGGGATCTGGCAGTGGGCCATGTTGCCTTGGGAAGATGTATGAAGCCAGAGCAGGACTGTTCTTTACATGAGCAGTGAGAATAACCTGAATCATAATAGTGATAAACAAGGTATCAGAAGTCAGAATAACTCCACATCTTGACTCAGCTGCTGGTTATAAAGGATTAAGAAAGTGGCAAGCAGATTATTCCCCATCCATTTGCTGATGATGAAGCACAGCCCCTCTGAGATGCAGTAATGGTCTAGATGGATCTTAGGTCTAATCTAATTTGACCATTCTTACACTCTCAAGAGAAATCTCCAGAAAGTTTGGGAAAATATCCTCTTGCACCTTGTGATTTTTTTCCACTGTATCATTCTCTGACTGGAGCAAGTTGCTGCTTCCCTTAGATCCTGGGCAGTTGCTTGGAGTCACAGCTAACAAATATTCAATATGACTTTACTATCCACTTTGATTCTCATTATATTATAATAGAAGCTCTTCATTTGTGCTTTGCCCTCAAGTAAGTGGGTCGCTAAGCAGTTAATAAGTTTCTCCAAAACTTAATTAATGGTCAGCTTAGATGATCCTTCCTCATCCTCTTTGGTTTTTCTGCTGGAACTAGAAGAAGCACTTGCTCATGTGATTTTTTAAAATAGTTGCTCCTACTACGGTTTCACCTGCTTGTTTATAACATGGTATCTACACAGGCAGGAACACGTGCATTATTAAAATGAACTATTCATTAGAACTACATTTAAAACCTGTGCATTAACCACATGAATTATGTGAGCTCTTATAATATTTGATGTCGAAGAGAGAGACAGATCTCCCTGGCCGTGTCTCAGCTTGAGACTTCAATAAATCTGTCTGGGATCCCTGCTCTAGCTGGAGGAATCTGAGTGATGTGTGCTCAGTGCCTCAGTTTCCCCATTTGTAATGCTAGATTTGCAAGAAGATTAGCATTCCCTTAATGCTAACTTACAAGAGTAGGTTTATAATTAGGACTGTTGCTAAATGTAAATCAACTTGCAGTTGTGGAACTGTGGCTTGGAGCAGTCCAAAGAACTGCAATGTAACACAGTGATTTCTTCTGTTGTGAAGAACAAAATCGATCTAGATTCAGAAAGAAGTGGTAGCTAAACACTGAATGGTTGAGCAATAGAAAAGAAATACTGCATGCAAAATGAGCTTAATTACTGGATAGGAATCAGTATGTTGTTTATTAAAACACACTATTGTTACCAGTTCTGCATCTGAGAAGAGGGGACAAGACGATCTGATGCTGGGATTTCAAAAAAGAATTGACAAAAGTATTACGGTAACAATTCACTTTCTTCTGTTACGAATAAGTCAGTCACTTAATGTGCAACTTAATTTCTCCTGAGATAAAGGAAAAGAAGTCTGAGAAACACTTCTGTTCCTTTTGAGTTTTAAAATAAAGGTGCAATCATGTTCAAACTTCTCTTTGGTTTATGGCTTCCCATCATAGTCAAAAAACACCTGTGCAGTCTCCAGCTATACCATTTGCTCCTGCATCTAGTTAAACCCTGCCCTCCAGAAAACCAGCACCCGTATTGCATGTTTGAGTTTGCTGTTACCCTCCACTGCACAGTTTAAAAACTGATTAATGGAATTTCTTCCAGTGGGATCTATGGAATGCTCTAATTACAAAAGAAATTACTATCATCTCAGTATCTCCCAGTCAATCAATTGTCCTTGGTAATGTTGATTACTATTGCTCTGGCCAAAATGAAAAGAAAAAGAGACCAACAGAACAACAAATAGAAATAATTTTAAGATAAATACAGACAGCTGGGAAATGCAAGAAGTTGAGCAGAACTTTTGTAAGAAGACATTAAAAGGGTGAGAAGTGTGTGATGTAGTGAGAGGATTATCCTACAGCCGCCTGATGTGAGAACTGTACATCTTCCTCCAAAACATCTGTCTGCTCTTGGGGTGTCTCAGCTCCATGTGGTCCGGGTCCACACTAAAATGCAGATAAACCCTCAGCCACCACATTTACACGCTGACAGCTCAGATCCTCGGGCCAGATGTGTGATTCCCCTGGTCTGGTTTAGAAACTCCAGAGTTACTCTCCACGGACTAGGGTGGAGAGTAACTCCGTGCCCAGCTGACATCTGGATGTCTGCATGCCTCCAGCTGGGACAGAGTATCCTTGAGGCCACAGATGTGCTGCTCCGTGTGGATAGACTTATGGAAAGCTGGATGCTCCAGCTCAGATATCCGCAGAGTTCAGCTCCTAGCACAGAACAGATGCCGAGTGCGATGCCCAGCCAGCATGGACAGGCAAGAGCATAGCCCAGAGACACCTGAGCTTGGACTTAGTGGACTTGAGCCCACACTAGATTTAATCACAGTGACAGTATATGATGACATCCAGTTTCACCCCAGCTATCAAGCCCTGCATTCCTACAATGGCCAAGTGAGAGCCAGTCACCACAAGACACAAGCAATAGCTCAGGAGAGGGAGACCGTGCTGGCGTGGAGGTGAGGGGATGCACTGGAACCAGGCACTTCCTCGCTTATTAGAGTTTCTTTGAAGGATGTCACGCTTATCCTGCTATAATCCTTTGCAAAGAATTTCTTTGCTTTGGGATTTTTGCTGAAATCTCTTAACCTGGGCTTTCGTGTACTTTCCTGTGGTCAGGGCTATTTGAAAATGCCGGGAGGGGAGAAGGCGTTTTGTGAAAAGGGAGGCAGACTGGGTAACATCACCATTCAGCAGCTACACCTAAGAGCATCAGCTGCTCTGTCAGCTTGCAGCACAGTCGTTGCCCAGCCAGGCGATGATGGGACACAGCCTTGGTGCTCCTCTAAGAGGTGTAACTGCACAGTCACTGAGACAAAGCCTGCAAGGAAATAGGGTCCCTGCTCACACCCCCGAGAGCTTTCCAGTACAACTGAACCAGCAGAGTTACTCCAGACTAAGGTGGGCATAACTCAGAGGAGAATCTGTGCTTCAGTGCTAACTTCACCAGCACAGGGCTTTTTGTTTGGTTTTGTTTTTTTTTTTAATTTGGTCATGACACATATTCTGTTCAGGACTTTGCAAGACAGCTTGTTGGATGGGATCGGCCGCTGAACCCAGCTCTTTCTCCACGGGGGCGGTGTGTATATAGCGATTTATTTGAATCAAGCTGAGACACCCACATGAAGGTGCACTGTAAGACGTGGCATCACCCCAGGCCTGTGGCACTAAGGTCCCGATTCCTTTTCCCATGCAGTCTCAGTGACTTCAGTGCTGCCACTACTGATTTACATCACTGTGAAATGAAAAAGATTCAGGCTCAAGACTCAAATATTCACGTCTCTGGAAAGACTAGGGACTAATTAACTCTTGAAAGGAAAATCTGTTTTGCAAATGAACCTAACAGCCTCTAGTCTTGAGAGGAAGAGGTTTTTGAAAGGATCTTTTTCTTAATTTTTGCTTGAGCATCCAGGGGATCAGAAAGAGCTTCCGATAAAACACTCTCAAAATATTCAGTCCATCAATCGATTCAGTATTCACCATTCTAAGTGCTATTTAGACTTAATTAAATTGTGCTGGTTTCTGAATAAGAGGGAATTGACTGTTCAATGTGCTTCCCCAATTCATTTATTTCTACAGTAATCAGGCAACAGATACATAGAGTGCTCATGCATTCCTTCTTCATTAGCAGAGTTACTGGGAATCTCCCTGTATCCTCCTGGGTCATTCAGCAGTGGTAGTGAAGAAGCCATGAGCAAAGGCAGAAGTTCCTGCCCTGCAAGGCTCAAGGATGGCTCTGGGAGCAGTCTGCATTCCTCATCAGTAAGCATTTCTCGAGCAGGACTTTTTTCCAGAGTGCTTTTTCCTGAATAAATAACACAGTTTATACCAGGAATTGTGCAAACCTGGAGCATCTCTGCTCCCACTGAGACCTTCTTAGTTATTATCATGCAGTGCCTTGTGTC
Organism: Microhierax caerulescens; assembly: GCA_035590215.1. NCBI lineage: Eukaryota > Metazoa > Chordata > Aves > Falconiformes > Falconidae > Microhierax > Microhierax caerulescens. Next base: position 1,944,015 of record JAVJGJ010000042.1, on the reverse strand, counting down.
ACTGCTAAAAACAAAGGAAAAGGCTTTGATTCTGCCCAGTAATAGAAAAGACTTTGAGCACATCTGCTGAATCCAGGGTAGCCACGTACCGCTGCTGGGATAAAATTTAACGAGTCCAAATGCCAGATTCTGCACCCAGGACAGAGTAACGGTGGGCACAAGTATAAACTGGGAGAGCAGCCACGGGGTTTGTCTCATGCAGAGAGAAGGCGGCAGAGGGACGAGCTCGTCGCTCCCTGCAGTGCTCCAACCTGTCGGTGTTTATGAGGCATTTGGACAATGCCCTCAGCAACAAGCTTTAGCTTTTGGTCAGCCCTGAACTAGTCAGGCAGTTGGACAAGATGATTGTTGTAGGTCCCTTCCAGCTGAAATAGTCTTGCCCCCTAACCTCTTCTCTTCTCTTCTCTTCTCTTCTCTTCTCTTCTCTTCTCTTCTCTTCTCTTCTCTTCTCTTCTCTTCTCTTC
>JAVJGJ010000042.1:1915335-1926569 GCA_035590215.1 Microhierax caerulescens | reverse complement strand
CTTCATATTTGCTGCCTTCTGCCCAAGATCATCTTGCAAGTAAATGTTGTGTTGGGATTGAGCTGCACATCCCATGTACAGCCCTGAATGTCCCGTATCAGTAGGTCATTTTCTGCTTCACTGTTCTGGCGTGGCCCAGACTCCTTTGTCCACTATGCCAAAAAAATCTTCCACATGTGTGATGTGGTGGAGTGTCCATACCTATGCCCCTCCCTCCACCTGCCCGTGCCTCAGTTTCCCAACTTGGGAAACTTCCAAACTCCAGTCTGAGAGTGAGCCCAGTGTGAAACCAGTATGTGGCTGGGAGCTTTGGGTTTGAACATGACCTCAAGCCTTGGGCATGGTAAAACAGCCATCCCAGGAGAGGAGCTTTCCTTCACAAAACCTGTGTCACTTCTGTGACTAATGGACAGATTTCAGCAGCCTCAATGAAAACAATACAAACACAAGATGAAAATATAGGCCACTATTTCCAAAACCAATCTGGCGCTTTGGTTTTTTAAATAAGCACAAAAGATTCACAGTTTTGTTTGCTTGTTACAAAACAATAGAGAAAGATCTCTGCCCAGATATACTCTACTTGCTGCTGGGCTCCTCTGTTTTGATAGAGAATCTAATTCATTCGTTTGCCTGGAGAGAAATTCAATAGGGAAGAGACTTGTGATCAATACCTGAGCGGGTGTTGGACTAGCACGCTGCAGCCAGTCTATACTCAAAAAGAATGAGGCCCAAAGCAGTGGGACTCCGAGCTTCCAGACAGCCAGGAAAAAGAGCTTGTAGCTTGTAGCTGTAGTTATTACAGTTACTGGTTATTTATATGATCAAGGTCTGTGAGTCTACAACGCAGTCATGCCAGGTGTGGTACAAAACACAGAAGGATGTAAAGATAGAGAGGCTTTGCACCAAGGCCAACAGCTGGCTACGGCGAGGGGAGAACAGTGAGAGAGCGATGCGGCAGAGCTGTTCAGCACGGCAGTGATCGCTCTCTGCTGATGAGTAACTGCTGTCAAGTTATTTCACAGACATCAGGAAAAGGATTTCAGGAAAGGAGGGTTTGGGGGAGGCTCTGAAGGCTCTGAGTTTGCCTGCACAAGGAGCAGCAGGGGAAGCAGCACAAAAACCCTTGGCTGAAAAACCTAACCGATGAGTGATGAGGCATTGTGGACAGGTCTCCAGAGGGCACTGAAGTTGTCTAAAGAGTATGAGAGATGATAGTAAAGATCCCCCAGTAGGTCTCACAGGCCTATAAAGCCAAGACAAGCAACTTATGCTTGACACAAGAGAGGAGGAGCCAGCACATTCATGTGCACTGGGGAGAAAAGCATCTGGGACAGCCCAGCCCTGCAAAGTGAAGGCAAAACACCCATTTACTTCACTGCGGGGCCTCATTATCCATGACAGGCATCGCCTCCCTGATTACATGAGAGATCATCCTCAGTTACAACAGAGTCAATTGTTTCTTCCTTAGCCTAGCACAGATTAGAGACGGCTTTGCATTTATGTACCCAGCTCTTAAATGTGTTTGCAATGACAGAGCAACCACAGGCACAAGCTGCTGCTTCAAAGCCAGCTGCCTCTGCTCTGAGCTTTGGACAAACAGACACCTCTGCCTGAAATCATCCTGAGGCAGAAGACGGTTCTAGCAACAAAACAAGCTTGCAGGAAAGTCTGCTTGAAGAAAGGAATTAAGGCATGATAATCTTCTTTAGAAGGCAATGGCTGAATAAACCAAGAGAGCAGTTTCGCTGAAAGTTTGCAGCAAAAAAGAAAGGGCTAGAAGAGAACAGGACACTTCATCTTTCTATACCCATTCTCCCACTTGTCTTTCTTCTGCTACATTTGTTTGTAGATTATTTTACTCAACTACAGCTGAAAACCTATGGGGATGTCTGTCTTTCAGTGCAAATTTGTTAATATGTAAGTATCTCCAGCAATTTCTTTTTAAAAACCTAAGAAAAAGCTCTCTCTCTCTCTCCCTCCCTCCCAAAGCCTGCAAGTTCAGTACAGACAAAAACCAGAGCACAAGAAAAAGATCTATACAGCCTTCAAAGAAATCACTTTGCTGATACACAGAGCAGAAGGCAATAAATAAATAAATTCTAGGCATACATAAGTAGATATCGTAGAAATGCTGGGAGAGAAATCTCAAGACTAATAAACAACCTGGCGATACGTTTGCATGCATGGCAGTGTTGTTGTATGTGTCAGAAACTACCTTGGGGCACAAAAGTTTGGGGCATGTGTGAGGGTATGGAAATATGTATTCCAGTGAGAAAATTAAGTTGCATTTGTGGTGAAACTCTTCACGTCCTAAGGTCAGTGCTTATACTGAACTGGAATGCAGATCCCCGGTTCGTAGCTAGCTGAGGTCAGAAGGGATGAATCTCACTCCAGCTATCTGTGGTGTTGCCTGAAGCGCTCCTCCCTCTTGTCTTTCTGGCATGTTCACTAGGAGACACTGGCCTTGGGTGGCTTCCTACACATCCCTACTTCTAGTGAGCCCTGGTGAGCCAGGCCATGGGAAGGCAGCACCGCCTGAGGCTTGGCCAGGAGCAGTCCAGTTACTGCTGCCCAGGAGGGGAGTGCACTGGTGTGTGCAAAACCAAAAAAATGAGAGGAACAAACACATGCGCACCGCACACACCTTAGGCCAGTAACTGGAGCGCTGACTGGAAGTAGCTGTGTGCTTTCTCTAAGGCTCTTGAGTTATCATTCCTTTGCTTTCTCTTGCTTCCAGGAGAATTCACTCAGACACTTCAGAAAGCGAAGGAGGGAGATGACCTGCATTAAGCTGAATAGAAATTCTATCTGTGCTGCCTTTAATATTTATCTGTAATAACAGAATAAAGCTATAAACTGCTTTCTGCAGCAATTTGCAAGACACTGAAAAAACTTCACAGGGGACAGGAACGTTCCCCGAGCTGAGGAGAGCAGGTAGAGTTTGTAGGCAAGGAGAAGAGGTGGCTCCGCTCCTCCTAGCGCTCGCGCATGCCCGTTTGACTTGGACTGCATTCAGCGGTACCACCCCACCCAGGCGGAGCAGCCCAACTGTGTTGCCATCTCAACGGCTTCTATCACCTTTGAACTTCCCCGTGTTAAGTGTAATGCTAATTTCGTTTTAATACTTCCAAAGCAAAATCTTGGGTATTTTAGAGCATATAAAAAACTGATCTCAAGGCGTGCTTCCTAAAGGAGACTTTACAAAAACCAATGAACACACTCAAAAAGCCTTCAGAAAATGCGCCTCCTCTTACTGCACAGGCACCTTCTCCACTGGTACTTTGCCACATGAGCAAATGGTAAACAAGCTTCTCTGGACACAGGATTTTACAGCTCTGTGCTTCCATCCCTACATTTGTGTAACAGGGTATAAAACCACAGACATATCCACTTTCTGTTTTTCATTTCTTACTTTCCTTAACACTAAACACCAATCAAGATCCCTCAGAGAGCTTTGGGCAATATTGCACTGATAAATATTCACCTATTCCTTATTTTTCTTCCTCCTGATTGCTGTTCTTCTTGCTAGTCATATTTGTGTGAAAATAAGGTCTTTATTGCTTATGTCCCTGGTGTGCTATTGCATTTAGAAGCTACAAAGATTATAAAAACTGCAGGTGATGAATAAACCACTGGAACAGATGTCCTTAGTAATTAAAAATGGGGAATATTTTCATCTGTTAAATATAGTGCAATGGACAGTATTGTTTCTAAGCAGAACCTTTCCTGTGAGCTGCTCACAGAGATCACGTGCCTCATAAGGCTGTAGTTTCTCATGGAAGTAAAACCTGGCTGGCTTTAAGCTGGCAGAGATGGATCCTCTAATTTCAGATCCCTCTGTCCCAAGGCAGCTTCTCGGGAGCTCAGGAGCCGTTTCTGAGGAAGCAGCTTCAGCACGGCGTGTGCTGTATGAGATGCTCTTTTTTAAGCACCATGAACTTGGTCCAGCTCCAGCTCCTACGTTTTTCCTCCCTTGCTCTGCTCACCACCAGCCTCCTACTCCATCCCTCTATTCTCATGGCAAGAGCCTCCGCTGCAGCTCCCTGGCCGTGCTCTTTTCATGTTGGCTTATTGTGCTTTTTTGCCAAGCTTCAGGCTTGGAATGTCTCAGCTGTTAAATCCCAATGCCTAAAATCAAAGGGCTTGTGTTCCTGCCTGTAAAACATATACTTGGACTGTAAATTGTGTCTGTCTGCATGTGAATGCCATGTGTGCCTGGGCAGTACGAGAACGGGACTGACTGAGCCCTTAGGCAGAGCCGTTGTGTGATTAATGACTCGCTCCTCCTTTCCCTTCCCTGCTAGTGATGAGCATATTGGAAATGCCTTGATCAATATAGATTATGGGGATCAAGTCTTCATCTCCTTTCAAATCTGGTCTATAATGTGTTTCCTTTACTTTTGTTGAGCCTCTAAATGCCTGCTTTTTCCCTTCTGCTTTAATTATTTACCTCGCTAACATCATTAGCTCCCCAGTATGTTTTGGATGGCATTTGTTTGTGTTGCAAGACACAGACTAAAGCAGCACTGGCTCTGAATGTTACTTCTTTGCTTGGAAGTAACCGTAGACAAGTTACACAGTCTAAAAGACACAGAATTTGACTCTGATCTTCTCTGCATAGACACAGCTCTTCTGTTCTTCGTTACTGGTGGGTTTGATTGAAAGGGAATTGGCCTACGAAACTTTTGTCCCACTTCTTCGCCTTTTATATGCTCTACTTTTGAGACAAATCAGAGGCAGGCACTGGGTACAGGACTTATTAGCACTAATTGCCTCCCAGGGTAAAATCAAACATCCACATCGCTAAAATGTCCTGCTCTGTTTTCATAATAGCCATTTAATTCAACGGGCAGAAGTGCAGGGAACTTTCCCAGGGAAAGGTAATACATGTAAATTGAAAACGTAATGGGATATTGGGACACATTATACCCAGCAGGTCTGCCAGATGTGATTAAATTCAGTTCCTTTACAAAAGGATAATAGTTCTCATTGTAGATCAGCAAAATAAAAACCTCAATTCCTCTTATGTTAACACTTAACCAACCCTACACAACGGTACTGTCCCAATCAAAATTAACTTTGTCCGTCTCTTGTTTCTAGTTTGGGAAGATCCAAGGCTTATTGTTTCATACATTGCGACAGAATGTGGTTACTTATAGTTTCCAGTGATCCATCCTGATTGAAAATATTCTCTTTGTTTGCTTTTGGTTTATTCCTAATATCTAAGAACCATCAACTGAAATTAGTTACACTGGCTCTACTGATTCTGAAAACATCTGGGCAAGTGCCAGATTGGAGCTATCCTGATTCTGGACTATCGTATAGCTAGAAATTGCTAATAAACTCTATGAAGAGAAAGGGTTATTTGTTTTACGCTTCTCCTCTGTGTCAGCTTCTTCTGAAAGCCAGAGCAAAGTCCCAATATATCACAGTTTGACATCTTGCCCCATTGAACAATTCCGTGGCAATGCCAACTTAGGCACAAAAGCAAAATTGAAACATACCCACGGCTTAAAATGGGGCATGGTAACCTGAAAGCTTTTTTCTCCTCAAGGATGTCAGTCTGGAACTTATCTTGTCCCTGCATGAACCTGCCTTGGGAAAACAGATCACAGAGCCAGAAGACAGAGAAGGGATGGAGCCCAGAACACAGCAAACTGGCGTTGCAGAGGAACTGCCTTCAGAGGATGACCAAGGCTGGTCTGGCACAGCAGAAGGCTGCACCCCGGGGCAGGGAACACCAGCCAACACTGCAGCTGAGGAGCCAGGTCAGGAAGTGAGCAGTGGGGTGGGCAGAGAGGCAGCATGGTTGAGAACTTCGTCAAAAGAGGTGTTCAAATACCAGCAGGAGCACAATATTCACATGATCAGAGAGCTGTCACAGTGTGTAGTGCCTCCTTGGCAGGGACATTCATAGCACCCCGAGGGAGTGGGGAAGGAACTGGTTAGCTTTGCCTTCCATCTCCCCTATTCCCAAACAGCTCTAGATCAGTATTACAGCATTTTATACTATGGACACGTGTACTCAATGCTGCTGGATCCAGTCCTGCTGCTGAAACCAATGTTTCCCACTTGGCTGATTTTAAACCTTCCACTAAGCACAACACACAAATAATAAAACCAGGAACATCACTAGAAGAATCTCAGTGCCCCTGAGGGCCAATTTCCTCCTGGTTTGTTTCCTTTGCACAGTCTGGTTAGGGTAATCAAACAATCTGGGACTTGCTAATGACCCAGCCTAATCTCTACTACCAATGCTGCAGGAGTAAAACATCACGTTCTCCTGAATCATGCTAAATCTCCTTAGTTTCTCGGCTTTATCCTCCATCTTCCAGGCTGGGTTCAAAGCCAGTGGCAACAGAATACCAGTTTGAGATTCTGAACACTTTATTTCTGTATCTTTGGGTCTTTGGCTCTGTGTATTCACCCCTGATAAAGAGCACGGAGACACAGAGGCCTTAGAAGAGGTATTAGACTGCTTGTCCCATTAACATGTTAAGGGAAACAGAAGAAAGGACTACGTTGGTAAAGAAGACAAGAAATACTGGCATATATTTACAGCAGAAAACTCAGCACAGGTATCCAGCTTTGCAGGTTCTCACTATTTTATAAGGAACACAGCAGCAGTAAAGCCTCAGCTCTTCAGCCTTGTGAAATTCTCAGGCAGCATTAAACAAACAAGAAATCTAAATCTTGCAGCATCAGAGGAAAACTCTTAAATATAGCCTAAATGAGCCATCAGGTTCCATAAAGCTGGGAGCAAAAGACAAAAGAAACGCTAAAATACCATAACCCCCACAAATATCATTATTCTTTCAAGGCCTGATTCATATTTTCAAGTTTGGGCCAGGACAGGAGTAATTCTCTCCCTTTGGTGGGCTGCAGCAAGTTTGCAATAGTTTTGAAAACTGTGGCTCCAAAGGATGCCTCATCCCTGTTCATACTCTGATTTTGCATCTGAGGAAACACGGCTGAAAGTCACCTTTCAAGCCTGAGGTCTCCGATTCCCTGCACCAGCCTTCGTCCCTGCAGTGGCACCTCTCTCCGCCAAGCACGCAGTAACTGGCACTGCTGTTTGGGGGTGTCACCTCCAGCCCCCAGTGTAAAAGAGGTGCCATCTCTGCTGGTTTCTGAGTTGGGTTTCTCGCTGTCCGAGGCTGCTATATGTTTCAGTACTGTGGAAAAAACAAAGCTCTCATTCATACAATCACCTTCCTTGCATGGCAGAAAACATCACTGACCCATACCCATCATTTAAGAGAGTTCTGAACTGGGCACGTATCACTCCTGTGGCTATTTATGGGATGACATCTTCAATTGGAGACACTTTGGGATGCACCCAGAGAGAGCTGTTTGGGCCCCAGATATGGGGCAATTTAATAAAGGTAAGATTATTGCCTCCTGTTTTACAGCAAATGACCTTTTATGTTCACAAAATGGTCAAATTCTTCTATTAACAGGTCCTGGGAAAGTCAGTATCTCCAAACACTTTCCATGTGGATGCCAAGCTGAGTTAAGCTGTATTTTATATTCAGTCCAGGGGAAATGGATGCTGAAGGGAACCTTTTGATTGAAGCAGCAACGCTGGCTCTGAAGGTGATAATCACATGTGAAATTCAGAGCCCTGCAAGGTGCCAGCCCATCAGATAATGTATTCTAGGCTGGAGAAGAGGGAAAGACAGCAAGGAAGTGCAAGAACCAAGCATTTCCAGGAATATTTGAACAGTAACAAGTGTAATTCCAGTGTCCCCCACCCTTCCTGGGGATCTGTTGTCTGGGGGAATCTTTTTGTATTATTCTCATTTTGGGTGTGTGAATAGCAGTAACAAGGCCAGTGACTGCACGTCCCTGGCTGCAGCAGTAATGGGCTTGTTTATCTCCACCACCTAGCTTGTTGCTTGTGTACTGAATCAGGCCTTCATACACAGAGATTATTTTGGTTACAAATATAGTCTTTTGGGGTTTTACAAAAACTCCCTTGCACTCAGGGTGGGATGGTGCTGGTACATTGTGGCAGGTGCAGCCTTGAATTTCCAGCTGCACAAATAGGTAACATACCCATTTTGAGGTAAAACTAGAATAGGTAACAAGGTTTTCCCTAGTTGCAACAGGTCAGGCACTGAGACAAATTTCCTGGAAACAAATTCCTTGAGACAAATTCCCTGGAAACAAATTCCTTGAGACAAATTCCCTGGAAAGAAGTGGCCAGTTTGTTTGACTTGGTTAAAACCTGCCACCTGCAATAGCTGCAAAGGCATGAAGCTCCGAGGGTGAAGCTTCAGAGGCAAGGGAAGCGTTAGACTTGTCTTGGCCCACAGTGAGTTTGACAGTACCCATGGACGGGGTCAGAGGTGCCTTTTTATAAAGTACACAGTTAAAATAATTTCTAGTATGTAAAGAACAGGCATGAAAAATCTTTTGTAATTGTCTCTCTTTATGGGAGATGGGGAACTAGTTAATGCAGTCCAATGAAGGCTGAGATGCTATTTATCTCATCCTAAATTGTCTGTGTGATCTGAAATGCCTACCAGCCTGCAAATACAAGAAACTGAGAAAACACACCAAGAGAAAGCAACTGATCTGACCCTTTTTTAACACCATTTTTCAGCTTCAGCCCAGATTTCCCAAACAGATTCTCAAAACACAGTCATCTGAGGCAAGGCCATGAACCAAATGAAGAATCATCACAACCAAGAGGTCAGCTCATTCCCTATAGTCCATGCAAGATGCAGCTGATGGAGGCAGTGACTGGGGAAATTGCAGTGTTGGTAACATAAGTATAGCTTTGAGAACTCTTGAATACGAGACTAATGAAACAGCAGTTGGAAACTGTTGGAAGAAAAAGCCATAAGTGCATTTAAAGATGCATTGAAAAGCCACGGCAGGGCAGGACATTAGATTCAGACCACCTGATTCTTAGCAGCTTTCAACTGGAAGCTCCAGCTGAACAACCTCAGAAAGACATTAATCCTAGAAGACCGTCTGAAAAACACTTTCAGCACATGCCAAAAAGAAGCACAAGATGCTACAAAGGCTCTACCCTTTCCTCATCACTACAGGATCCCAGCATCTCTCAGCAGTGTATTAAACAGTGTGATTACCGTTTATCATAAGAAATTTTTCCTGTAGCTGGAGGGAAAAGTAGTATCTAGCAGAAAATGCCCTTTTGTTAAGTTGTATTTTTCTTCTCAATCTATAGCAGCGATGCTTGCACTCTGAACAGTAGACGTGGAGCTTACAACGGTCCTTAGCTGCTTGAGGCCAAGGGCATATTGGTGTTGCCTGTAAGAAGGGATCTCAGGAGCAGCTGCGAGCACAGCATGTTCCCTGATGTGTCCATCTCCTGCGCACACAAGGGCCTGGCAGACGCCCCGCCGAGTGCTGGCACCATGTCTGGGGACAGCCTGGCCAGCAGCGTCTGGCAGCTGAACTTCACTGCAAAACAGCAGTTTGCTGCCGGGGAGCAGGCGGGCGCCCCGAGAGCCCCACGCTCCTGCTGGTGTGCCCAGCTGTGGCTCTGCCCATGCTTGCAGCTGTAACCCCGGCAGCCAGACAATCTGTGCTTGTTCCATGGGAAACTTAGAAAAAAACCACTGAAAATATATTGACTGACACCATTTTTGGACCTAACACCCAGCCTGTGTTTCTAAGCATCGTGCTCAGGGCTGGGGCCTCACAGGCCAAGCTTCCTAGTCCAGTGGAAGCAGAGGGATATTTTGGGAAGGCTTTTATTTGTTGCTAACTCAAGGATGACAGCAGGCAACCAGGGAGCAGTGTATGTGTGTTCAGTGCCCTAAAGCTATTGCTTTGTTACTCCAAGCAGAGAAGTTCTCAGGAGAAGGTAACTGTGACTAGAGGGTGAAGCTCACCTTCAGGCTATGTTGGTTTGTCTTCTTGTTTCAAAGGAAGGCTTCTGGGGAGAGCTAATATATCCTTTATTAGATCAAAATATCTCTTTTCAGCCCTTCCTTGGACAATGGGACCGATGCTGTGCTATGTAAAGCAGCCTCATGCAAACCAGACTCCAAAACCCACCACAGTTCTGCGCTCTGCCTCTGCCTTCTTTCTAGTGTGGCTTCAAGAGCAAAAATGCCTGAATGCAGAAGAAAAGAGGAAACAAGATAAACTGTATAATCCCACTTCAAAGGCTCTTTTAGCTAAGTTGCACTAGATGGGAACAGCAGCCTGAATTGACGCATTTTAACTGTTTGTAGGGTGTGCAGCACCCTGTCTGTGTGCTACGGGCCGGGCAGCCGGGGTGGAGGGAGCAGAGCTGCAGCGTGTCCTCACTTCCAAAGGCTGTTTGTGAAGCGGCCATGCTCAACGAATACTTCTTCTCCTGACTGCGTGTTAATGATACAGCCTTCAGTCCCCTGCTGAGAGCAGCATCTTTCTGTGGCCTACAACCTTTAAGCTGATGTGGGTCTAACCAAAAAATCATGTGTAACACCATGGCTGGCAGCTTCCTGGAGGGTGACAGTGTCACAGGGAAGGTGTGAGACAGGGTAAGACAGGGACCTGGGGCTGGAGGTGACTCATGTCTAACATTGGCTTTATCTAATTTCTTTACCTATAAAATGGGAAGTGTTACATTTCATGCTGGGAGATACAAGTGGAGAAAGCTAGGTAGGAATTAACAGCTGTTCCAAATATGATGTTGCCAAAACATTTTGAAGAAAATAGAAAAAGATTTATATTTCAGTGTCTGACAAACAGAAGAAAGGATGTGTCTGCTAGAACTGTGCTTCCACCATGCTTTCATTTAAGCTCTAAGAAAAATAAATTGTGTTTTACAAAGATCTTGAATTAAAAAATAGCCAAAGAAGGAGGTTAGGCACTACGAGCTTGATGTTCCAAATGAGACTGATCAAAGATTATCCATCAAAATTATTTTTTTGCACACAAGTGGGGCTTTTTATGATAAAAAAAGTTCACAAACTGTGAGTTGTACCCAAGCAAAGGTTTTTCTGAGAATGAAAAGTCATTTTCATGGCTGAAAAGTGGTGTTTTGAGGCCAAAAAGCTGCTGAATTTTTGATGAGGAATCAATATTTCCAGTAAATAAACCATAACACACACACAAAAAAAGCAAACAACAAAAAAACTCCACAACTCCATCACAGCAAAGGTGTGATGTAGAAAGAACAAGGGGGGGGGGGAACAGAACACATAAATACCCTCAAATTCTAGATAATTTCTTTCCACAAGGAACTACTTTACCAGAAAGCAGCAATA
>JAVJGJ010000042.1:1897361-1915307 GCA_035590215.1 Microhierax caerulescens | reverse complement strand
AACCAATCCAGAAAAAAGGCCAGCATCGCCTTCACTGCCTCTCAGCCAGTCTGCACTAGCTAAACCACCTCTGCACTCCCACCTTTTCTTGGTAGCTGTAGTGATTTCTGCTTCTTTTACAAAACTTGCAGACCACTGCAGCAGCAGGATATCCCCCTCTCCACCACATTCTCCCCACAGGGAGGCAGATGCCAAGACAAATGGCATTCACCTTGCCTTGGCTAGGGCCAGAACCCAGATCATCCCCTCCTCAGTTTACCAACAAACATGAGTTCTGCAGCGGAGGTGGGGGTCTAGCATTGAGTGTCATGTCATGGTGAGAGGGACTATCACCGGGGCTATTCTGCGTCCTCTTTCATTGCTATGTTACGCAAAGCTGTGCTGAGCTATCTGATGTGTCACAGATTTGCCTCTGTGATGCAAAGCTAAAATGGCCTAAAGTAAATTTTACTGAAGCATGATGAAAACTAATTCTCCAGCCTAGCTGATCAGGACTGCACTGACAACAACCAGGAACCATGGTGCAGAAGATACCGTGTTCTGTTTGGTGTCTGAATTTAGTGTGTTCTGTTGTCTGGTGTCTGAATTCAGCGACCACCAGGAAACTCAGGACAACTCACTCATTTGGAGACATGCTGAAGATATACTCAGACCCCGAGATGAATCCCATCCCTTGTGAATTCAGACAGAGGGATGGAAAGGATCAGAGCCACAATGGAATCATACTTGTCAGCTCAGTATAAGCGGTCTTAGCCTTCCCCGTTTCTTTTCATCCAGATTTTCTAACTGCCTTGGGGAAGCCAAGTTTTCTCTTAGAAAGGAACTGGACAAATACATCAACCCAAAAGATCTGGATGGATCTCTTAAAAACAAAAGAAAAAGAGTCAGTTCAGTCAGTTTTCCATAAAAAAGAAGAGGAAACTTTGAATGTGAAGTATTAGCACAATCATGATGTTCTAAGCCTTATGTTGGAGATGCTATTAATTGTAATGCAATTGCTCTAGCGCTGGGCAGCAGCCAACACAGTAATGGATTTTAAGATGAAGTAGTTGCTATTTTGTGTAAGTGATGCCGGTGATGCAAATTGTCCTAATGGCATAATGGTTTACCAGGATGCTGAAAACCTCAAAGAATGATTTTACCCTTACAAGGAGTTTTAACATTACAGCAGCTATTTAGAAGGTAGCAGCGCTGCAAAAAAGGTGCCTCAACTGAGGCAGCTTTGACAGGTCAGCAGTAAAGCAAAGGCACTCATGACAAAAGAAGGGGGAAGGACGGAGAAATACTGTTTAACAGCATGGATATCAAGGCAGAGAAGCAAAGATGCCTCTAAGTACACAGAACTGTTTGGGTAGAGTTCTTCCAGCTCACCAGTTTTCCCATTCAGGAACAGAAGCAGCATAACCATCTTCCATGGTCACCTGCTTCTGGTGTGTCAGAGAGGGCAGGGGAGCACTGGAAGCACTGCCTCCTCCGAACAGCCCTTACAACTCAGCCGCGGAATGGCTTGGAGGCATTGCACAGGGGGATGCATCTTCAGCCCCTTCTCCAGGAGTCCAAGGCTGGGAGAGGTCAAAGAATACCCTGAAAGCGGAACACCATGAGAGATGTGCCAGAATTAGGGAGGAGAAACCTGCAGCCAAGAGTGTGGAGAAACATTGATCTTGTTCCATTCAAATAAAAACATATTTGGACGTGGATAAGGCATCTAGAATTGCTTCACAGCAACCATTAAAGGGCAACAATGGAACAAACTGTGCTCCAAGGGCAAGAAATACTAAATGTGAGCCAGAACATGGCTCAAACTAGAAGTTTCTACCCATGCCTGGGGAACATTCAGCTTTAGCTAATGAGCTGTTTGCAAGACACCAGAAACAAAGGCAAACTAATGTAAACAATGGCCTCAAGCTACAGCTTGCAGGGAGACGTTTGGTGTCTGTGGTCCCAGACTATGAAAGACAGATCTAAGGCTGTAAGCAGACCCCTATAAACTTAAAGCATCATTCCCAAAGTTAAGTTTTCTCTTCTCTTCATAGAGCTTGCCAGTTTAAAGCTTTTTTACAGTTTCTGCTTGATCTGTGCTTCAGCTGTACTCTGTCTGAATTCTTTCATTACTTGGGATTACTTATTAAATTCTTTGTGCGAGCAAAATTCCAACTGGAACTAAACTGCGATTCTAACTGCAGGGTATTGTGCTTAGTTATAAACTGCAAAAGGAGGCACACTGAATAAATGGCTGCAATTCTGAAATTCTAAGAATGGGAAGGAGGAACTCTGGGCAGAGCAGACCTGTAAGATGTGACGCTTTTTTCCTCAAGGTTTTTCCAATAGCTCCATGAATAGAGCATAGGATTAGAAAGCCCTAAAGCAAATTGCTGCTCTGTCCTGGGAAGAATAAGGACTTGAACCGAACTCTGTTATTGTAGGTGAAAGATAAAACATTGAAAAGTTATCTCACTGTTCTGAATCACTAGATAGGTGCTTCTCTAAGCAAAAATCCATGTCAACCCATTAAATATGAGACTCCAAGGCCACTGGTCTCAAATCTGACATCATATGCTCCTATACACCTATTATGACTCTGAATAAAACCGCTGCCCTGATTTCCAACAACGGATTTCCTTGCCAATTTGACCATTACCAAAAAACATGGGGTTTTTTTAACTGTGTGTATACCAGCCTACAGTGCTATTCCCTCCACACAGCCCAGATGAAACGATCTCTCCCTGTTCTCTCTGGCACGAGGTTGGTAGGATGTGACCTGACCTGATGAAGTCCCCCTGTAGAGAACCACAAGAGCACACTAAGGTCGAAGATGTCTGTCACACAAGTGAGATGAGAACTGGCAAAGGAAGGGTGATACTTCTGCAAGGAGCAGTCCCTGGAGCCTGAGCAGAGCGGTCAGGGCAGATCTGCAATAGGCAGATGGGTCACCTAAGTCTGTGTGTTGTCGAGAGGGACCAGAGGACTGGGCCGGACCTCATCACCTCTTTTTCACAGTCCTGGGCTTTGATTAGACTGTTATAAAGCAGATGGAAAATTGTAGGCATGTAGGCATCTCCACTGGAGCCAATCTTCTTAAAATTGCCCAAAATTGCTCTTCAAATGCCATCTATTTTCACAGGATTAGTCTAAATGTACAGCATGAGGGAAACAGGATTTGCCTCACTAACACTGCTACTACTCAGGGCTGTGTGAGGTGCAACGGAAATCAGTAATCCCCCCAGACTCCAAAAACTCCCAACTAACTGAGCATCTCACCTCTACGAAGGACATTCAACATGTTCTGTAATGGTGGCTTTCCTCCCTCAACCTGAAGGATAGATGCCTGTAGTAAACAAGGTGTCCATACTCCTGTCATTAGGACACTAGTAGCATCAGCATGGGAGGCTCCCACGGGTTCTGAAGTGACCAGGGAAATCTTATTTTCTCTGAGAGGACAGAGGAGGTAAATAGCTATATATTAACAGATACAGAGATACCTAACAAATGAAGCATGCAGAAATAGGAATTTGTTAGTTATGAAGCAGAAAGGAATACATATTTCATGGAAACAGTTACAATTCTTCTGCCTCCCATTTGTTATAATTTGATTATCTTTGCTGATTAGCCTTTTCCGTGGGAGTCAGGGAACAACTGGGCTTGAAGGCTGAACTCCTGCTCACCTCAGCAGAAACACCGCACTGACAGACTGGACAAGAGGCAGGAAACTGGTCTTGTCCTTGCTTGACCTGTTCTGTGAGCAGAGGACATAAACCTGCAGATCTCTTCTTGGTATCCTTCATTACCTCAAAGGATTCCAGATTAGAAAGACAGGGGTTTGTTTATTTTGCCCTGATGAGAAACCCTCCTTCCTGTAGCATTTTACAATCAGTTTACTCCTACAAGTACTTTGTCCCAAAGTGATGCCCAGAAGACACAAGGTAGAGGAGTAAGATGCAAGTCTAGTGGTGGCTAAGACATCACTTGAGGGAGACCTTCACTGCAAACAGCTAAAGTGAGATGTGAAATTCTTCCCCAACTTTTATGTTTGTAATCTAAAATTATGTTGCTGAAGAGAGTCTGATTTATGTGTCTAGAAGGGAACATGATTATTATTTTCCAGTGCCTTTCAGAAGCACCTGAGATGAAGCAAGGACCAAACAACACTGCTACATCAGGAGAATTAAATTGTCTCTTTATTTTAAAGTGTAACAGTAAAATTAGCAGGCTTTGAAATTTCACTGCTGCAAAGAGATTGGTTTCTTTCTTTAAATCTCCCCAAAGATAATCTGGATAATACATTTTTTAAGGATACAAAGTCATCTAGTTTCATTTCCCGCTCACTGTGAGGAAAAAATATGTTTTTAAATGGAAAATTATCCATTTTGAATGGAATCTGGATATAAAGGCCAGTTAAGCTCCTTCAGAAATAATCAAACCCATATTATTGTCAACTTCTTTAAAAAGACACATTTCTACAATAATTTCTGAGTGACATTCTTTATCCTTTTCTTGTTGCACAGACTTTCTATTGCTAAAACCATGAGTTTGGTGAGTTATGGTGGTTCTTTGCTAGTTGTTTTATGAGATAAATGCATAGTCCTGTGCAGGCTGCAACATTTTAGTTGAATCATTTCTGTACAGGCGGCACATTCAGCATTGTGTAATGTCTTTCAAAGCAACCTCATACTGATGAAGCTGTCATAAATCGTGGCTTGGGCTATTACCCAGATTCTGTTTATAAGGTAGTTCAACCACTCTACATGACACAGAGCCTAAAAAATAACCTTAGCTCTTCCACTCTGCTTTCCAAGGCGCTCCCTTTCCCATAGCAGTATACAATAGACAGGAGTGGAGACAGCTTCTGCAGACGAGGGATGCTTGAGGAAGAGAGCCAAGAGAAGAAAAGGTGCCAAATTTCCCTGCTAGGAGAGAAAGCAAGCTATGGTAGATCTCTTCCAATAACTTCCATGACAAGAAGGAACAGTCCTCCAAAAACCTCCGCAACCTCCCCATCCTCCTTAAAGCTCCCTCCTCCTATAGTGCCTGCGAGGCTCAGTGCTAAGGATGCGGAGGAAGTCCTAGTCGTTAGTATCTGAGCTCTGACTGAACAGGATAGCAAAAAATGAGTCTTCAGATGACAAAACTATTGATTTCAAGTGCCCCTAATATCTCTTAAAGGTCTAGTTCTGCACATCACCTTCTCCCACACAGAAATAACAACTGTCAATCAGCATCGACATGATACTGACTGTCAAGAAAAAAAGTCTAGCAAATGAATAGGTTACCCATCTCCGAGGTGCTCTGAGCTGTCATACAGAAGGATGGGTCTTTGGTGTGACAGCAGCACTACTATTGCTAGGCAAAGCTAAACCCAGTAATTCTGACTGGAACGTGCCCTGGGAGTCGGTGGTTCTGCTGCTGTTACTGCAATGTTGTCGAGACTTCATCAGGAAGAACGAGCTGTTTCATTTTGGCATCCTCACCCCACTTTGTCAGTTGGACAGAAGGTTCCCTTTTCCCTGGAGGAACCATCTCCAA
Organism: Microhierax caerulescens; assembly: GCA_035590215.1. Taxonomy (NCBI): domain Eukaryota; kingdom Metazoa; phylum Chordata; class Aves; order Falconiformes; family Falconidae; genus Microhierax; species Microhierax caerulescens. Next base: position 1,909,784 of record JAVJGJ010000042.1, on the reverse strand, counting down.
GGTACCTGTCTCATTTTACTGGCGCAGCTTGTCTTGCAAAATGCCTGCTGTTTGCAACCACTCTCTCCCAAAACAGGGATTCTTATGTCTTTTTCTGAAGTACAGGGTAACCCTCAGACACCCAAATCTTCCTGACATAGTTGTTTTCTCATAGCTGTCTCGTTATACAACTGCAGACCTCTAGCATCAGTTTACAGGGATTCTCATATCAGAAAATATCAGACCTTGTTTACAGGTTTCTGCTAAATAAAAAGCCATCAGGTAGCAACTAATGTGTCAACAATTACATCCTCAAATGTATTAATACAAAAGCCAGATCAGTCTGATTCAATGCTTTTTGCTAGAGAGTAGGTGTTATGAAGTGGAGGCAAATTCACTCAAGTCTACTCTTTTTTTCTTGGACAAACCGAGAAGCCATCCACCTAAAGATAGATGTCTACAGTACAGGCATCTCTGCTGGAGCCAGCGTTGCTAGAAGCACCACAGAGTCATCGGAGATCCGTCAGTATGGGCAGCTGTGCCTACAAAAGCGAAGCCAGATAATCCCATGCACTGTGCTCGCTGTGAGGAACTCAAGCCCTTAAAATTGCAAGGCTGGTTCTTCAGCTTCATAGATTTGTGACTTTTGTTCCTCATTTTCCTCTACCTTTTCTCGCTCTGTCTGAGCCATGTGTTTCATTCTACATAGCGTGCACATTCCTCAGATCTCTTCACTGCAGTTTCTCTATTAATCCTCCTTCTTGAGACAGCAGAAAATAATTGCAAAGAGAAAGTGCTTCAGAATGATCTGGTGTCAGAAAAAAAAAGCCTCCTACCACCTTCCTTCCCAAAAGAGCCTAAGCCCAGGTCTTTCAAAGGATGAGGAAGGACTCTCACCCTCCACGTAGTCAATGCATAGATGGGGGCTGAGGGAAGATAAACTCAATGAGCAAATCACACCAGCTCCTGGGACCACCAGCCACAATTGTGGTGGTATATGCTGGGGCAGCACCCTGCCATCTCCTTATGCCATACTGACCTTCTGCCACTCCGCTGAGTTACGGTGACAGCCACCGAGTATGGGATCTACTAGGCTAAAGAATGGGAAGAAAGCAGACAACTTTCATCTGCTTCCAGAACTGACCCAATTACAGCCTGATCTTGATGTCTGTTCTGTGTTAAATATCCCTGATGCACTGCTGAGCTGAGAGCAATGTCTTCTGCAGGGCAAATACCACCTGAATGGGGAGAGAGCCAAGATGGGCTCTAATCAGTGACCATTACACCGGCCTGATTACCTATGGATAAACCCTCTTCAGTCCCTGGCCTCCAAGTGGAAAGAAAAGGCAGAGATGACCTTTCAAAGCTGAGCTGAGATTACAGTAATTGAGCAATAATATGAAACAGCAAATACAAGTCAAAATGATCCCTTTGACTTCTGTGAGAGGAGTAGCTAATGCATTTGGGAGTATTCTCATTATTTCCACTTGGCATCAAGATTTTAACTACATCTGCTCAACACTTTAAGGCTGTTAAGTGGATCACTCTTTCATACAAGGGACTAACATCACCTGTGAACATGAGCGAGTCAGTGTGATTGAGGCAACTTGGTGCCTGGAATTCTGTGATTAGAGCTGCATAAATAACTGATGTTTCAGTTCACTGACCAAAAACCTCAAAATGGGAAAAAAAAATCTTTTTTTTCTTCCTTTTTTTTTTTTTTTCTTCCTGGTATAATAAGGTCTTCAACAAATTTTCTTTCAGGTCAAATGAAATATTCTGTGTTGTTTGCAATGAATTATTTCATTTGGCTTTCAAATTGCAGCTTCATTGCTTGTTTGTTTTTTTTTTTCTCGTGTATGAACGGGAGGACCTTGGGCACCACCCACTCAAAATATTGTTTAGAAAAGGCTGAAATGGGAAGTTTCAACTTTTACATTTTTCACTGAAATAGTTAAATGAATTTAGTATCAATGTGCAGATGCATCTAATCATTCCAATTCCTGAATAGTTACCAAACGAAACACCTGAGGTATCTATTTATTTTTGTTCTTTGCCTTCCTTTTTGTCTGATTTCTGTTAAATTTCTGAATAATTTATATTTCTAGAGGAAGGGTTTCACCTCAAGACATATTGCCACAGTGAACATTCTGAAAGAGTGATACAAACCTGATAAACATCAGGTCCCCATCACGAGGTGCCTGGTACCCAGACCTCTTTGCTTAACCCTACTGAAACTGCCCTGGCATATTAAGATCCTTCAACACCAACCCACCTACCCCTTGCAGGCACCCGGAGCACACTGACAACCAGCTCTTAAAGCATTTCTTCCATTGCAAATCCGACTGGATTCTGTTCCATGCAGAGATACGATGGCGCCACAATAACATTTTCAGGCCTGATCTCAGTTAAGTGCTTTCAGGATTGTGGCATCTACATGTGCGCAGCAGCACTGCTGTGTGTTTGCTTGAAATATTGATAGGCTTCACGCATGCTTCATCCTTTTTATTCTTGTGCTCTGAAAGTAGATGACCTTTTATTTCCTGTTCACCAAATCATTTAGAGGGAGAATTTTGAATGACTGACTGCAATGCCAAATGAGTGTTGCTTTTTAACGACAATGTAGGCATTACTGAAGCCATTTCTCTTGATCTCTTAAGGGTAATTCATACTCAAACAAGGTTTATAACCCTGTATGTGCAAACATGTAATCTAATAATCATACACCTTTAATCTCCAGTGAACACAATTCTTCCCTTCTGAGCAGCCAGTCAGGTAACTGAAAGTGTTGCAAAGTTTTGTCTTGTAGGACCGAAATGATATTCTTCCAGTCAAGGACTGCTGTGTTTTATTACCATGAAGGCCCTTGGTTCACTGGGTGACCTTAAACAAGTCATTTAACTTCTTATGTGTTTGTGAACCCAGCTGGAAAACTTCACACAAAACCATCCAGCAGGCAACCTACAGCAAGCCACATGCTATGCTTGCATTTGAGCTTTCCTCAGGGAAATAAAGCACAAATGAAAATTGCAAACCATCATCAAGCCATAATAAATGTTTAAAACACATGCCAGAGCCAAGAGAAAAGACCGAATTTTAAAGACGAAGCACGCCAGACTATCCGTTATATTTTAAAATTGGTTTGGGGGCCGGGGGTGGTGGTGTGGGGGGGTGGCTGTAATTTAGCCCTGCTTAACTAACTCTTCTTGAATCTCAGTTTCTGCATGCGCACTTGGTACTTTTATGTTATGACCATATGGGTTGGATGAACTAATCAATGAGCTGACAGCAAGCTGCACCGTGTTCCCCATAAATGATTTCACCCTGATTTACCTGTCACCTTGAGGCTTAACAAAACAACTCAGTCCTTCCTTTTCTGAAAGCAGAGAGGAGTACAGACAGCCCAGCAGGCTCACTTGACCTGCCCCCAGCCCTGGCACTGCTGTTTTGGCGCAGCGCTGCCATGGACCCAGCGGCCTGGGTAGGGAAGCAGGATGTATCCGCTTAGTTTGGCTTGATGTTTTGGTTGGTTCCATGGTTCATGCCAACCTGGAATATACAACATGGATGAAAGCGTAAGATGGCAGATGTTCCCAAAGTGTGACTACTTGGCAGAGACATCAGGATACCCAGTCCTGCCTGATTACACTTAGTTTTTAGCATTTTGTAATATGGCAGAACTAGAGACAACACTAGAGCAGGCAGCAGAATTGATTTCACAGGGAGAGGTAAGAGCAGAGGACCACATAAGGGCGGGTAAGAACCATATGATAGTACTGAAATGCCAAAGAGCTGGAAGATAGCTCAGAAGTGGACATCTGGCGTTCCCTCTCAACCCTTTAAGCGAGGACTTGATGCATGTGTTAGCTGCGTGCTGGTGTCAGACCCAGAAGATTCAATCAAGCTATAGCTTAATGCAAGTTTGGGAGGAAAAGAAGCAAAAAGATGTAGAAGAATTAAAAAAGCATTTATGATCAGAGATGAAGTTAAATACCAGAAACAGTCTGAAAATACATGTTAAAGGATGTCAAGCTCTTTAGGTAATGAAGAATGAGTACAAAATACAAACTAATAATGAGACATTTTCCCCTGATGAAGAGCTGGTGGAGTTGTACTTGGTCTTCCATGGATAAACCCAGAATAGATTTTGGGTTCAGGGCAAATCAAGAAGTAATGAAGAGCACAATTCATCAGGGAGCTCAGGTCCCAAGGAGGTAAATTATCTGCTGAAAAGCAAATGGAAGAGAAATCAGAGAACAAAAGGTGAGGCAGCTTGCTAAAAATCAGGGAGAAAATGATGAATAAGAAAACATTAGCAAAATACATGCTATTCTTATTATGTGCCAGACAGGAGGCAAGCCAGTAACCTAGGAGTCACTTTTAATTTAGCACAAGATACTAAATTGCGCTAAAAAATGCATCAGATTCTTTAATTTTTCACAGCATATCCAGAAGCTTTGTGCAAAAAATAAGAAAGAAAACCTCATATGAAGCAAATAGCTCATGGCCAGGTAAGGCTAGGCCTTATTCAAACAAAAATTCTTTCAGGTGTGAGAGGCTTGCTTCAAATGCACGTGGGGTTCTTCCCTCATTATTACTTATGGAAGTCAGTGGATTTGAGCTGATAATTTGAAGGAAAGAGATTGGAGATGCACCAAAAGCAGTGCTTGTCTCAGATATGAGGGTCTAGGGAAACACATCACCCAACCATCATGAGCGCAGTAGCACGCATGAATGCTAACCTGACTGGATTTGCTGAAGAGTCTGGACTGAATATGTTTTTTAAAAACTGAAAACTGGATTTTTGATGACTTGCGTGTAAAATATCTCCTCCTCCTATAAGAAAAACTTTTTACATAAGTCATAAAATGGCACACACAGCTAAGTGTGGGATTTTTTCTGAGGAATATTAACAACAATCATTGTGTAGTAGTTTGAACAGAACATTTGGGAATTCTTATGAAACATTTTGGAGGATTCAAGGATATGACACTCTTTCTACAGGCAGTCCATCATTTCCTGTTCAGCTCTGCAGTACACATTCCCTAAATAAGCACTGCTGAAACACAGGCAGTGGGAAGGTTATTGTCTTCACTGGCAAGCTGATAAACGAAGAGGCGAGGTTGTGAAACTGTGCATGGATAAAACAGTATTTAAGGCAGCATGAAGACAGTGGTGAAATTGTTTCCCTCAAAGCAGCAATATGAAATAAACCAGGATACCAGTATGTGAATTACCCAGTGATACACAGTGCAGAAATTGGGTTTACCCCTTCTCCAAAGTATTCGAAGAACAGGAATTAAGTTTCCAGTCCCTACCTGGCACAGGAAATGTGACTAAACATGGATCAAATGGAAATACCTATTTGCAGCAGGCCAATCATCACCAATAACTTGTCTGTGCCACACAGGCTATAAGCTATCTCCATTTTTCTCCTAGGAGATAGGCACGCTATCCCATCTCTCTCTACAACTAACGTCCGCTCTACTGCATGTGTAACTCCTACCTTTTCTTTCAGAGATGAACAAACTGATACATCTCTAATTAAACTTTGAGCAATCACCCTAAACTTGTATTTAGCTTTCAAATCTGATGCTTCTAGTCCAGACCTCAATAATGGCAAGAATGCCTGAAAGCTTCTCTGCTTTTTCCAACTGTACTTGATCTACTAAAAGATAATACTTCTACCTAAAAGCATGGTCTAATTGTAGAAAAACAAACCGTTCGTAAAAAGCATTATAGTTGTCCCTGTGGTTTTGGTTAGCATGCTCGTACCTGTTAAAATCCATATGGCAACAGGACAGTAGCTGTGTGGCCACTGAAGAAATAAACAGGGGGACCAACATTTCATGCTCTGAGGTCTAAGGACTTAACAGGCTTTGTGCCTCCAGGGCATTTTACCAAAGTCAGCAGATGTCGTGGAGGACCTCTGATCAAAGATGAGCTCAGGTTAGACAAAGCTAATGACCATGCAGATACTCCGAGGTAATGCCACTTCCCACTGCCCAATGATGCACGGGATTCTGCCGTATTTGATGGAGTAAATCCCGGAGACAGATGCCAGAGAGCTGGTCAGAGTTGCTTGGCTTTCTGCCCTTGTCCAGGGTGAAGCAGTCTGCAACCGCCCTAAGCTGAAGCTGGCAGGATCAAGGGGCCCATATATCAGACGTCTAATTTAGAAGCTTCTGTGCATCAGAAGCTTCTGTGTTGTGCCATGCAACACCTGAGAAGGGCAGCTGTACGCAGCTCAGAGTCAGCAGAATGGCAGGTACTGCCCACAGGCCTGGGGCTGGCTGAACTGCAGCCCAAGGAGTGCAGACCTAAAACGGAGAACTGACCGCAGAAACGGCAATAGGGGAAATCATCAGTCAGGAAAGTCTTGGGGAAAGGCTCTCAGCAAGGGGAGACAGAGGATTTCAAACTGCCCTGCTGCCCCTGGGGGCCTTTGCTTCCCAACTGTGGGGAAATGTCCCTGTGACAAAGGTAGAGCCCAGCCTTGGCGCTGCAGGAGGGCATAGAAGAGCAGAAGCAGGCTGGGAAGACCTGATTTAGGAAGGTCGTGCCCCTGCCCTCTCCCGCACAGTGCACTTAAAGCTCTCGGTACACCGCACTCCCTTGGCGTCCAGAATCATTCCAGTGAGGGGAGGCTGCTCCAAAGACAAGGAACCTCCAGGAGACCAGAAGTCTGCTTGTCTTGATGATGTTATTGTTAAGTTTGCCACATGGTGAGCTAACCTCTACTCACCCTGAGCATGGCCAGCATTCAGCCGCATCCACCCTTGACACCCTGTCATAATTATTACGATGGATTCCATGCCTGGGCAATGCAGTAATGGAATGCATTTTGTAAATTAACTCAATGAATGTGCTTCTGATCAGGGCTGCATCTCACTCGGCTGTTGGCCAAAAGGGCTTTCTCTGCTGCCTCCTCTGTGAGAACAGCAGGAGAGACAGCCCTTGCACCAAGTGCTGCAAGATTGTCTCCCAAGGCTTGTTCTCTAGAGCTCCGAGTCCAACATGGAGCAGTAAATTCCCCCATTTCCTCTGTTAGACTAACACACAGTGTAATTGCTGTCCCGGCAAAGTTATTTTCCTTGCAATTACGCTCCACAAAGTTTCTTCTGTTAGTCTTTCTTGTCTCACTTCAATCAGTGACTCCTCCACCCCTCTGTACTCAGTATATCACCCTTTGAATATAAGGGATGCCCTGTGAAACATAATGAGTCTGTTATTCCCACGCACTCCATATCAGTTTCATTCAAACTCTATTAGCCACTTACAATTGCTCTCAGAAGATTTTCTGTAATGAATTCACCCACCTATTGAGAAAGATTCTACAGAACTCAATTTCCTTCCACACACCTCTCTGTCAGCCTCTTAATTCCTCTCCCTGCCCGTTTCTGCGTTGCCTCGTTCATTCCTGCAGGAGGGCAATTGGGAACCCTGCAACCAAACTCCGGTAGAGCACATGGACTAAAGGATTCCCAGCCTTTGCTGGCACCCAGCTCACTAATGAAGGATTCCCACTGACTCCAGCGAGCCCGGGATCTCTGCTGCTGAATGCCTGCTCGGTAATATCCCTGCACTTACCAGCAATTGTCGGGAGAGCACAGCTCCCAGCACAGCATCGCTGGACAGGAACTCCGCCAGAAACCTGTCCAAGCCCTGCCAAGGTGCGCAGGAGCTGGCAGGCATGGAAGAGGAGTTTGCTCTCCAGGGTTAATCACTCCTTGTTCTCTCTGCTGTGCCTCTTAAAACGGCCGTGTGTGGGGGCTGCTTCTCTGATTCAGCTCATCAGGAACGATGACAGGGCCACTGCTTTCTCCAGCTGGCTCCCCAGAGCCAGCGTCAGATAGAAATAACTAACAGCCATTTATCGCAGCAAGTCACCTTCAAACCAGTGAGCTGAAGAAAAGCTCTCCCCTACCAATACCCTTGTCTTGAGCCTTCCAGGCTCTGCTCATTGTATTAATTTCCTTTAGAAATACAGTAATGTCACCTGACATCTCTTTGGGCAAACAGTGGGAAACAATTTGAAGTTTCACTCCTAATGAGAAGCAAATTGCTATCTCCAGCCTGTGTTCTGGACTAATGATACAATCTCATCAGGCACAATTCATAACTCTGGGGGAGGAACAGCCAGCCAGTCAAAGAGCCACTGGGAAGTCAAGCGTGGTGAACTGTACATCACTGCACCCATTATGGGGTGAAACTGGAGTATAGTGAGTGTAAATCACAATGTCAGCTTTTCCTGACAGATGAAGAATGCAATTATCCCTTCACTAAACTGATACAATTTATTCAGCGTGGGTTTACCTCCTTTTTTTCAATTTAAAACTAATTTGTTTGAATGGATTTGATTACAGGTGCAAAGATTACAGCAGAACTGTAAAGAAGCAGCTGCTCCAGGTGAGTATTTCCTTCCATGAAATAAGAGGAGCTCAGCTCTCATAATGCCAGACCCCTCTGTTGCTTCAAGGTCCAGCAGTGTTTGACAGGCTTCCCAGGAAGCAAATCCCAACCCCTTATAATCCCTTACTAATGAGCACTGGTTCTTGCCAACCCTCATCTCCTGACGCTTTTTTCAAGACAAGTGGGTAGCACTGTCTCCTTTCATAAAGAGTGGGAAATTCAGGCACACAGCAGGGGAAAGGCTTGCCTGTGGCCAGACAGCATCAGTGATGGACTAGGAACTGAAGCCAGGTCTTCTGAATTTAACTATTGGAAATTGCTTTTACTAACATTTCTGATTAATTGTATGGTGCCACAGAAGAGAGAGAAGGGGGTTCATTCCAGATGCCTGCAGCAGTTTATGCATCGAAGCATGAGATTTGATTGTCTTTAGCTCAGCTACCAATTCTAATAATGAGAAAAACCAAGGGCTATATTTAACTCACTGCTTCTGGTGAAACTTGTCACAGCTTCCTCCTTTTTGCTGTGATCCTTTGTTCTCTGTTCTTATGCTCAACATTGCTCAACAAAACATTCTTTGGATTTGGTCTCTTCGTTTCCATGATGCCTCTGTTCTCTGCCTGCCCTCACCCTACTCCTGTTTTGGCTGAAACAGATGTACTTCAGCTGTATCTTTATCTGAAGGGCTCACCTTCGGGCTGGTACTGCCCTGGCCGTGGATCAGCACAGAGCTGCTACAGTGTGCACCCAGCCTGCAGCATCTCAGGGTTACATGAAGCTGAACTCCTCCACAATCGCTCTGAAATCTGTGAAAAATGGTGTGCTTGGAGTGAGAGGATACCTAACCCATTTCAAAAGAAAAAAAAAGTTTACATAATGCATTGCAAGGAAAATTCAGAATCAACCTGAACTTTGGGAATACTCCAAGCAAACATTTCATGAGAAAGTTTGCATATTGAAGGGGGGAAAGTTTGAAAGAGTAGAAGCTGCTCTCCATGAGGTTAGGATCATCCTTATTTTACGCAGTCATGGCCCCACAGAGCAGCAGACCTGTTCAGTTGGAAGATGAGATCTCAGGAGAGAAAGGCATCTTGAGACCATCTAGTTCCTCTCTAAGAAGAAAGTTATTTTATGATTGTTTCTAGGTGTTTCCTGCCACATCACTACTGCCAGCAGTGAAGCTTTGGACAGACCCCGTGGGAAAACACTACATTCCTCTGATGCCACTTTATTGTTAGGGTACCTTCCTAGAGACACATCTGTCCCCACTCCAAAGCAGTCCGGTAAGTGAACATTGAGGGCACGGGCTGCAGAAGATCATGCAGGCAGGGGTGGAAGGAAAGGAAGACCAGCTGCACTGCCAACCTCCACATCGTTCACCCTGAAGCCACGCTGGCCTTGCAGCTGCTCTCTTGCTGCAAAAAGCAGCATCAGAAAAAAATGTGTTTTGGTGGCAGAGACCAGTGAATGCCCTCCTAGAACAAAAAGCCCTGACGACTTTAGGGCCTGTGGGCACTGCAGAAACGAAAGAGAACTCCCTTAAAATTACATCACTGGTTGTTCTGAGGATACAAGGAATGGTTCCTCTCCAACAGCTCACAATCTTCTCTACCCCAGCTTATTTATTTTGCTTAAGCCACAGCCACTAATTAAACCACTAAACCAACCAGAGCCATACAATCAATTAAAAATGGTTGCTCCAGGCCACAGGCAGCTCTTCAATTACTTGTTTGTTTATACCACTCCCCCCCAACCCTCTGGTATTACATTATAATGTATAATTTGTTGAAAACAACCTCCCAGACTTCAAATCCTTAACATCAAATTGTCTGGAGAAGCAGAACTTCCCACAGCAGCTGGTGCATCTATGGCTGCCGTGAGCCTGGTGAAAAGGATTTAGGGACTCTCTTGTGAAGCACAAGGATCTGGGGAGCAGGTGGGGGTCCTTTCTTGAAGCAAATATTTGTTTTGTCTCTGTTTATTGAGTGTTGTTGCAACCAATATCCCTGCTTCATCTTCTGGATGGACTGAAACCATTCATGTAGGATGTCTTCCATACTATTTTAGTTGCCTAAGAGCCCATAGTGGGTGCCCATCGTAAGGATGATGCCCTCAGCACGCAGAAGGTGGCTGACTGTCACAAGAAGGCTCCTCCATTTCCACATTTGCACCAAGCCAATAGCATTTGCTTTCAGTCCTATCTTACCAGTAAGGCCAAAAAGTTAAGGGTCCACCTTTTAATGGCAGATACTGGACAAACTTGCAGCAGCTGCAGTGCAAGAAAATCTCAGAGTTGCCCCAAGCCATGGTTTTAGGGAAGAAGTGGCTTATGGCCACTTCAGACATGCCATGAAGCCTCACACAAAGTGTGTGAATATCACATCGATGGTGAGATATCCCAAATTACGGCAGCTGCTCAAAAATCACACCAGATAGCCTGAGCAGGACCCAACAAGAGGTCCGAGGGAAACCACACGTCCATCACCATGCACCTTCAGTGACACCAGGGCAAAGGTGGTGGGGCTGTGCTGTAAGCCAAGGCTGGGCACGGACCGAACTTTCAACCAAAGATACACCTGGGGATCTGGGGCACTGAAGCACAGGGAGGGATAGTGCAAGTAGAGGAGGTGCAGATGAAAAGCAGAAACATGTTGTTGCATGTTGTGACCATGCAACCATAGCTTTATAGACATAGCAAGTCCAGGAAAGCCAAAGCACAGCTGCAAATTCGCTGAATTGCAGTCCAGAATGAGCACTCATTCAGGGAATTAAGAGGAAGAAGCTGTCTAAGTCTGAAGTACAATTTAAATTACTATCATCTTAAATGTTACCCTGTTGAGGGCTCACTGGCAGCAAAATATGATTGTGCATTCTGGGTACTATGATCAATTGGCTAATACTTCCATCTTTAAATCATTTGTTCTGTTAAGCTCATTTAGAGCCAACAGTTTTATGAACCAGTGGTTGGCAGGGAAGCTCTCCTCTGAGCAAAGCTAGGACTCCAAACTTAGCTCTGTGGCACTTCACCATGCCATGAAAGCTGCTTTTTTTTTCTTTTTTTTGACACTTTATGTGTGTGTTCAAATAAAAAGTTTGAACTGATGATATCTGAAGGGATTGAAGATCCATAGACTTAAGCTAATTTTCATAATATCTCAAGATTCTTCTACTGATTTGGAATTGTAACAAGCTAATTGTTGCCAGGGACTTTGGCAGGAATGTCCAGCTCAGGTTTCAGGAGCTTTTGTGCTTCCATTAATGATTTTCTTTTATGGGACATTAAATAATTTGGAACACAATACAAGGAAAAAAAAAGCTGCAGCATAATTTCAACTTCTGCATCATAAGCTAATTTGATCATTATTTCTTTTTAAAGTTATAGTCCAAGCACTTTGGAAATTACTCACGAAATACCATTTTTTCACTTCTATTTCTAGATTCTTTGCTGATGTAACCCCATTGACTTCAAAGCATTTTACACTAACAGTGAATTTGGCCATGCAATGAACTGAAGAAAAAAGCCCATACCCTCATATGGACACTTTGCTCTATAATTTGACCCCTGAGGATCATGTCCCTCACACATAGAATGCCTCTGCTGCTGCAAAATCCTGAACAAGAAAGTCTTCCCAGAACTAATTTCTGAAATGCCTTCCCAGATGCCATAAGCAAGCCACAGAAAATGGTGTAGAACAAACCAAGGATGAGGGGTAAAAACACAATTATACTCACACTTAAGATACAGTTTTCAATGACTAACCATCAAAATGAAAGGCTGCATTGACTGTCTTTTGATGTGGGTTTGTGCTGGGCACCATATTCATCATTTGTCACATAACCAGGAGACAGAGCAGAGAAGAGACTTGTGAAACTGAAAGCAAGTTGAGAAACAAAAAAGATGGTTCTTCTGGTGTTCCCCAGGGCTCAGTATTGGGGCCAGTCCTGTTTAATATCTTTATCAATGATCTGGGGGAGGGGATAAGTGCACCCTCAGTAAGTTTGCAGATGACACCAGGTTGAGGGGGGACTCTT
>JAVJGJ010000042.1:1874349-1893116 GCA_035590215.1 Microhierax caerulescens | reverse complement strand
CCTTGGACTCCCTCCTAACAAGAAAAAGCTGAAATCGGCTCCCTGGCTCCCTCTCACAAGCCTCATGTCACAGGCTCTCCTCTGCTTTCTTGTGCTTCTGTTGTCACAGGGTTAATTCACCAAACCAAATTCTCCAGCTGGTAGAAGAATCCACCATTTCTGTCTGTTCACTTTGTCAATGTGCGGTATAAGCTTAATATTAAAAAGCAGTCCTAGAGCTGGGTGGCACTGGTAAAGCTGCACAAGTTTTACTGGTGGAGAGTGTTGGTCTCATCAGGATGATTGCAGCACTGAGCCTCCATCACCCACATTCTTTTGTCTCTACACAAAAAGCCTCCATGAAATACAAAAGTCAGACAGTGAAAGGCCACACCATACAGTGAAGACTTTTTTTTTCTGCTTGGTCTTTTTCTAACCTGCAGTTAATTAATTGCCAATTAACTTGCAAACCTGGTTACTCCCTGCACATTAATAGCAGAATATAAATGCATGCACTCTGCCCTACAGAGACATGAATGTTCTTTGCCTGGAACAAAAGTTAAGGGGGAGGACTGTGCTCAAACTAACCTTTACAAATGTGTTATTAACCATCTTGAGGTAATTGGTTACAAATTAACTTGGGGTGAAAACCCTGCACCTGAAGGCCTTAAGACAAATGTTTTGAACTTTATTCTCAACTGCCTGAGGGTGAAGAAAGATAAAATACAATGTCACCTGTATGGCTGGTCTGGCACTGGGACAAGCAAGAAGGCGCACCTTCTTTCCAGTCAACCACAGGATTCTAACCCCTGATCCTCTCTTTGTGCCCAAATTCGTGTGCCCTTTTGCCATGTCCCTCAATGACACGTGTGGTTTACACATGCAATAGGCAGCTGTGCAAGCAAGGAGCTGGGCAGACATCACGGAAACAAGAAAATCAATGGGCTTATCACCTTGCAGAATTGCCAGATAGAAGGAGTAGCTTCTTCAGGTAGGAGAGTGGGTGTGCTGCAAGCTTTTATCTTCTCACAATGAAAATGGTGTGAAGAAATGATGTGGGCAAAGGTAGGATGGCAATAATAACAGTGCTACTACGCCTGCAGGGCCTGCCTGGTTTTATAGACACATGCACACACACTGTGCAGTTCTGTCTTGTTTCTGAATCCTGGAGTACGACGGCAAACACCACTGGAGACTTCATAAACTTTCTAAGTACCAATGTGTTAGTAAGCACGTAATACATTTATTTCCATAGACAAACAAAATCTAAATCTTGAAGGCCTCTCAAGATGCCCCTAGAAGAGGGCCTTGCAATATTTCGGGCCATGCTGGCCCTCAACAGGATATTGAGGATGCTGGGCATCCCCTTCAGCATACCTTTGTGAAAAATTCAATGTGGTTCTGCGAACTACTTACAACAACTTCTCAAACTGTTCATCGGAGGAATATGGTTTCGGAGCCACTACTTTGGAGACATCTTCAGCCTCCCCTAACACAGAATCACAGCACTACTGAGCAGGACTGGAGGAAGCAAAAGAATTAATGTCTTACCACCTTCCCCACAGAGCCTGAGAGCTGGCCAGAAGTCCTCCTCATACTTTCTATAAAACTGTCTGTTCCAAATAAGGACTTTAAGGTAAATAGTTTACAGAAGTGAACTTGAGACTTTAGGGGGGCAAAACTTTCTTCAGAGCAGCCTCTAAATTAGGCTATTCATGTAGGACCCCGTACAACTGAACGGGAGCTGTTCCCAAGCCCGTGGGAACCTGGCTTAGTTAGTGCCAAGTTTTCTCCAGTTATTCCAGCCCTCATAGTCCTTAGGGAGGGGAATGGGCAGATTTTTTTAGAAGCCAGTATACTGAACCACTTATACTTCACATACTGTGGTACTATTTATGTGTTCTTGAGATTGACTTGCCTGCATTGCCAAGTCAATAACAACCAGTGAGACGTAAGAGTTAAAAACGTTTCCTTCCATCACCAGAATCATCACAGGTGGAGGAATGAGAAAAGAACAGATTTACGAGTAGCACATTTGGCAAGCAAAAGATACATGCCTTGGCTGAGCTAAACAGTGGCTGTTATTTGACCACTGCTAGGGTTGAAAATTACTTTAATGTTACTATGCTTGAACAAAAATGTCCAAACAGTTGCAATAATTCATCTAAGAGATAACAGAAATGAGGCCAAGTCTTCTCAGGAGAGACAACAGTGCTCTGCAGAAAACCAAATTGGATAAAATTAGCTGTGAACATAATGGTAAACAAACTCTAGCTCAGCCTTCCTGTTGCTTAATACTGTTAGAGCTTCTGTTTAGGAGCACTGCAGCTGGACCAGAAACCCAGCGCACTACGTGAACCACCTTCATCCTAGCCGGAGCTTTGAATGGAACCAACCCCAAGAAAGCACATTGCAAGCTGGTCCTCTAGGGTTACACCTGTGTGGTGGGGTGACCCTGGCTGGACACTAGGTGCCCACCAAAGCCACTCTGTCACTGCCCTCCTCAGCTGGACAGGGGAGAGAAAATATAACGAAAGGCTTGCGAGTAGAGATAAGAACGGGGAGATCACTCACCAGCTGCCACCACGGGCAAAACAGACTCAACTTGGGGAAATTAGTTTATTACCATTCAAATCAGAGCAGGATAATGAAAAATAAAACCAAATCTTAAAACCCCTTCTCCCCACCTCTCCCTTCTCCCCAGGCTCAACTTCACTCCCGATTTCTCTCCCTGCTCCCCCCGAGCAGCGCAGGGGATGGGGAATGGGGGCTGCACTCACTTCATCACATGCTGTCCCTGCTGCTCCTTCTGCCCCACGAGGAGGGTCCTCACACTCTGCCCCTGCCCCAGCCTGGGGCCCTCCCACGGGAGACAGTCCTCCATGAAATGCTCCAGCGTGAGTCCCTCTCATGGGCACAGCCCCCCAGGCACAGCAAGCTCCAGGGGGGTCCCCGCGAGGTCCCCAGCCCAGACTCCTCTCCCCACAGGGCTGTGGGTCCTGCCAGGAGCTGCTCCAGCGTGGGCTGCCCATGGGTCATAACCCCCTCCGGGCACCCCCTGCCCTGGCGTGGGGTCCCCCATGGGCTGTGGGTGGGGATCTGCTCCCCCGTGGGCTCCATGGGCTGGGGACACAGCCTGCCTTGCTGTGGGCTTCCCCAGAATCTGCTCCAGTGCCTGGCACCCCACCACCCTCCTGCAGAGCCCTGGGGGGCTGCAGAGCTGTCTCTCCCACAGGTTCTCACTACTCTCGCTGTTGTTCTGCAGGGTTTTTTCCTCCCCTTCTTAATCTGTTATCCCAGAGGCACCACCACCATTGCTGATGGGCTCAGCCTTGGCCAGTGGCAGGTCCATCTTGGAGCCAGATGGCATTGGCTCCGCTGGGCATGGGGGAAGCTTCTGGCAGGTTCTCACTGAAGCCAGCCCTATAGCCCCCCGCTATCAAAACCTGGCCATGCAAACCCAATACAACCTGCACATCTTCCAACTCTGCGCCACCAGAGAGACCACAGTCCCTCCTGGAGGGACTCGCTGCCATGGGAGCGAGCAGGTCCCCTCTGCCTTAGACCTACCGGCTCCCCAGATCTATAATCTGCCTGCTGCTCCCCCAGGTTGTGCCCTCCCACAGTTACAGTAAGGCTTATAGAGTGGGCAGAGGAAAGGTGGTACCACACGCTGCTCAGTTATGATGGCTTGTATTTGCTGACAGCTTGCAGGGGATACAAGTCTTCCAAAAGAGGGTAAGGAAGAAAAGAGGCTCAGAAGAAGGAACGCATACCTGCACATCCCTAATTGTTTTGTTGATGGCTTCTCCAATGAGAAGAGCTATTCTTGTAAAGGGATTGTTTAATTTGCAGATGCAACAGATTTTGAAGAACCTACCGGGTTAAGATTTTTTTTAACGAGTAAAGCTAGGTTAATACCTGGTTTGTTCTCAGTTGTGGGTTTTTTTTTCCACAAGAAAATCAGACATAAAATTGTTAGGTATGGATGGGGAGACACAACTTACAATGGAAATTATCTTCAGCAATTTCTGAGATATCTGGTATAGAAAAGAAAAAAAAAAAACACAACAGCATGAAAAAAACAAAAGAGAAGTATTCAATTTCACATGGTCCAAAATGAAATGTTTCATTTGGTTTTCAATTTGTTAGAAAATTTTTCATATTTTCAGATTTGCAATACTTTTACTTTTTTAACAAATTCAAAGTCTATTTTGAACAGAAATAGAAAAATGGAAAAATTTTGTTTTGCGAGTGTCAACAGAAAACATTGTAACTTCAATCTTTCTTTTTTTTTTTATTATTATTGGGGATGGTTTTAAACAGATGATCCACTGACATTAGTTGACAGTATTATTTTAAATGCTTCGCTCAACCTACATATGAGTCTTCCAGAGGAGAAAAAGTTAATCTAAAAATACCACCTGCCTCTAAAAATACAATAATGTCTCACTCTTTCCTTGCAAAATGTGTTTCAGTCTCCTACAACCTTTCTTTGGGCACTCTCTCCAGTTGTAACCAAGCCCATGGTGACACACAGCTGAGCACACCCCTTCATTTCTGGGATGTGGGAATCCAATCCCCCTGCCTTTGTGTCAGGAGTGGTTGTGTTGGTGGGGCTCCAGTCGCTTCACATTCAGTATTTACAGAGCAGATGTCCTCAGCTGTCACTCTCAACTCCTTTCATGCCCAGAAGAAAGAAACAGACAGGATTCATCTAAGTGAGTTTAGAGGTTTCCTTAAGGAGGAACTAAACATGCCCTGGAAGCACTTGCATCTCTCCACCGACCATGAAGGGTGGTTGACACTGGAGAGCACTGTGTGTCCCAGGTCTCTTTGCCCACTCATCAAGCTGCCAAACACAAGCCAGCTTTATACACAGAAGCACTTTATATACATTAGCACAGCAAGCTGATAAAGCCTGATGCAGTGTAGTTCTAGTACCCTGAGCACCGCACCGTGCTGGTAGAGCCACGCAGCTTTCACATCACAGCATCCAGCATCTCAGATGAACAAGCTTGTATCTGTCTGACCACACCAATATGGCACAGATCCACCTCAAAAACTTGTGGCACAATGTGTTACATGGAAGAAAAGGTCCATATCGCTTAAATAAATTAAATATAACATGTAAAACCCTTTAAAACTGCAGCTCCCACCTCTTTCTCCTTCTCCTTCACATACTTGACAGAATCAACTGCCATTTCCAGAGGATGTGAAGCTGAAGATCTCAAAGAACAGTGATTTTGGTATATAGTGAATGTTAATCTATTCCTTTCCTAACACATCAGTGTCTGTGAATTTTAAATGAACTGTATTAAATATTGATTTCCTATAGTTCTAACTGTGCCTGAAGGTTGACATGTCCTGAGGTGATTCACAAATGTGACAGCATGTTTCTCAGATACCCGTTCCCCACACTCGCGGTGCCTTGTCTCCATCAGGTGTAGGGAGGAGAGCATGCTGCAGTAGTGAGAGGGTCTCCCAGGGAATTCAGGGTGTCCTCGTTTCTAACCCGTAATTGCCACCACCTTAAGCAGTTCAGCTCACTTACTTGTTCCCCAAACTATCTCCATCTGTACAATGGGAATACAAATAACAAATTAGACATAACTTCTGTTTGCAGAGTTGCTAGTGTCAACAGCAAAGGGCAGTTAATATTATTCCAGGATATTTCACATTGTGAGCAGAATAATTTTGCTATAATAAAGTCCTCGACAGTCTTATATATAGGCACAGCATTTATTGCAGGACATCCTCTGCCAGAGCCATGCTGGTCAGGTGCCCCATACAAGGAGGACACACTGCTCCAGGCTGCCTATAAATGGGCAGCGTACACATTTCTGCCTGAGAAGTTAGTCTCAAAGTGTATCTAATATAATGAAAGTGAAGGCAGGATAAGACATTGCACTTTATTTATTGACTAATTTCAGCCTCTTTCTGTGATCGTTACCTGAACTGTTCCTTCCTTTAAATCAATTGAAACTGCTCTCTCACTGCAAACTGGAACCAATGCAATTCACTTTTCCTATTCATCTAGCTTTCAAGATTAAAAATACATAAATAAAAAAAGTAAAGCATGAGAAAAAGAAAATCTGATAAAAAAGTGGTAAGGGTTTTATTTGTGCACATATAAGAAATAATGTGTCTTTGGTTTAACCCCTGAGAGTCAGCATGCTGTTTGCAGAGATGGCAGCTGTCTAGCTCAGGCGACAGCTCATGCAAGCAGGGAGCGTGCAAGCAGTGTACTTCCAGAGCAGGGACTTGCCACATGCCTGTGTGCAACGTGGCTGGGAAAGCTGCTGTAGCTGGAAGTCACTTCCCACTTGTTCTTCCCTGCATGAAAGATAAACTGAAAATGTCTGAGGAAGAAGTTCTGCTGCTGAAAGGTTACTGTCACCTTCAAAGGGAGAAGGGAAGAACTGAAGAGTGTGACACTTCTCTGGCTCAGGGGATGAGTCTTCCTATTCTGACAACACAGCACAAGCTGGAAGTCTCATAGCATCAGAGAAATTGGAAATGGAATTTGCTGTCTGGGAATGAAAGCAGGATTCTTCCTAAAGGCCTGTCCTCCAGGGCCTTCTACACTCCAGCTTAATGCAAAGCAAGCAACAGAATTTCCCTGCCTACTGTCCATGTACAGAATTCACCTGGACCCGTGGTCACCATGGAAGATTACCATCACTAGAGCTGGGACTGAGAAAATCAGTTTTACATTTCCTTACCTTCTGCAACATGCCAGGCCCACCCTGCTGGTTTCCCACTGTGGGCATCTACTAGGATTTGGGGATGTATGGACGCCTCTGGTGAAACACGTAACTTTTTTGCCCACCATCACTTTGCATCAACCTAAAGGTATATCTAGAAATTTTCAAATCCACTTGACAGATTCATGCTGCTCTCAAGTTCCTCCTTGCAGCGGGATTTCAAGTCCTGCTGAACTGCTCACTCAGCTCCTAGGACAGGGACCAAGATCACTGACTTATGTGAGTGTTGGTCTCTGATATTCATGGCAAGAGAAAGGAGCTGACATAAATCACACGTATAGCTTTGTCAGGTGGCTTTTGCCAGATTTACAGCAGTGTGTGCTCTGCTTTTCTTGGGCACTCAGCACAGAGTGCCTTCCTTCAGAGAGCTTGTCATCTATCAGTGCAGAAAACACCTTCCGTGTAAGAGCAGGGGAAAAACATTTAAGCACATGGACATAGTGAAATGCAGCGCAATTTCCCACCCATTCTTCCAGGTATCAGCACAGGGCACAATGTAGCTCCCAGGAAATCTCATTCAAAATATTCTGAAGCGCAAATGCTCACAGCTAAGCTTTATATTATCAGGCATCACATCAGATGAGATACTGTCCATCCTTCTGCACTCACTCTATAAAAGCCTAGCGATGCGCAGGCAGAGCTGAGCTCCTCTGCACATGCAATCTGGAGCCGCAGGCAGAACCCGCAATCCATTGCGCAGTGGCCAGCAGGGAAGCCTCTCACTGTAGCCCAGACCAGGGATGTGCACAGTTTCCTCCAGTCTCTGGTCCTGTTAACATGTGAGCACTGGCTGGAAATCTATCACCCATTTGAGGAGAAGGTGGTAGAAGACACGTGATAAGGTAGAACAGACGAAGCCATTAACCTGAGGAAGCAGAAGCTCTCCTCCTGCTAAAGCCTATCAGAGCAGATGACAAGAGACACAGACATCCCCTGGTTGCAGTCTCTAATCACACGGAAGGGAGCCATCACTGCACAGCAGCAGACTGGTTACCTCAGCAGTGACAGGCTCGAGGGAGATCATCTGCCTTCCTGCAATCCGTCTGAGGCTCCGTCAATCCAGTCTCTTTAATGGTGTACTCACGACAACTCTGAAGCTGAACAGTGCTGTCAGTCCCACCTCACAGCAGGCAAACACGGTGCCTGTGTACCCACAAACACCTCTTTTCCCTGCTGTGGCTGAACGTACGAGCTCACAATACAATAGGAAGAGAGACGCAGCATGGCATAGAGAGAAACGGGAGAGGTGGGAAAACCTCGAACACGCCACTTTGTGATGGGGCACTCCACCCTAGGAGAAGCACGTCGCAGCACAGAGGCTGAAGGTGGAGGTTACTTCCTTAACTGAGGGTCAGTTCTGGCCCATGCCAGCGTGCCTGCATCCTGGCTAAGGTGGGCAGTGCTCTCGGGGGGTAGCTTGTACGGGGCGGGGGGGCAGTGCTCCCTCCCTCTCCCAGCAGCTGTCCTGTGAAGGAAGGACCAGGCTGCAGCACCAGGCTTCCTCCATTAGCCCAGTGAGCCTGACCCATTGCCAAATCAAGATAATTTTAAAAGTAAGATTGGGAAGATAACGAAGATCACCCTCTCAGGAGCATGCAAAGCCATCTGTCCTCACAGAACCTGTAGAGATACACAGGTTTTTCCACTCCTTTCTCCTCTACATCTGGCATTTCCAAGGGCATGACACATTCTTCCTTTGGACCCTGAAGGGCAGATGATCACCTGGCTTTCAGGTAGCTGTCTCCTTGCATCAGCTGAGTACCTGCCTTATGGACATCACAAAAATCCATCCCTATGTGACACATCTGCACAGCGAGCAACAGACATTTCTCCTTCAAGCTCTCTGCATCAGCGTAAATGTTACTGTACAAGTGTATAAAAGAACCTCTTCTACCAGTTTAAAGCTCCTCACAAGATTTATGAGCTATTGGACTTCTACACAAATATGATATTGCCATAGCTACTAATTATTAATAACACCATGTAATGAAGGCTAAAAGCGTGTCTCTGGAGGGAGGGGAAAGGGCTCTGTAGCTTTTGAGTCCATCCACATTATTATTTAGCAACAAACACGAGGTCTCTTGATCAGGCCAAGCCATATAAATTGCCCCTTTCAGCCTGCAATAAAGCAGGGTAATAAGGCAGTCTCTTCAAGACTTCCACCACCTCTTTGTTCTCCTAATCCGCATGGAAAGGGTTGAGGCAATGCCCTGATATGCTTTCACTGTTACAAGTCTTTCCCTGCGATGCTAAGGCAACTGTCCCATTTGCTCTGTCATTGCCATTGGGCACAAAAAAGTCCTTACAGAATGAAGTTATTTATTCATTCTTGAAATCTCTTGTGATACAAATATTCTGGCGGGCTGAGAGAGATCCTGTTCCCTGAAGCTGTTCACAAAGACTAGCCAAGAGCATCTGTTCTCTTTGACTTCTGATGATCGATGCAAGTGTAGAACAAGATGCATTTAGGAGTTGTAAGAAGCTAGCATGATTCAGGGAAGGCTGAAAGGAAACACATCTATTGTGGGTTTAGAGTGCTGATCAAATGTGGCCTGTTTAATTGCCATTCTGACCAATCCTGTCCTCTCTCCTTCTCTCTGTTGAACCATGATTACAGCTTCCCTGGCTCAGTGCACCTCAGCCTGTCATGTCATACCAAGCCCATGATGTGACACAGGGGAATAGGAGGTGACAGGATAGGAACAGCCTGATGGGCTGCGAGGCTGGAAACAGAGGTGAAGTGAGTTATTTTTGGATGGGATGCCAGCAATTGACAGATGATATGAAACAGACCTGACAGATGAAAGAGCCAAGTTGCTGTTTTCAGCCTTGGCAGAGGAACTTACTGACCTTTAAAGATGGGTTGGCCCATCCCTCGCTGCTGAGTCACAGCGACCCAGCAGTGAATGGATTGCTCCCGCTGCCTGTGGAGGAAGGTCGCTGTACGTTTCAGCACGATATGCTGGAGAAATAATTCAAAATTTGGCTGTTGCATTGGCCTGCAACAGGCCCGTGAGCAAGTTGCTCCAAGCTGGAGTCACCTTAGATCTAGATGCTGAGCAGATATCTTAAGACAATAATTTCAGCTCCTCTCTAGTCAAGAGAGATGAGCATGCCCCAGGGGTGGTCAGCCCATTGCAAGGCAGACATCCAAGACACCTAGAGACGAACTGCTGTCTGGTGCTGCCCCTTCTCTGCACAAGCTTAAATTAAAAGTATGTGTGTGTGTGGTAGAGGAAGGGTGACTTCCACAGATAGAGACATTTTAAAATCAGGTGTCTAACATTAAGTGAGGTGAATCCCACGCTTTGTGTCTCTGCACGTTATCTCCAAAAAGGCGTGAATAAACTCTTTTGTCTCAATTTATCACAAAAACTCTTTAAAATCTGCATGTCTTGTATGATGCTTATTTGGAAGCATGGTCTGAGCCATGGCTTTCACATGAGTTTTTAACTTCAAGGTGGAATTTTGAGGGTACAGGGGTTTGGAGCAAATCCCTACTATCCTGTACCATCCTCCCCAGCATTAAACACAGCATTTTGAGACCCATTGAATCAGCTTTTCTCCCCCTTTAAGGAGGAGAAATTTCCTTGCAGTCAGTGGAAACCATAAGTGGTGAAGCAGAGACTGTATTTAGCTCAGAAAGCTCTTGGAAATGTCCAATGCCTAAGTGAAATCAGAGAAAAGTTGAATAAAGCAAAGGCATACAGGAGCCCTACAACTTACACTTCTTCTAACAGAAGCTACTTGGAACCATGGAGGCTTGCTGGGAGACAGCAAATCTGTTTGCCTTCTGGTATGGAATAATTCCTTTGACTGTTAGTTGCATTTTATCTGAAATTATAGCCATAATACAACTTCTGCAGCCCTGTTGGGATGATATATATAATACTCAAGTCTGCCCTAGGGTAAAAAGGATTTTCCATAGATTGTCAGTCTATTCTTTATGACACCATCCTTGCTAACCATAGCAGGTTTGTATTGACACTTTCCATTTCAGCTGCCATGATAAAAAAAAAAAAAAAAATTAACTGTGAGGAATCCCCCTTTGCCAGTGTCATAATAGCCAGTGCAGATGGCCATCAAATCAGCTTTGGATATCAGATTCTGCACCCTGCCCCCACCAGAGTGATAAGGAAAGGTGAAGGAATCCAGAAAAAATGTTAAAGGGATAACTTTCTTTACCTATTTGGTCTGAATTCAGTCCTTTTTTGAACTAAGTTATCATAGGAAACTCAGGTAATCGTCAGAGTTTACTTCCCACTGCTTGTTCAGAATTGACTTTTTGCAAAGTGAGGTCCCAAGGGGTTTCCCAAATGGAAAACTTTGTGCTTAGTCTTAGAGAGGGAAGCTCTGTGCATCTTCCCCATTCCAATCCACAGAAGCTCTGCGGCCACTCCACATACTGCTATGGCTTGTCAAATCCAAATCCACAGCATGAACAATCCGTCTGAACAGCACCTTCCCAAAAAAAGTAATACCACTTTAATTTAGCAGCATGCCAGAAGAAACTTTCAGCTTCAACAAGGCAGGATTTGGGGATTTTTTACACATTGTGAAAAGGGAAGGGAGAGCATCTGCCTCCTGAAGGCTGCCTGGCATCCTATTTGTAATAGATCTCAGGAGAAAACTTCCTTCTCTGTGCCTCCAAAACCTGTTCTCGGTAAAGCTCTAGAGAATCCTTCCCAAGGACATGTTCGTGCACAGCCTCATGTCTCCCCATGATACAATCTTGTGAGCACACTGCAGTTCAAAGAGGGAGGAAGATCCCCAGGTTAAAAAGTGAGCCATAAAGCAGCTGTGCGTAGGGGGCATGATGACAGGAGAGGATGAGGTTCCAGCACAGTGAAAAGTCACATTTCATTGCTGCTCAGTGGTGGGGGTGGTTTTTATCTTGTGTTTACCAGCTGTGCCCATAGCCACGTGAACTTGAAAGCACTGGCTCTGGACTGAAAACTGCTTTTTCAGCTGCAGTCGAGGACTACTGAGTTAGTTCTCAGGATGTGAGAGCCCAATTTGTTTGCTGGCAGGTTACCAAGGCATTGTAAAGGGTGAAGATGCTGCTTTTCCTCTCCTGTTCTGAGAACTTCAGGTAGGAGTCTGCACGGCATGCTGCAAAGATAGACATCCCACCCCTGAATGAAGAGCAGAAAGAAACTGGTTTGTAGGTGTACGTAAAGCCTGGTGGTGCAGCTGTTACACTGAAGCCTGAGATCTGGTTGTTACAACAACAAAGCAGGGAAGACAGCCTGAGAGAGGCCTGCAGACTTCTTGCCTGCTAACTCTTACTCAAACATTGTCCACATTAGTCCAAAAGCAGTTTATTGGACATATATATTGTTCCTGTGCTTCTGGTCTTACTAGAGATGTTACTGTGTTTTCTCTCTGAAAGATGACTGAGAAATATTTATGCCACTCCCTTGGGGTTCCACATGGGATGTACCGAGGCTCACATGTCAGTAATATGTTTTCTAAAAAGACAAAGCTTCCCTTGGGCTTCAGCAAACACTTGAAATGAGTTAGAGGTGGGCTGAGAGAATAATATTGGCCATGTTATTGCTGCTGGAGGAGGCAAGACTCTTCTTGTCATGTGTGAGAGGGAAAAGAAAATACTGTAATGATACCTCTTAGCCAAGAAAAATCCCTGCTCTGGCTACACTGTAGAGAGGTCCAGGACCAGAGAGTAAAGGCATGGCAATGCACATAGGCTCCAGGATCTCTATCATTTCAATCCTGCTGTAGTGTCGGAGGGGTATAGTCACTGCAGCATGTTCGTGGAAGCCCAACATCTTAACAGTGCAGGAAGGAACTCACAGATGGGGGTGAATGTTGTCAGGACAGCATGTGGGAATGCCAGGGCTTGGCTCCCAAGGGATGCAGCGGGTTTGGGCAGGAGACTGGTAGGCTGGGCAGCCCTGAGCCCTGCTGCAGGGTGTACAGAGCTGCATGCATGACAGCATATGTGCATGCAAGTGTGTGTGTCATGTATACATAGACAGATATATAACAGATTCTTTGCTGCCATCTTCTCCTGGCCCCTTCATCCCCAGCTGCCAACATAGCTTAGCCGTGCCCTCTCCGTGTGTTTGATTCTCTGGCACTGTATCCTGTTGACCAAAGACAGATGCCTGCAGCATCACAGGAGGCTCTGCCCTATCACAGGGGGGTTGAAATTTTTACTTGCTTACTTAGAAAAAAACCAATGCTGGAAGCAATGGATTTTTAAATCCTAATTTTGCTTCTTGATTAAACATTTAAAAGATTGCATAGGTTCGACAGAAGACCAGACTGCCTATTAGCTTGCACTTGCATTCAATGTATCAAGCTAATTTAGGCCTGGCAGTCTGCCAGGAAAAAGCATATGATTTGCTTTAGAGACAACCTAAAATCAGGTTTTTAAAATAAAAATTCAGAATAATCTATTTTAACTGGATTATTTTTTAATGAAAATTGAAGAAATTAATTGTTTCTAATTTATACCGTATTGAGTGAATGGGAAGCAGACATCACCTTTAATGCTTCAGCTCCACCTCTGCCTGCGGTTCTAACGGTGAGGAAATATCATACCAGAATGTTTTTCTCAAATCTGTATGGGAATTTGAGCTAATTGATGGGAAACCTGGAAAGAGCGGGATGAAATGAATTTATACAAAAACCAGGGTTGTGGTCTGGGCTAAAGTGAGAGGCTTGGTGACTGTCCACCTGCCCAATGGACTGTGGCTTCAGCCTGCGGCTACAGGTGTGTCCCTTCCGTGTGGTTAGAGACTGCAGCCAGGGGATGTCTGTGTCTCCTGTCATCTGCTCTGATAGGCTTTAGCAGGAGGAGAGCATCAATCTGCTTCTTCAGGTTCATGGCTTTGTCTGTTCTACACTGAGATCAACGACCGAAGGAAAGCATGCATGCCTCTGCCTGCAGCCCCCTGCCCCTGCAGGCACACAGTGCCGTATCCTCTCATTTTTGTTGACCCCTAGCTTAAACGTTTTATTGCCAAACACGCTCACTCTGGGCCAAGAGCCTCACCTGCAGTCAACCAGAGAACACCTTGAGTCATTTTTGAAAGGACATCAATTTCAGAGCTGTGGCTGCCTCTGAACCACGACAGCCCTGCACCAAGCCCTGCTGATAGATGGTGGCTTGCTAAAGGTGGCCGAGCTCTGCTGTCACAGCCCTGATGGCAACAGACACAGCACTCTACAGCCAGGCGAGCTCGTGAAATGAATAAAGCTGTACACAAATCAAACATGCAAGCCCTCAGCTCCGGCCCAAGTCTACCTCCCAACTTAGGCATGGGCCAAACACACTGGAGTTATCCCAGTGTAAATCCAGAGCAGTTTGCTGGAGTCACTGGAGTTACAAAAGCCTGTGAGAGCACAGTCCATAACGACAGCGAGATACCTCCAAATCCCTCTTAGTGTTTCTGGAGCCCTGTACATGCAGGCTTTGTGTTTGAGCTTAAGTGCTCCTTACAACCTTATGGTTCCTCACCCAGAGCTGCTACTGGCTTACTGTGGATATGAGTAACACTGTACATTAATTAACAGGTGTGTGGCCCAAAGTGTAATCAAGGCCCAGGGAGATGATGACAACAGGGACAGAGCCTCCGTGTTCCCAAGTTCACAGCAGGAAAGCTAAAGTAATTAAGCTATTGGTGAGATAAGTCAGGATGGTAGGAGGGGAAGTGTCCACAGCAATGGAGTTAACTGGGATGGCTGGGTGCAGACACAGAGCACCGGTTAATTCCATACTAGCTCTTTAATTTAGTGATTTGGAGCAATCGCTGTTATTAGCTAAGTATTGCTTCTAATTCTGGACTCTGCCTCCTCTTATAAAAAGCCTTTTAAAACCATCCTAACCGAAACAATTACCTAAAGTAAGAAGCTATCAAATAATCAAGCAGCATTTAGAAAAGAGAGTGTCATGTTCAAAATGTCCATAACTGCCAGAAGCTGGACACTAGCGCAGCTTTCCCGCTGCTAGTAGGACCTCCACCAGAGCACAGATGCAGAATCCGATGCAGGCTGGTAAAACAAATCTCTGTTCCATCAAACACCTGTATTTGTCCCATCACTTTCTTACTCTCTTAATACATCTGTAGCTTGCCCTCTTTGCTGGATAACTACACCAAGGCTGTAATAGCCCCACAGCAGAGCATAAGGTGGGTGTGCTAGCAAGTGGATGATCCAAAGAGAGGTGGCACTGTTTAACCATTTAACTACACTAACCCTTTCTTGTCACCCAAGATGGATTTTGTCTCAGGGCTTAGGAAAACTTCAACTTTCACACGGCAAACCAACAACTTCTGCACACGTACTTTTCCTTTGAGAAAAATGCACTGAACTTCAGGGTTGCACAGCCATTTCCACGCATTCCCTTGGACACAACACAGCGGAAAAGCCCGCACAGGGCAGGGGACTGAGGAGCAGCTGCCTTGGGGGATTCACCGAACATGAGGACTGGGATAGGCAAGTGCTTCTAATGTCAGCAGAAAAGGCAAATGCTTCAGATCTCTGCTTGCCTTAGTGCAGAGAGGATTTATTGTGTGCTTGGGCAGCATTCACACTCTGAAATCACAAAAAGTCGTGCAGCAAAGTGCAGATGCTCAATCCAAACCCCTTGCAAAATGGCTGAGGTTGGAAGGAACCTCTGGATATTGTCTATTCAAACCTGCCTCCTCTAAGCAAGATCAAGTATAGCTGGTTGCTCAGAGGCATGTCCAGCCAGGGTCTGAGTATCACTAAGGATGAAGACTCCACAAGCCGTCTGGACAGCCTGGCCCAGTGTTCAGCCACCCTCAAACCAGAAATTCTATGTTTAAATGGAATTTATTGTGTTTTAATTCCTGCCCATTGTTTCTTCTCCTTTTTCTGGGCACTCCTGAGAAGCATCTTGCTCTGTCTTCTTTACTCCCATCCAAGAAGCATTTATACCCACTGACAGATCCCTTGAGCCAGTTCTTCTCCACACTGAACAATCTCAGCTCCTCCCCGTATGTCACACGCTCCAGTCCCTTAAACATCTTCATGGCCCTTTGCTAGACTCACTCCAGTATGCCCATCTCTTGTACTAGGAGCCCAGAACTGGCTGCAGCACTCCAGATGTGTCCCACTGGTGTTGGAGAGAGGGAAAGGATTATCTCCTTTGACCTGCTGACAACATTCTTCATAATGCAGCACAGGATGCTGTTGGCCTTTTTTGCTGCAAGGACAAGATGACGGTTCATGCTCAGCTCTTTGTCCACCAGGACTGCAAAAGTCTTCCCACTGAGCATATGGACAAATGCCCCCATACTGATGTCTCAGAAATGCAACTTGGATGTAACTTCCACATTTGCACTTCAAAAAACACAAGCTCAGCACAGCACAAAAGGGTATAATTACCATTTCAGAAAAAAGAATGTTAATTTGATGTTGTGTGTTATGGCTCTGACAGCTCCCAGGCTCTTGTGAAATGAGTGTCAGAGACATTACGAACAAATACAGGTGTTTGTTTTTCTTCTTCCTATACTGAAGAGAAGGGGCCAAGCTGAAGCAATGAGTGGAAAAATCAACTGTTAAAGGAGGCAAAATCATTACAAAGCAGTTTGTGGTTTTGAGAGCAGGCAAGTGTGGGAATATTCTTGTTTTGCAGGCAAACAGGAGCTGAAGCCCTTGCAGAACATTAGTGATCACACATACACAGAGATGACTCCCACTGGCAGAAGCTGAGTGCCTCACTTGTTCCTTAAAACCCTCTCATATGAGCAACCACAGTCTGCCCTCAGAAACAACTCTCCTCTTCTTTGTCCCATCAGTTTGATGGGAGTGACACATACTCAGTACCTGCAGAAAAGCATCAGAAGAAAAATGTAGGAGTGATTCTTGGAGTATCCTATTCAAAGGGGTGTCCTTCATGTCTGTTTACAGAAGAGGAGTTCTTGTTAGGGCTTGGTTAAATGATTCCCTTTAAACGTTTCCTCTCCATCAGAAAATTATTTTTAGAAAAAATTGAAGGTGGTTTGTTTTTTTTCTTTCCCCGGGAATGGCATGCTTTCCACAGTCCCCGCAGTGAGAGGGTTTGGTGAAGGAGCTAGACAAGCACTGTCAGGAGCAGCACATTTGGAGCTACTTTCTCCTTAAGAGACAATCCAAGGGCCCTTTTGACCTTCACACCTATGCTTTTTGCTTATTCCGGTTTTTCCATAAAAACTCCTTGAACTTTTTTTTTTTATTATTTATTATTCTAGAACCCCTCTAAGAAAACAAAATAATTTAGAGTTCAGGATTTTCAGCAAAGTGATAATATTGTCTGTAAGGAGAATCCTTGGGTTTTCCCAACCTGATCTGCCTAGGGAAGGAGGTGCATGACACAAAAATCAAACATTTTTTTTTTTTTTCTGCTGAGAGCACATTGACTTAATCCTGAATATTTCAGACTGAATCTGTTCCAATGGGTCCAGTACAAGACAGGATGGAAAATTAGCCTTGCAACACAGAATGAGCAGTAGTCAATAAATATTTCAGTTATTTGGAACTTGGATGATGTATTCATATCCTACATGGATAATGAAATGCTTCATTTTCCAATGGCCCTAAGCAATGTTTGATTGCACAGAAAGAATTCAGTATAATTAAAGAGGGTGTTAAACAACAGCTATTCAAGTCAAACATTTTAAAACCTGCAGCTCCAGATCATTTACATGCAGGAGCATTAAGAGAAGTATTTCAGGAATATTCCAGAACTTGTTACAATTTTTGAGAAACCGTATATGCAGGATATCTGACTCAGGCATAAGATGGCTTTAAACCTGGATTTTTAGTCTCCTAAGGAAATGCCCTAATCAGCAGATGCTTGGTTCTCCTAATGCGATGCTGACTCAGTCGTTCTGCCTGGTATCACTTTTTTTCTATCTCCTCCTTTCCTCCACCACCCAAACAGATTTCTAAAAGACTGGACTCTGTCTCAGACAGAAAAGACATCAGTTATCAAAACCTGTCCCTCTTTTCTTCACTGCCCAAGTCCTTGCACCATCCAGCATCCTCGAGGGAAGAGCCAGCAATGCAGCACAACTCAGCCAAAGAGTGAGTGGGAGAAAACCTGCACAGGCAGGACTGGGGTGAGCTGTGTCTTCCCATCTCATAGCAGGAGGAAGCACTGGCTGGGAGGGCTTAGTGCCCAGCACACCTTGGTCCAGGAGCTGGCCCATGCCAGGAAAGCCACAGACACACTACTGCTGCCGGGAGCATGTCCAGGTGGGGATTCACTTGAAGCCTAAACCACAGCCCCAGCACTGACTTTTCCTCTCCGAGCACAAAGGCAGGATCTCCTCCTCTAGTTTGGACACAGCCTAACTCAACGGATATCGAGAGACATTCACAATGTGCCTACTCTTCTTTACGCAGGGGCTTGTCTTCTCTACTCAGGCTGCCAAGCTGACCACTCTGTACCCTTCCCCAGGCATTCCTGCCCTATAGCTGATCTCCAGTCCCCCTGTCCTACCCCACAGAGAAGCCCCAGCTCCCTCATGTCCTCCTGACCACTTGTTACCCACTGCACAGAATTTTTTCTTGCTTGGATATCAGTCAGTCACCAGCACCTTTAAATAATGTCCTACCTTTGTTCAGTTCAGGCCCTCAGTGAGTAATTTATTAAACAACTGCTAGACAGTTCAGGTGATCTAGATGAACTTCATTAACATACTCAAATAATTCAAGATTTCTAACAAAAGAAATGGACCTTGGAAACACTCATTTTGATTCACAACCAGCTTTGGTGTAGCTGCCATGTGGGGTCATACAACAACCTTTTTAGGGGAGCTGTAGGGCAGAGCAGAGATGCTCCAGATTTCTTCCGAGACCGACCCTGAAAGGACAGAAACCCGACGGATGAGGCCAGAAGGTCTGTGGGGTCACTGCTCCTGAACGGCTCGTCACTCAGCTGCTCGGCAGAGGCACAGCACAGACGTGGGGACTCAGTCACTGACAAGCAGCTCAGGCATCACAGCAGAGGAGAAACACAAGGGGGGGGGGGGGGGCGCGGGGGTT